>VZRF01014965.1:4773-70486 GCA_013396875.1 Vireo altiloquus
CCTTGAAACAGCAGAAAGAAGCTTTGTTTCATCTTTTTGGGACATGGGACATTGAAATAAGGAAGACAGCTGGGCCAAGAGCCAGCGGGGTCCAAGCACCCTGACACACAGTCATTTTCAAACTGGGATTTGGAGACACCCACCCTGTGTGCTGGCCAGGGCATGGAGAGGAGCCTGAAGGAGAAGGGAAGCAGAAGTGCCATCTGGGCTTGGCAGAGACAGAGATCCTGAGATCCCTGTTCTTGGCAAATCCCAGCACTGCCGAGGCCTTCCAGGATAAAGTGGCAACAGACCAAAGATTCCAACCCAGCTGCACTTGGCCCAAGGTGCACAGAGGGATGGAAGAGGGGCAGAAGCACTCTGGGAGTCCATGGAAGTCACTGGAGATGTTAAATCCTTCCTGGCAGCAACGCTGCTGCCAGGGGGGAGGCGGATGGCTGCAAGTCCCAGAAATGCCACTGTGGCAGGATGGCGGCAAGGTGGGAAGATGTCGAGGTGGTACACACCATTCCTGAACAATTTTGTGGAAAAGAAGGTGGAAAGACAAGTGATCAGCCAGCTGGTCTTCTTCTGGTGGTCCATCCCAAGGTGGGAAATACCCCAGAGATGCACCTGCATCCACAGAGGTTGAAAATCACTGATTAAAAACTGATTAAAAACTGGCCAACAGCAAGGCTTGGAGATGGCACCTGGGCCTGGATGTGCAATCAGAGCTGGAAAACTCACCTTTCGCACCTGTTTCATACCTGACAGCCTCCCACATTCCTGAGGGCACCTCAGGTGGCTTCTGGCACAATGATCAGGCCACCAAACCACACCCCTGCACTGCAGACACTGGCGTGGGCGTCTGAACTTTGGCAAGACCCCGCACTGGCGACGATGGTGGTGGTGACACAGAAAGAAATCACTCTGTCCCCAGAGCCTACACCAAAGAGGGACCACCGAGACTCCTGGGATTTATGGCACAGTCCAAGGGCACAAGATTTCCCATCTTAGTTTGCCTGGGAATGGCCCAGAGGCTCCAAGCCCCGTGTCTGGGAGAGTGTTTACTATCAGGGAGCGGGAGGTGTTGCACACAGCAGGATCTCTCCAGCCTGCCAGGGAATTGATGTTAAAGTTTTGCTCATGGAAAAAACATATTGGGGTAGACAATGTTCTTGCTGACAAGCCAGATGTCAAAACACGGCAGGATAATGTTACTGAAAGCCTCAGATGCTCTAAAAGGGAAGGGAAGAGATGATTGTTCCTTCGTTGACATCAAAATTTGATGGCATATCACTATGACTGAAAGGCTTATGAATGCTTAAAATAAAACAGGGCTGAAAATTGCCTGGAATATCGGCTGGGGAGTTTCCTGGGAGAGGCTGACCACGTTTGGTCTCTCTCATGTGCATGCTCAGAGCCAGGAGATGGGCAGGGCTGTTGGGAGCTCTGCACACCTCTGGCAAGAGCTGATCCACCCCAGGCGAGTCCAGACAACAGAATCAGAGAATCATAAAGACTGGAAAAGCCCTCTAAGGTCATCCAGTCCAATCAGCACTGCCAAGGCCACCATTAAACCATGTCCCCAAGTGCCACACCGACACATCTTTTAAATCCCTCCAGGGATGGGGACTCCAGCACTGCTCTGGGCAGCTATGTCAGGGATGGACAACCTTTTTAGTGAAGAAATTTTTCCCTACATCCAACCTAACCCTCCCCTGTGCAAGAAAAGGTCTGTCTAAACCCGTGTGGGACAGTAGCCCACAGTGGGTGGCTTCAGGACCAGGTAAGAGCTGCAAGGTTTGGGACAGTGACTTTCCCAGGACACACCACTGTGGTCACTCACTGGAGTTGCCACAGCAGAGCTCTCTCAGCCCATTTCTTGTCCTGTCCTCTGGGCTCCTGAATGTCCCCATGGAAGGCTGGTGAGTAGCTTTGTTCATAGCAGGTCCCAGAGTGCCTCTAGAAGATGAACTGGGCTTACACACCAATTTTTTTTTCTTCCCAATATCTAATCTAAATCTTCCCTCTGTCAATGTGAAGCCATTCCCTCTGTCCTGTCACTCCACGTCCTTGCCCAAAGTCCCTCTCCAGCTCTCTTGGAGTCCCCTCAGGTATTGGAAGGACCAACAGCAGCTCAGTCAGAGTCACTGATTTTGTGACACCTCTGTGACCTTGCCCTGTGACAGAACTGCTGTGCTGGGAGCACCCGAGAGCTGTGAATCATCAGCTGGATCATATCTGGCTGTCCTGCCAAGGTTGTAAGTAAGTGAGAATCCTGAAAAACATAAAAATGAGAGGGTTTGGGTTGGTTGTTGGCTTTTTTTTTGCCTGAACAAGTGTTGCACTATTTTCAATTAATTTTACCTGCATATAATCATGGAATGGTTTGGGTTGGAAGGGACATTAAGGACCACCCAGTTCCACCCCCTGCCATGGGCAGGGACACCTTCCACTACCCCAGGGTGCTCCAAGCCCTGTCTGATCTGGCCTTGGACACTTCCAGGGACACTTAGCAAGGATTTCATAGGGAAAGGTCTCTCTTTGGTTAACAAACCTGTTTGCAAACCAAAACACAGAGGGTGTTGCAAGTTGATGGGAAGTTACTGGGAATGGAGGGAATTTTCTGCCTGCATTGGCAGGGAGAATCTTCTGCTCTGTGCAAATTCAAAGCCCTGGAAAGCCCAAGTCTGCTGCACAAGGTTTGTTTCCTTCTTGTGCCACGCTGCTCCTAGATGGTGTCCAAACAAGCTCGATGGATCATACCAGCATAATACTGGACAGATGGACATAAACCTGCTGAATCTTTGCCCAAAACAACAGGCAGAAATATCTGCCGTGGTTTACAGGCAGAGCCCTGTAAATCCTGCCCACAGGAGAGCCCAGGTTAGATCAACACCAAGGGCCAGGGAATGGCTGCCCAGTTCCCCTTCCTTTCCTGCCCACACCAATGTGCCAAACACCAGCCTGAGCTCTGCCACGACAATCATGACTCAGGGGTACCATCCAGAGCAATCATCATTCCCTTTACGAGCCACAGGACAAGCAGCAACTGTTGAGGCTGCTTTTGAACTTTGCTGGTATCGTTTATCTACATTCGGTGCTCTGAGCCCCATCTGTCTCGCAAAGATTTTCTCTCGACATCAGCTCTTCATGGAATTTCTTTATCAACTTCCCTGTGTCTTTCAGCACAAAGGCAACCTGCCAGGACTCTTCCAGGAGGCTTTGTAGCAAAATAAAATGGAAATGATTCCGTTCTTAATGCTTTACCTACCTCGGGAGTGATTTATGGGTGTTGCTGAATGCACGCAGAGATAAATCTCAGTTGGTTATGCCTGGCTCATCTCCTGTACACCTCTGAAGTAAAGAAGGACAAAAAGAATCCAAACATAAAACTAGAGCAAAGACCAGCTCAGAAAAAGGGGGGATTCTTGGGGTAACCCATCCTCTGCAGGATCTCAAGACCTGTGAGGGAAGCTGTGAGTGCCATCTCCCAGTTTTAGAGATGAGCAAACAGAGGGAGATAGGAAATGCTGTTCCCACTTGCTTATGAAAGGGTTAATGGATTTAAAGAAATACATAAATAAATAAACTGTTAGAAGTGCCAGATAATAATGCTTGCTGCCACATTGCCCCAGAGTTAGAAATTCCTTCACTCTGCACAACAAAAAGCAACAGCAATGTGCACTGGGTACAAGTTTCAGCTCAAGCTCTCACATCTTCCTGATCCCAAGCCATTTCCTTTCACTAAAAAGGGAAAAAAAATTGCCAGATCACACATTTATAGCACAGCAATTCTGACTTTCTCCAGTACTGGCTGCCCTGTGCACCCCAGAAAGGCTCCCACGTGGACAAGCAGCTCTTTTGGCCGACACTGGTGCTCCCAGGACTGGTGCAGCCACACAAACCCTGGCTATTCCCTGTGTTTTGGGGTTGTCCCCACAACAAACACGAGTCTGGAAGCCCAGAGCCACAGCAGAGCTGAGCAGGCTGAGAATATCTGCCCAGAAAATACAGAGCAGAGCAGAGCAGCCACACGGTGCACCCAGCTGGAGATGGAGGGAGGATGGGATGTGGGGCTGAGGGCACCTCAACCTTGGTCTGTTCCTTCCTGGAAGCACCAAACTCAGCCCTGGGACCTGCAGGAGCCAGCAGCAGCCCCATGTCCCTGTTAATGGCTAAACAGAATTAGTTAAAACATTAAAAAGGAGGCCCTAACACAACTGAGAGAGACTTCAAATCCCTTTTGCTCGTCTGGGAGCAGCACTGATACGAACCTCACATCCTTAATTTCATGTTAAGGAGCATTGTAGTGCTGATCAGGAAACAAAGCAGGGAGTGGAGCTGGTGCACAAAGAAGCACTCAGCAGATTTGTTCCCAAAATGATCTCCTGGTTCTGAACACCTCACTGAGACACAGCCCCCACAACCTTCTCCCAAATGCTTTTTATGTGGAAGCCCTAAAACCGCAGGCAGAGCATTTTCTCCATTTCCCAGTGGTGAGGAGCAGTTTATTCATCAGCTGTTGCTTTTCACTGCTTCCTTTCAGGGTGTTTTAGACACTTTTTCAGGAAAATAAATTTAAGAATGCTCTTAATCACCCGCATGCTTCATTAGAGGCTTTCACACTGAGCTGAGAAGGTGACACCCTGTTACATCCTCGCTGTGTCTGGGGACCAAGAGGAGAAAGGATTGATGCAAAGCCATCCAGGCTGGCTCTGGAGAGAGCAGGATGCAAGGCCAGATCTTTGGAAGCTGTGAGGATGATTTAATTACAGACCCTGCTACACCACTGCCCTGGGGAGACTGTGCCAAGGCTGGACAACAAATTCTGGAAAGAATTTTTCCCTAATATCCAACTTAAACCTGCCCTGGTAGGTTGTGTCTTCTCATCCCGAATGCAACTCATGCTCACGTGGTCTCCACCCTGGATTGCAACAGGGAAAGTGATCCAAACCTTCCTGCTGCAAGAAGCCCTCCTTTCCCAGGAGATGTCACCAGGTTTGGTGGTGCCTTCCCCACACCCCCAGACCCAGCTCTCCTCCTACGCCTCTCAGCACCCTCTCAGCAACTCTTTCTCCTCTGCTCCCCTCCTTTGGAACCCTACAGGATTCATGTCCTTGGGTCAGGCAGCATCAATTGGCCAAAAATTCAGCTGAAGCTTCCTGAGGGTGCCTGTGGATCTTCTGGCCGTGTTATCCCCACTCATCCTGGATAAACACCTGAGCCAGGCTGAGCACTGACCTGACCCACAGTGGATGGAGGTCCAGGAGGGGCAGGGAGTGAGAAATGCTGACTCCCACCCCATCCAGCCCTCATTTTTGGATAGTGTTCTTCATCACACCTCACACCCACATAGCCCAGAAGAAAAGAGCAAATCAGCCACATCACACCAAAAAACCCCACATTCCTCAGCTTTCAGACCCAAAAAAATGAAAAGCTCCTTGGCCTCTGAGCGAAAGAAACTTTTCCCACACAATAGCTCAGATCCCATTAAAGCATTGACAAGCAACCACTTTGTGCTTCACTTAAAATTTAGCCAGGAGGGAAAATATTACTTTGGATGGCAAGAAGAGATTGCTTTCAATTGAAACTCTTTCTGCACTGAACTGCTGTTGACACTCAGTTTTCAATTAACAGTTCCACGGGTTTTAGTTCAGTTCAAGTCAAGGCTGTAAAGTGAGGAAAAAAAGAAGTAAAATCAAATCAAATCAGAGCTTCTGGCTGATCTTGGAGAAGTTCAAAGGGATGGAAATGCAAGTTTGTGCAGGGTTTTTTCCTTCATATCATTGACTCAGTGGTGTCCTTGCCATTTCCAAGGCCATCTTCACAAACTATTGAAGGATTGAGGTTGGGAGGGACCTCTGAGGTCTTTAGTCCAAACCTTTGAGTCAACTTGAAGGTCAGAGATGGTTGTCCAGAGCCTTTTCCAGGTGGGATGAACATCTCCAGCAGAGCTGCAGCTGCACTTTTAGGGGGAGGTTTGGGACATCCAGGTTTGGCTGCAGCTGGGATGTGCCCACCCTTGGTGTGGGAGGTATGGCCACGCATCTGTAAGGCACAACAGCCTGGAACAGGGTGGGAAAAAACCATTTCTGACAATGGAGAAAGGTGCAAATCAGATGAAATCACTGCAGACACAAATTTAAAGGAATTGCACTAAAAATACTTTATAAGGGCAAAGTGGAAACACCCCGTATTTTTATATCTAGAGATGCATTTTAAGTGGTGGCCTTGGCAGTGCTGTGTTAATGCTTGGATTCAATGATCTTGGAGGGCTTTTCCAACCTAAATGATTCTATTCTGTACATAAAGTCAAGGATTTACTGTTGGTATAACTGGAACCACAAGTCTGCATTCACGAAAATGATAAAAATGATTTTTAAAAGGAAACAAATTAAAAATTAAAAAATCAAAGCTGTTTTCTGGCAGATTCCTCCAGCATTCTTACGTGTGAAAAAAAATCTCTCTTTACTCACCAGCACAGCCAGGGAGGTTATTTCAAGTGGAATTGCTCCAGCCAGGAGCAAGAGGATGCTGGAAACTTCTTTGTGGGAAAACCATTTGGAGAGGAGCAGCCATGGCAAAGCCCAGCCCTTAAAGCCAGCTCCTGGCAGAGTGGCCTGAGCTGCAGTCAGCAGCAAGTCTTCCCAAAAACATCAATCTTCTCATTCCAGCCTGATTCAAGCACTGGAGCTTTCATTGTCCTCGGTCCCCAGAGGTTGATAGAAGGCATGTCCTGATTGTTGGGGAATTTATTTGAGTTGCTGGAATGATGCTGCAATGGGCCGTGAAGACTCAACAAGATGCTCCAAGTCTATGCAGAAGCTGCATTTGTCCCTTTTCCCTCTCATTCCTGGTGATAAAAGTGTAACTCTCCCAGGCCCTCCAAGCTATTTGCTCTCATTTATTACCCACAAACCCAGAGAGAAGTGCAGCTCTCCCTCTTAAATGCTGTGTGGGTTGTTCGCTGTCATTTTGGTGAGGTTTCTTTGGGAGGGGTGAAAAAACGAAAGTCGATTTTACTCGTGGATTTTTGTTTCCCTTTAGCAAAAAGGGATGATTTAAAAATTGTGCCACAGAGGTTTATGTACCACAGGCCTTGTCTTAATATGGTCTTAAAACTGGCCTTGCTTTTGATATAAATTGTCTATCCTACAGCACATCCGGGTGGAATTTCAGCCCTCTGGAATTCAGATGCCTGGATTCCATGGCCAGCCCTGCCAGGGTCAGCCCATGTCCCTGAGAAGATCACCCAGGCGTAGATTTGGGTGGGAGAACTCACCATGGAGGCACAGAATGACACATTAAAGCTGGTAACGATCTCTAAGGTCACCAAGCCACCCCAGCACCACCACCACATTCACCACTAATCCACACCCTCAAGTGCTGCATCCACGTGGTTTTGGAACCCTTCCAGGGATGGTGACTCCACTGCTGCCTTAAGCAGCCTGCTCAATGCTGGATTGTGGGGTCTTCTGACTCTTAGATGTGAGGTTTTTTTCTTTTTTATAAAAGTCCCATATCAGGAATGAAGGAGATGAAGCTTTTTGCTCAGTTTTTCAGGTTGTTTATTAGTTTTTTTAGCAAGTTCTCAGCGTAGTTCGTGCTTGGCTTGTTGCTGTAGATTCTGAGCTACAATGGCTGCTAGTTTTTGTGTGCAGCATGTTTTTAAAACTTTGTTATTCAATAATTAACCACAACATATGATATTTTTCATTTTGTACTAATAACTACCAAATTTTTCTAATATGTTTCCTTTACTTCAAACTCATTTTACTAATCATTCTGTGCCTACTTCAGAGTGGAACATGGAGGGGGAAGAAGGAGAAAGAAGGACTTAGGGACAATGCCCAAAAGTCTCTATCTTGTCTCTACTACATCTCTACTACTAAACTTTATACTATAAATTTTCACTTTGTGATAAACTAAACTAAAAAATTTGTGATAAACTGAACTAAAAACCTATTTCACACCTTTGATGCTTTCAATTCATCCAGGAGTGTTGGAAGCTTTTCCTAGGGGCACAGATCAAAGGCTGTGTCCCCTTGGGGTGCTTGGGGGGGTCTTGGACTCCTCAAAGCAACAGGAGAAGCTTTCCAACCTTCCTGGACTCCAACACTGGACATTCCTCTCCCTGTCTTGCTTTGCAAGCAATTTGATGTGAATAAATTCAGTGCCTCCATCTGTTCCATGTGTCAATACTGCAGAATAGTTGAGGAGGGAGAAGGGTTTTGGAGGCCTCCGGTTCAACTGTTGGATCAAAGATGAGTCCTCTTCTAACACCAATTTACTGCCCTTGGTTATGTGCAGCAGAATTTTGAGTATCTCCAAGGATAGAGAATCCACAACCTCTTTGCTGCCCCTCTTCCTATGTTTGACCACTCTCATGGTGGAAACTTTTCTCTTGCATCTCACAGGATTTGTCACCTCCTGTCTTTCCCTGTGCACTTCCAAGAGTCCATCTTCTCTAAAAACCTCCTTTAGGGGCTGTAGACACAATCTGGATCCACCTTGGACCTTCACCTTTTCTCCACCAGTTTGTCACCTCTCCTGCAGCCACAGAGGGGACACTGGCTGTGCTCTGGGACACAGCTGCACTTCCCATGGGCATTCCACCATTCAGATGACCTCACAGATCCCAGAGGATTTGGTCCAGGCTGGTCTGAATGAGCTACAGGAACATTTGGGCTCTTCCGGCCTGAATATTTTTGGAACTGTCAAAAGCAGCTCTGCAGCAAATGGTGTGGTTATGAAAAGCTGGTATTTCACACTGAAAACAGGTAGGTTTAGGGTGGATATTGGGAAGAAATTTTTCCCTGTGAGGGTGGGGAGGCCCTGGCACAGGGTGTCCAGAGAAGCTGTGGCTGCCCCTGGATCCCTGGAAGTGTCCAAGGCCAGGTTGGATGGGGCTTGGAGCACCCTGGGCTAGTGGGGAGTGTCCGTGCCCATGGCAGGGAGATGGAATTGGATGATCTTTATGATCTCTTCCAACCCAAACCATTCCAGGATTCTGTGATTCCGTGGTCTGGGAAGTGGTGGCTTTCCAAATACTGAAGTTCAGTCCACCTGATTTATTCTCTGGATAAGGATGTGCAGCAAGAGGAAAAAAAAATCCAGAAAGGGAGATGTGAATCCAGCACGGAAAGCTGATGTAGGGTGGCAAAATGTGTCTGCTCAGCTCTTCACAGGATTTCTTCCACTTGAATTTGAATGGAGAAGGATCTAATTCACTGTGATATCGTAGTTCTGGTGTCCAGCGTGGGTGGAAGAAGATGTGCATGATAAGAGAACTCCAAAGATAACAGCAAATTTTAGAAAAGATTTTTAAAAATGCCATTAGAAGTGGAGGTGGCCATGCAAGCCCTGTAGCCAGGCTGTGGGGATGGGTGAGTATCCAAGGTGAGGCATGGCCAGAAGTTCCTCCTGTCAGCCTTCCAGAGCTTCCCATCCACACATCCTTGGCAGGACCAGATCACTGCTGCTCTGCTCCTCTCCAAGAGTGTGCCTGCGCTTTTCTCCATCCCTGACATAGCTTCTATTTTTACTCCAAAAAAAAAAAAAAAAATTCTAAAAAAGTTTTGTTTTGCTGATTTTGTTTTTTAACACGGCCTAACAAAACTCCAGATAATGACAAACAAGTGAGCAAGACTCTGGCACAAGCAAACGAGATTTAATCTGTCAGCCCGTGGGCGGCTGGAGCAGGATAGCGCTGGCTGTGTTTTCTTAAGGTGGCTCTTTCCATCCCTGGAGCTGCTTAAAATAAAGCAGATGGGAATACAGAATTATCCTCGATGCTGAAATATGGTGCTGCATGCAGGAAATGTTGCTTTTTGTGGAGTCTCTGCTCTGACACACTAAATCCACACCAGGCACTCAAGCACTGAGTGGAAAATGATTGCCAGTGACAGTGCTGGAGCCAGGGAATCAGAACCCCTCAGGATGTTTCAGCCTGATTTAGGGGTTCAGGGGGTTGAAATGTATAAGGAAGGGTCACCAGGATTTGATGAAAAGAAGCAGCCTTGGATGGTTCACTGGTAGTTAGAACCCAGAAATCCCTCACTCCGCGTAGGTTGCACAGGGCTGTTGGGTGTGAGAGCTCCTGGTCCGTGTTGGGATCCAGCCAAGAGCTCATTTAAGGGACCTGGACCGAAATCATGGAGCTGTTTAAGTCACCCCATGAGCTAAGAGGTGGCAGTGGCTGCTCTCCTCCAGGTCCTGTTGCATTTTTTGCTTGCCTCTGGTGCAGACTCTGTTGGGGAGATAAAGGTTTGCACCAAAGACCTGACACATTAAAGCAGTGGGTCACACCAGGGTGGGCAGACAGACAGAACCACTGAACCACAGAATCCCAGAACCACACAATCACAGAATCTCAGAATTGTTAAGGTTGGAAAAGCCCTCTAAGATCAGCGAATCCAATCCCCCCAGCACTGCCAAGGCCATCACTGACCCCTGTCCCCAGTGGCCACATCCTCACAGCTTTTAAATCCCTCCAGGAATAGGGACTGCACCACTGCCCTGGGCAGCTATGCCAGGGCTTGACAACCCTTTTGGGGAAGAATTTTTCCCAAACATCCAATCTAAACCTCCCTTGACACAACTTGAGGTCATTTCCTCTCCTCCTGTCCCTGTTCCCTGGGAGCAGAGCCTGACCCCCCCCGGCTGCCCCCTCCTGTCAGGGAGTTGTGCAGAGCCACAAGGTCCCCCCTGATCCCCCTTTTCTCCAGGCTGAGCCCCTTTCCCAGCTCCCTCAGCTGCTCCTGGTGCTCCAACCCCTTCCTCAGCTCTGTTCCCTTCCCTGGATATGCTCCAGCCCCTCAGCGTCTTTCTTGTCGGGAAGGAGTAAAACTAAGCCCAGGATGTTTGTCCTCTCTGCAGGCAAAGGAAAAGTCAGGAAAAGTTAGGTGACTTGGGAGTGCCACAGGAGAAAGGGATAAGCACAACTCCATCACTGACAGAACCCTGAAAGGACAACGCTCTCAGGCACAGAGTGGGATTGTTGGGGTGTCCTGTGCAGGGCCAGGAGTTGGACTCGATGATCCTTGTGGGTCCCTTCCACCTCAGGAGATTCCGTGGGTCTGTGATCCTTTAAAAATCTGGGGCTACCTACAGATGAAAATAAGATCCCATGGGCATTCTCAAGCCTAAAAGTGATTAAAGCACCTTTTCAGCACCTCCTCCTACACATCCTGTCCTTGTGTTTCAGAAGGAAACGAGAGGAGGAATCCCTGCCCCTGTCTCTTGGATTTCACCCCTCTCTGCTGGCTCGGTGGGAGTCTGCCCAGCTCCTGTTTTGGGGGGTCACTACCAGATTGATGGAGACCATCAACCCCCTGTCTTGAGACCAATCCAGAGGCTTCAAGTGTACCATGGGACAGCAGCAAAATCTGTCACTGGGGAAGTCTCCAAGCCCAGTTTTCCCAGTCCCTCTTGGCTGGGTACCACTGCTGGCACCGGGGTGGACACAGCAGGGCTGGGGCTGGCAGTGCAGAGCCCAACCCGAGGCTGCAAAGGGACAGGGATGAGGGGAGGTAAAATGGTCTTTTTTCTCAAGGCTAGTTTTACTTTTCTATTGAAAAGCAAGCCCTAAAAAAAAAAAAACAAACCACCAACCAAAAACAAACCAAATAAAACAATATAAGAAAAAACAATATAACTGCAAAACACACCATTCTTTTGGGACAAATCCTGCAGGGCTGGATGCTTTCTGTGGATAGGGAAGAAGCTGGATGACAGGGGTAAAAAATTAAAAACTTTGCCACAAAAACCAGCCTTTTTTTTTTTTTTTTTTTCCCCCCACACACAAAAAAATCCATATAAATATCTCAGGGATAGGATTCCAAGGCTGCCCCTCTCCAAGCAGCAACCTCTGCGGATGCTGGGAGAGCAGAAGGCACTCGGGGCAGGCAGAACAGGCTGTTCTGCTCAGGGATGAGGAGATCTCTGCCTAATGAATTGGCCCCGGTTCCAGAATGACTGCCAGGATGAAATGGGGTCTCTCCTCCACTTATTCATGGGAATTGGCTGCTTCCAACCTCTCCGCCTGTGTCATTTCTGGGATGGGAAAAAGTGAAATGGGAAGGAAAGGAATGAGTTCACATTTATGTCCTGGTAGGAATTTTGGCTGAACCCCATGAAAAGCAAGGTAAATCAGGGCTTTTTATCAGGGCTTTCTAGAGTAACAGCTACCTGGCATCCCTTTTCTTGCTTCTCTCTTCTTTTGGAGCAGATAAAAATTGTGGGAGGGAGGAAAAGAAAACTAAAGGTGTGAGGTTTGGTAGGGGTTTTTTTAAATTATGATGGTTTGGGAATTTTTTTTTTTTCCTAATACAGTAAACATGACTTGATTGACTTTCTCCACCCTCCTTTTTAATCTTCATCACAGAATCATGGAAGAGTTCGAGTTGAAAGGAGACTTAAAGACCATGTTGTTCCAACCCCTGCCATGGGCAGGGATGCCTTCCACTACCCCAGGCTGCTCCAAGCCCCATCCCACCTGAACTTGGACACTTCCAGGGATCCAGGGACAGCCGCAGCTTCTCTGGGATACCTTTGCACAGCCTCACCATCTTCACAAGAAAGAGTTTCTTCTTAATATCTAATCTAAACCTACTCTCTTTCCATTTGAGTCCGTTCCCCCTTGTCCTGTCGCTNAGGGATGCCTTCCACTACCCCAGGCTGCTCCAAGCCCCATCCCACCTGAACTTGGACACTTCCAGGGATCCAGGGACAGCCGCAGCTTCTCTGGGATACCTTTGCACAGCCTCACCATCTTCACAAGAAAGAGTTTCTTCTTAATATCTAATCTAAACCTACTCTCTTTCCATTTGAGTCCGTTCCCCCTTGTCCTGTCGCTCCATCTCTTGTCCAAAGTCCTTCTCCAGCTCTCTTGGGGCCCCTTCAGGTACTGGAAAGCTGCAATGAGGTCACCCAAAAGCCTTCTCTTCTCCAGGCTGAGCAATCCCAATTCTTCCAGCTTTTGCTCATGGACAGATGCTTCATCCCTCCTCTCCCTCCAGCTCAGAACAGGAGCAAAGCATCCTCCTCCTCCTTTTTCCATCTGTAGCAATTATCCAGCACCTCAGACCTGAGAGCACTGCCAGAGGGGAACCTCCCCACCCATCCCAATTCCAGAAAAGGATGGGGTCATGTAATCATCTTTCCCAGCAGATTTAATTGGGAATCCGCCCCACAGACAGAGGATGGATTCACTCCATCGCTTCGAGGTCAGTGTGCATACAAATCAAATTCCTGTACCTCCAGCATAAAGAGATCTCTTAGGACTCTAGGGTTAGGATTGAAGAGTCTAATAAGGGGAGAGAATTAAGCCTGCAATCACTTGGACTGATTTAAATTAGGGTTGGTTTTTTTCCCCTCTCGCTTTGATTAAAATAAGCCGATTTTCCCTTCCACCTGTGTTTCTTATGCGGGTAGAATTTCCATTAACTTCAGTCAAAGCTTTTTTTAACTTCTTGAAGCTAAAACTTCATGGCATCCCTTCCTCCTGGTTGCCAGGATTTTCCTTAGCACATTCCCACCCTTATGATATTAATTATAACGTCTCCCTGCTCCATGTACCAGTCACCTCCATTATTAAATGGACCTCCTGTGTGCCTTTCTTCTCTCTTATTAAAGAACACTGACCTTCGTTATGTGCTACAGAATATGATGAATATTCATTACAGGATGGGGATGATCTTGGGCTTACATTGTCTGCAGGAAGATTTAGGTCAGGAATAAAGGAAACCCTTGCTGTGACAGGGACAGTGATGGACTGGAAGGGTTTGGAGGTAGGACAGGGCACGTGGCTTTCAAGCACTCAGCCAAATATTGGGGATGCAGCAGTAGAGGTGATGCTGATTTGGGGTGAATAGGTAGGATCCTGGGCAGCCCTTGTCCTTTTGCACACTTCCTATGGAAACAGGAGTACTGGAAGTCTTCCAGTAAGTTCTCCCAGTAGCCATCCATTAAAAGGGACAGCACAACGTTTAATAGCATAATTTCCAAGCTCTGGACTAATTGTACAGTGCTTAAATCAAAGAGAAGACAAAGTAACCTCAGCAGTCTTCTCTGGCCATCGATTCATCCTCCAGCCCTGCGTTAATGGCACTAAGGACAATACCTGCCCCCATCTCCCTGATGTATTCATCAATACCCAGGAAATCCTCCAGCAGCCACACTGAGCTCATCTCCCCTCTTTTCACCCGGATTAGAGTTGGGATAATGCCCAGCAATGGGATGGGAAGTGCCTGAGGAGCATGGAGAAGGCTGTGGGAGCCCTGGGAGCTCTGGCTGGAATCCACTTTCCTGAGTGCCATGATAGTCACAAGGTATCCACACCCTCCTCGACTTACTGGAGGCATTCCTTTAAATTCCTTGGGTGGGGGCAATCCCAAGGACGAACATAGGCTGAGTGAAGAATGGATTTAGATGGATAAGAATGATTTAATTCTTGACTGTGAGGGTGGGGAGGCCCTGGCACAGGGTGCCCAGAGAAGCTGTGGCTGCCCCTGGATCCCTGGAAGTGTCCAAGGCCAGGTTGGATGGGGCTCAGAGCACCCTGGGATAGTGGGAGGTGTCCCTGCCCATGGCAGGGGGTGGAATGAGATGATCCTTAAGGTGTCTTCCAACCCAAACCATTCTCTGATTCTATGATTTCGTGGCCAGTGGCAGACGAAATCCAGTGAATCTTGTTCATGGGGTTACTGGTTTTGTACCTCTCTCCTGGGGATCCAGTTTAGCTATTTTAGGACCCATAACCCAGAAAAAAGATCATTTCTGAGCATCATGACCTCTGCTGGAGACAGGTCCCCGCAGAAAGAAAAACAAGTGTTTTCCTGGCTGCTTTTGAGGGACATTTGTTGCCTGGGTTTCCTCACCCTTTCCTTTAGAATACCACAGAACATCCTGAGTTGGAAGGAACCCACAAGGATCATCCAACACCTAAATGTTTGAGGCTTTCATGAGTCAAAGCACACTGGACACATAAAATACACAGAGACAGCAAAAGACTCCTGGTACCTCTGGCAAAACCCATGTGACCTTTTCCCACTTCCCTGGGGGATCCCAGCTGCCTTCCCCAGGGTGTTCCCCCAGCCCAGGGTGCTGTGACAACCTCAACTACTTGTCCCTACAACCCACTGTGGGTCTACACCACCACTGGCAACTCAAAGCCTTCCAGAGACTCTTGGAAATCTTCCTGTTTTTTTAAAGCCGACCCTGCAAGGATGGCAGTCAGGGCAATATTTTAGGGGAAAGGGGAACAAAATAAACCATTTTTGCTCTGAAACATTCTGTACAGCTTTTAGAATGACTCCTGGAAACCCACTGTGTTGGTCATCGAAGAAAGCAAGGAACTGGATTATGTGTGCCTCGAGCCTAATCCAGCCTGACAGTCCTCACAATTCCGTGTTCCCTCAATTATCCACAGAGCAGGGACAGCACACACAGCTCTGCTCCCTCTTCCTCACAGCCAAACCAACACTAGGTAGGAGCACCTCCATTTCTGGGAAGCCAAGGCAATTCAATCCAGACATTTAACACAGGCAATAAATTCAGCACCAGCAACGACTGGTGCCTCCTGATCCTGCTTAACCCCTGCTAAGCGCTTTGATTTTAAGGATTTCTTTAATTTATTTTTAAATAAAGATACTCTGTCTTCTCCTGCTCTCCCCCGACTTCCCCCAGCAACGTGATCCGTTTGGATTAGCTCCAGGAAGATGAAAGCAGCCTTGCTGCTCCCGGAGTTATCTGTGTACTCCACGCAGTCCGAGGAGAAAAGCGAATATTCCTGGTGGCTGATGCAGCTCTTGGCCTGCTGTCAGCGCTGAGCTGCTGAACGGAGCAGTGGTATCTCAAAGACAGATAAGGAGACTCTGCAGGCTGCATCCACACTCATCTCTGCTTGGACAAGCAATTCCTTCTGTTCTGTTTCATGGGCATTTGCAGAACTGCATCGAAATTCAGCCTGGGCGGTTCCTTGTCCAGCTGAATGCGGGACACCTCCAAGGGAGGCAAAGCCCCCAGTCCCTCTGGGCTTGTGGTGCAGCATTTCACCACCCTCACAGTGAAAACATTGTTCCTTGCCTCTCAGTATGGAACTGCCCTTGCTGCAAATCCCTATTGCCTCTTATCCTCTTATCGCACCTCTTTGAGGGGAGTCAGGCTCTCCATGATTTTAATTACGAAGCTGAAAAGAGAAATTAGATCTCACAAGGCAGGACCACAACTGGTCAAACTGTTCACATGAAAGACTGAAGGATGGATAGACACAGGAAGCGTGGAGAAGTCTGGCATCACTACGGCAGGGAGCAAGAGGACCTGGGCTTGTCCAGCCTCACTGAGGAAGTCTGGAAGGGAGATGAACGCAGGCAGATGAACACCCACCCCTGGGTTACATCAGGAATGCTGTTGTGCCACAGACACATCTTCTGCTGATAAAAACGTTATTAGAAACCAGAATCCATTCCCTGGCCAATTCCACCACATGCTCAGGAGCACAGAGGAAAGGCAGAAGTAAAGGGATGCTGAGAATGGTGGGGAAAAGCCTTTAGAGGAGGGGAGGCTCTGCCCCAAAGGCAACAGGCACCCTATTGGCACAGTTCAGTCTCCAGCCAGGCCAAAATAAAAGTGCTTTCTTGTGTGCTGCATCCAGAAAGAGAAATGCAGCCCATGCCTCAAGCTGCTCATGCCAAAACCAGGATGTGAAATGGTGAGACACGTTCCCATTAAGCCGAATCTGCAATCCAACTGAGCGCCCTGGATTTATGGGAGTTGGCTGGAAAGGTGAGGTTTTTGCAGCTAAAAGCCTCCCCTCAGGCAGCAAAGCCATTACAGCTGCAAGTCCCCGTGGTCTCTGGGGACAGCCTGAGGGAGGTACTGCTGGGACACAACTTTTCTTTACCTGCAGCAAAGAAACCAAATTCCATTTTTGCATTTCTGGTTTTCTTTCCCCTTCGTGCTGGTGGACTTTTGGAGACAGGAAAAGAGTTCTTTGTTAATTTGTACTGGAAATCCTCATCATCCAGGTCTTGGTCATGGCTCGTGTGTTGTCAGCTGAGTCAGACTTTGAGGGACATTTATTACAAACGGAGCTGACGCCCGGAGACGAGATATGATTTGTAATTAAATGGGGTTTAATGAAAACACGAGAAGGGACAGGTGAAATTAAAGCGGGACTGCAGTGACCGACTTCTTTACTAATGACTTGTAAATTGGTTACAATTTACATTTTGAAAAGATACAGGAAACGCATTAAGGCTCTAGACAAACAGCTCTATGGGCATGAGCAGAGAGGAGAGAGCTCTGCAGGGGGAGCAGCTCTGAATGACAAAGACACCCAGAACAGCAGCAACCTCTGAACGTTTCCACCACCGCTGTTTCTGTGATGCTTGCCCTCCCCAGGACTGACTTTGGGAAGAAAACCAATATTTTTCTCTTCGATTTTCAGCTACAAAATGCCAGAGGAGTAGCGTGCTCAGTGCTGGGACTGTGCTCAGATAATGCAGCTGGAGCTAAGCCTTGGAAAAGACCTCCAAGATCAAGTCCAACTTTTGACCTATCACCACCTTGTCAACCAGCCCAGAGCACTCAGTGTCACCTCCAATCGTTCCTTGAACACCTCCAGGAATGGGGCCTCCAACAGGTCTTCTCTAGGAATGTGCCCATTCCCAGGAAACACTGGTTAAGAGTCATATGGAACAGTTTAGAGCCAAAATAGATGAAGAAAAGATTGTAGATGGATTGCTGGAAAGACATCCACGTGCACAGATGCAGGTACAGCCACATAAGGTGTGGTCAGGGACATCCAAATCCAAGCCTGTGTGGCTTCACTGTTCACAAAAGAGCCTGTGAAGGTCTGGGTTTCTGCCCATAGGAAGGAAAGCATCTGAATTTCAGTTCCAGGGATTTCACTTCACCACAGTTTTTTTCTTTAATCCCCTGTTAGCACAACAGTCTTGATCTCCAAATATTTTTGAAGACCTTCTCAAAGAAATCCTTAGCCTGGCTGGATTTCTTTTAGATTTATATCTTTACTGGCATTATTTGTTTCAAATCTTCTCACAGCTTTTAAGGCAAAAGAGGGCTTTATCTGATCAAGTCTCACTCCCTGCATCTCTCAGACATCCTGGCCCAGAGGCAGCTGTGGCTGAACTAGACCAGACACTCAAACATTCAGAGCAGAAATGAGCTGCCATGAAACACAACACAGAGGGAATCACCTCACAATGATTTCAAGCCTTCAAATTTTCATGCATTTCTTAATTTTGTAATGTTGTTTTCAAGAACTAGGATTCTATTTTGATCATGACCATTACTTGTATTTAAATTTCGCTGTTTAAGGTAGTTTTGGAAGTTATCTCGAGCAACAATAAACCATCTTATTTCTTCTAAAACAAATGATACAAATAGAGCAGTGAGAAGGAAGCAGCAGGGCCTCAAGAGACCAAGACAGATCTCAGAAGCTTCTCCAGAGGCTTTGGGGAGTTGCTGAGCTCCAGATGGTGCAGGGAGGTCCTGGGTAGAGCTCTCCCCACATTTAGAGTCACCAGAGCCCTGCAATTACAAAATATCCCTGCAGCTCTTTGGCATCCTGATCCAGACACTTCCCAGAGTGTGATCCTGCAATCCAGAGAGCTTCCTGGAAGGTGCTGTGTCCCACTGGCATGAAGGAGTGATGCAGAAACGCTCTCCTTCATCAGCACATTTGGAGAGGAGCTGGAAGAACAGCCGAGCTCCAGATCCAAGTGGGAGGGAGCCGGGCAGGCAGCACTTGCAGCATTTCTCCCTGTAAATAAATTCTGCTGCACGAAGGTTGCATCCCTGCTGGAAATTAAGGCGTGCCCAGGCACCGGGAAGTACATCCATGGAGGAAAATTGTTAGAAAGTCCCTCTGCACAAACTTGGGTGCCAAGCTGCGTTTTCCTAGATAATTCCCGGTTCAAGGCACAGAGCAGTCCAGGAACAGCTCCCAGCAGGCAGTTTGCATCCAGCCACCCTCTCCTGGAAGGCGAGGCAAGCTGACATGTGTGGAAGAGAGGGCGTTTTGTGCCAGTTGGCCCCAGGGCCCGGGATACACCGAGTTCCTGGATGCACTTTAGTTTATTAGCACGGAGTTGCCTCTCCTCAGAGCCTCATCACCGGCCATCGATACCTGACGCCACCGCGCGTCACTGCATCAAAGCCTCGGGGCTGGTCTGCCAGCTGGGAGAGTTCTCCCGGCTGCTGATGAGAAGGGACGAGCGCTCACACGTGGATGCGCCTCCAGCCCCGCAGGGATTTAAATTTAAAGGGATTTAAAGTGTAGAGGTGAACTTCGGGGTGGTTTAGTGGTGGCTTTGGCAGTGGGGGAATGGTTGGACTTGATGATCCAAGAGGGCTTTTCTAACCTCAATGATCCTGTGATTCTGTATAATTCCTATATACAATGAGGTGTTTGAGAGGGGAATGTGCTATTTGACCTTTTGTTAAAATAAAGAATAAGTTGAAAAAAATAACTATTTTCCTCTAAAACTGCCTGTACTGGGATCAGGTGCTGCCCCCACGGTGGGTGAGGAAATTCCATAGGTCTGCAAATACTGGATTATTGTGATTAAGGACTTAAAACTGCTGGGACAAGGAGAAACACTTTTAAACTAAATGAGGGTAGATTTAGATTGGATGTTAGGGAGAAATTCTTCCCTGTGAGAGTGCTGAGTCCCTGCAACAGCTTTCCCAGAGAAGCTGTGGCTGCCCCTGGATCCCTGGAAGTGTCCAAGGCCAGGCTGGACAGGGCTTGGAGCAACCTGGGATAGTAGAAGGTGTCCCTGCCAATGGCAGGGGGTGGAACAAGATGGTCCCTCCCAATCCAAACCATTCCATGATTCCATGATATTCTTGCAGTATTTGCATGACTGAGTGGAACAAGTCACGCTCCAGCAGCAGTCACCAAACTCAATCACCACCCACAGCTTATCACAGCCTTCACACATTCTCCCAGTGTCCTGGTAGAAAGCCAGCCTCAAAATCCTCTGGAATTTACATGGCTATTAAAGAAACCAGAGGGATTTTTCCAGATCTAAATTAGGAAAAATACAAAAAGGCTTCTGTGAAACACAACCCAAGGGATGTCAAATATTTCAGAAGACTGGTGTCGTCTCAAACTGACCTAAGCATCCCTTGCTCCGTCCTTCTTCGGGAGTTTAAGCTCAGTTTCTACACGGGATATTGGTGACACCTACAGGAAAAACTCCTCTGCTCCCTCTGCAGCCCAGAGAGGAGCAGATGACATCCCATCGTTAACATCATCTCCTTTTTAAAGGCTGTAGGGACCATGCAGGGAAATAAAACACGCAGCATTGGCCCAAGTCTGCAGGGCTGGAAGACAAACGGGGTCTGGGAACCTCCAGCTTCCCCTGCTTTAGCCAGAGATGAACATGAGGGGGTGTTGGGGGTGGATGAGAAGCTTCACATGGCCCAGGCACATCCCTCTGTGCCCTGGGCTGATCCCCCAGTGTGGGCAGCAGGGGAGGGAGGATTGTGCCCCTGTGCCCTGCTCAGGTGAGACCTCACCTGCAGAGCTGCCCCAGCCCTCAGGTCCAGCATAAGGAGGCCACAGGAGGTGATGGAGATGCTGCAAGGGCTGGAGCCAGGCTGGGAGAGCTGGGAGTGCTCACCTGGAGAAGGGAAGGCTCCAGGGAGAGCTCAGAGCCCCTTCCAGAGCCTAAAGGGGCTCCAGGAGAGCAGGAGAGGGACCTGGGACAAGGCATGGAGGGACAGGACACAGGGAATGGCTTCCAACTGCCAGAGGGCAGGGTTAGATGGGATATTGGGAAGGAATTGCTCCCTGTGAGGGTGGGGAGGCCCTGGCACAGGGTGCCCAAGGAATGTGTGGCTGCTCCATCCCTGGAAGTGCCCAAGGCCAGGCTTGGAGCAACCTGGCACAGTGGAAGGTGTCCCTGCCCATGGCAGGGGGTGCAACAAGATGGTCTTTAAGATTCCTTTCTAACCCCAACCATTCCCTGATTCTACGAATGATTCCCAAAATAAGATATGAAAGACTACTATGAAAATAAAACTTTGCCATAAAACATTCAGGATGTAGTTCAATTCCTTTTTGAGAACTTCCCGCCGTGTTGCTGGTTCTACATTGCTAAAATTCAGCAAACCCCGCAGCAGAAGCTGCTTTTCATGTGCTGACAGATCTGAACTCATCTTGAGCTTGTGACAGGGACACAGGCAGCTGTGGAGTCCACAGCAATGGCTAATTAGCTAAAACTGTGCTTTTGATCACCTTTAGATGTCCCACAGCCCCTAATTTGCATTTTCGATTTATTAGAACACCTGACTTGTCCTGATCTAAAACTGAATCCAGAAAAAAATGAAGAATGAATGAGTTGCCTGCTATGTCCCATTGCATGGAGCACTGCTGCCTGCACAACGGTGATGCCTTAAATGGCTACCTAGAAACAGAGACTAGAAAGGAATAAATAAAGGAGGTATTTATTTGAAAGGCCTTCAGAGGTACACTCTGGGCTCCAGAGGCTCCTGCCTCAGTGGATCCCTTTTCTCCAGGCTGAGCCCCTCACCCAGCTGGGAGCTTCAGCCCTCTTTGAGTAGCTTTGTTTCTTCCATTTTTGCCAAGTTAAGCCAGATGACTGCACCAGACAGCTGGTTTTGGGCCAGCTCGACGTCAGCCCGTCTAATTTTGCCAGGGGCACGTTTGGTTCAGACCAGGTCAGATCATCGCTCCTGACACGCTGCTGAGCCAGGCAGCTCCAGCTTCATTCCATTCCCAAATTCCAGAGACCTAAAAGGCAGAAGACAGAAATTAGTCGGAGGTGTAACTTAAGTTTCACCATTGCCAGGGACACCCCGACAGCTGTCAGGGACTGCCTGGGGTGGACCCGGTGCGGGGTCACGGCTGAGGATCTCCCCAGCCTGGGCCCATTCGCCGTGTATGGAGGACGGACGCGTCACCAGCAGCCGTGCTGAGCAGACAGAGTCGCGGGCACCGCGCTCACGCCTGGTTTTTCCTCGGAGTTGTTCACTCCTCTCTTAACTCCTGCTTTAATTCCGCCTTTAATTCCTTTCTCCGCGCCCTCCCTCAGTGCCCGCCTCAGGGACGGGCCAGGACCCCTCCCGCGGGCTGCCCGANNNGCGCCCGGGGCCCCCCCTGCCGGACCGCGGCGGCCCCGCCGCACCGCGCCGCCACAGGCACCCCGCGGGGCAGCCCGAGCGCAGGGGGCCTTACGGTAGGGGAAGGGGCGTACCAAGGGTGATGTGGGCGGGGTCGGTGCTACGGGATGGACGTGGTTCTGCTCGCCGCCGCTGCCGTGCTGCTCGCCGTCCTTCTCTTCTTCGCCACCCGCCTCCGTGGCCAAGCCAGGGCAGGTGAGCCGCGGAGCCGAGCGGACCGGCCGGGCCTCCCTCTCCCCCCCGCTGCCCGTTCCGGTGGGCGCGGCCCTGCTCTCAACCGGGTCCGCGCGCGCGGGGGGAGGGGGGGGGAGGAGAGTAGGGGCGCGTTCTGGGGAGCCGCCAGGGGGCGCCGTGCCTCGGGCAGCCCCCGAGGGTGACCCGCCATGTTGGGGGGGAGCAGGGTTTTTGGGGGGTCCCGCGGGGTTTTGGGGTGTCCCGGGGAGGTTTCCGAGGGTGTTCCGTGGTCTTAACGCTGCCCTCCGTCCGGGCTACCCCGCAGGCCGCGGGGTGGGGGCACCGAGGCCTAGTGCTGCTGCTCCTGGGGGCTCGGGGTTCCGGCCTGAGGCAGCCCCAGGGTGACAGGCGCCGGGTTGGAAGTCTTGAGTTCTCTCTCGGGAGTTCTGTCAGGGACTCTGGGACTGGGAAGATGTCCCTCAGGTTCCTGCAAACGAATGGAGAACAGATCCAGAGGGTCGGTATCAAGGGCACAGGGTGTAGTTGGGGGCCTGACACTAGTGGTGTCCCCCCGGGTTCTGTACTGAGCCCAGTGTTTGTAACTTGTTCAGCGGTGGCTTGGACAAAGGGGTTGATGCTCCCTGAGCAAGTTCGCTGATGATACAAAACAAGGAATGGCCGATGTCTCAGAGAGCTGTGCAGCCCTTCAGAGGGACCTCGACAAGCAGGAGAGAGGGGCAGAGAAAAACCTTGTGAAATTCAACACGGGCCAGTTCAGGCTCCTGCACCTGGGGAGGAACAACGCTGAGAGACTGGGGTCTGACTTTGTGGGAAGGACGTGGGTGTCCTGGTGGACAACGAGCTGTCCCTGAGCCAGCGGTGTTCCCTTGTGCCAAGAAGGCCAAGGGGATCCTGGGCTGCATAAGGAGGAGGATTTCCAGGAGGTCAGAGGGTGATCCTGCCCCTCTGCTCAGCCCTGTGAGGCACTTCTGCCGTGCTGTGTCCAGCTCTGGGCTCCTCAGGATAAGTGAGACCTGGAGTGGGTCCATGTGAGGATGGTGAAGGGCTGCAGAATTTCGTGATGAGGAAAGGGGAGCTGGGGCTGTTCAGCCTGGAGAAAACTGAGAGGGAACTTCGTCCATGTCCATCAGTATCTGCAGGGAGGGCTCCGAGCAGGGCCCAGGCTCTGTTCAGGGGCCCAGCAATGGCACAACAGGAACAGGCAGGAGCTGATCCCAG
This sequence comes from Vireo altiloquus, assembly GCA_013396875.1. Lineage (NCBI taxonomy): Eukaryota > Metazoa > Chordata > Aves > Passeriformes > Vireonidae > Vireo > Vireo altiloquus. The sequence goes on from VZRF01014965.1 coordinate 28,348, forward strand.
GAAGATCCACCTGAACATGATGGGCAAACTCTGATCCTGAGAGTGCTGGAAAAGACTGCCCACGGAGGGAGGGTGTGGGGTCTCTTCACTGGAGATATTCCTGAGCCATCTGGGCTCAGTCCTGTGCCATGTCCCACTTCTCCACCTCACCCAGTGCTGGCTTTGGCAGTTCAGGTGCTGTGGGAAGCAGGTGGATGATGCAGCACTTCCAGCCCTGTGTCACTGCTGGCCAGTGTTAGGTCAGAGAATCATCTGGCTTGCAAAAAACCTCTGAAATCACGGATTCCAACCATAACCAACACTGCCAATTCCACTGCGGTGGAAGTGACCTTGTGTGGGTGGGAATTGAGTGTTGTGGGAAGGAGTCAGATGTGGCTGTGAACTCGCTGACCTTGTTGTGTTCTCACAGTGGAAGGAGGGGAGGTAGTTTGGCTGCCAGGTGTCAAATGAAAATGTTCTGGGCAAACTCTGAGCTCCTGGTCAATACCTCCACAGATTTTTATGGGTATGAGGTATTTTGGGGTTAAAATATGTGTTATTTTTCTTCTGGGGTAGTAGCTTTGATAATTTTTAATGAAGAGGAAAAAACCCCGCACCTTTATTATAAACACAGTCACTCAGTGCAACACTGTGCTGGTAAGGAATCTGTGTTAAAAGCACGTTTTGCAGATAACAATTAAATTTTCCAACACATTTCTAACCATTTCCACAGACCTGGTGTAAATCTTTCTCTTGGAAAGGTTTGGAAACAGAGGTAATTTCATTGGATTCCTATGAATGAAGAGACGAACTTCTGGTAAAAGTGAGGGATGCATGTCCTGGAGAAATTAATCATTTCCTGAGCATGACTTCTGTCATGGTTTAGATAAATCAAGGGCTGTGGGGCTTGGGAGGATTTTTTTTTTCTCTTTAAGCCTTCAAAGTTCTAAATTGAAGCTCAACCATTTGTTTTAACTAGTGAGAATTATTTTTTTAAAAAAAGCTTTAATACTGACTTTGAGTGCATTGGTTAAAGTTCATTTACATTCAGGATAATTTAATCATGTTGAAGCCTTTTTTGGTGGTAACTTTTTGACATTTCCAAATTGTCTTGCTTTTTTTACTGTGATTTAAAGATATTTTTTACTTTAATATATTGGTTTCTGTCATGATAAAGCCCTTCACAGAATTTCAGTTGCTGGGGATGACTTAGTTCTCTGTACACAACAGAAATTATTTTTGAGAACCACTGGGACTGTGGTGTATTTAATAGCTACAAAATTTAGTTTCAAGCAGGAATTTGCTTTCCTATTCCATTTTTACAGGTGGAAAATGGAAGCTGCCACAACTCTGCCAATAAATCTCTGTTGCCACATGGAAAGGACTTGAAACCAGGGACATTTGACTTAAAGAAGTGGTGGGAGCACTCACCTTTTCTTGTTAACGTGCAGGGATTGGGACAGCAGCTTCCTTTTAAGTTTTCTCTCGGAAATTGCTTTTTAAAAATGTTCAAGACTTGCCTGCTTTAGGCAGCTAAGGATCAGGAGAGGTAAATCCTGTACCTTTGTCTTCCTTTGAGAGGTCACTTGGAGCAGCACCTTGTTTCCAGCAGGATCATGCCTGGACTTGTTCTGCTGAAAATGAAAAAGAAATAAAAAGTAGCATTTTTGGTTTTTCATGTGGTTGCCTCCTCTCTCTGTGATGAGCTGCCCTGGGCGAAAACACCTCCCCGGGCAGCTTCCACGTGTTAGATTTTGAATCCCTTTCTGAATTTCACAGGTTTTGCAGGGAGGCAGAAGGTGCTGGATGGTGCCACCAGCGTGGTGGGAAGTGCCAGCACGTGTGAGGGTGCAGCAGGTGGAGCTCTGTCCCTGAAGCTCTTTCCACACCTGCCAGCCCAGGTGTCACCCGCTCATCTGAGCTGAGAGGAAGGTGCTGTGATAGGCAGGGGCTTGCTTCTCAAGAAAAGCATCTCTGCTGTCAGCAAAAGTTTGCAGGATTTTGTGAAGGGGCAGATTTCTACCTGGAAAGTTTAAAATGAGGTCCTGATCTGGGCTCTGAAAGATTGCATGGTGATTTTTGCAGTGATGCTTCACATCCAGTTCAGGAAAGATTTCTGCTTTCAGAGCACAGTTCAGTTCTCTCTCCCTTTGGGAAGGAGACACAGCCAGAGTCTCCAAGCTGCTGCTGTGCCCTGGCTGACAAGTCAGCTGAAATAATCTCTTGCCTGCACCAATGCTTTCTGAACACCGAGGCACAGAGCTGTTCCTGGGCTTTATCATCTGAGTCAGACCCTGGACACTGCGGCTTAAAACACAAACTGAGCCCGTGTCCATTGCCCAGACAGCTGTTGAGTGTTCTATTTGTATTACCTGTTAATTCGAGGGGTTTATCTCATTAATTTAGTCTGGCCTGACATTCTGCAAAGCTTGTGGATCGCTTGTCTCACCTCTTTAATGCTGCCCATTAATTTTCACTCAGATGGCTCTAATTAGTGCTTGTGTGACTAATCTCTGCATGATCTGACTAGCCTGGGGTGCCACTTCTGAGACCTCTGCAGCTACAGGAAAATGAAGAGATGTGTTCAGATAAGAGCAGCAGCCAAACCCCGCCCTGTGCTGCAGGAGGGGGTGAAAAAAAAACCCCAGCAGGGACAGACCCCAGAGCAAATCATTCCTAAGCTGAGATCTGATGGTCAGTCCAGTTCCAAGGAGAAGCAAATGGGATTTTTAAATGTGTCCTCTCTTCTGTGAAGCCTCCCCTCTGTGTGGCATCAGTGTGTGACACAGCTCAGGGGGAGAGAGAGCACAGCTTAACTTCCAGCATTCTGCAACAAATGCTGTGTCTGGAGTCACGTAGGCAAATCCCTGACCCCTGAGGTCCAGGTGTGTTACAGCAGAGCAAATAAGGGTTTTCTTCTCCTCCTGAGAAGGACGAGAAGAAATGCAATGAGTAACATTCATGTTTTCCAAATGACTGCCCAGCTGAGTGCCTGGCAAACAGGAGCTGTAGAATGCTCAGATCAGAAAGGTTGGAAAAGCCCTCTAAGATCATCCAGTCCAACCATTCTCCCAGCACTGCCACCACTGACCCATGTCCCCAAGTGCCACATCCACACAGCTTTTAAATCCCCCAAGAGACAGGACTCCAGCACTGCCCTGGGCAGCTGTGCCAGGGCTGGAGAGCCCTTTTGGGGAAGAATTTTTCCTAAATATCCGACCTGAGCCTCCCCTCAGCCTGAGGCTGTTCCCTCTCCTCCAGTCCCTGTTCCCTGGGAGCAGAGCCTGACCCCCCCTGGCTGCCCCCTCCTGTCAGGGAGTTGTGCAGAGCCACAAGGTCCCCCCTGATCCCCCTTTTCTCCAGGCTGAGCCCCTTTCCCAGCTCCCTAAGCTGCTCCAGATCCTTCCCCAGCTCTTTCCCTGGACACACTCCAGCCCCTCCATGTCTCATGTTGGGAGGAGCTCAAAAACTGCCCCCAGGGCTGGAGGTGCCCCAGCAGTGCCAGTACAGGGGACGGGCACTGCCCTGGCTCTGCTGCCCCACCAGTGCTGCCACAAGCCAGGTGCCACTGGCTCATGTTCAGCCAGCTTTGTGCTGCTGAAAAAGAAACTGCAGTCAGGAAAAATATTTTAGAGACTGGGAGGAAAAAAAAGGCTTCATTAAAACATTTGTTTTCCTACTAAATGACGATCCATAGTGGCTGGATGTCTTCTGCTGTTAATGTGAGCGTTGTGGAGATGTGGCAGATGCTGTCCAAAAAGTGCCCTGTGTGCTTGACCCTGATAGGGATCAGGTTTACTGAGGTTTTCTACATCCTGAGCCCAGTCCACACCAGTCACTTTGAGGAATTACTGAGTCTCCTGTAGAGAATAAACGGAGAGAAGAGGAGAGCTTGGTTCACGTGTTTCTCTCTGTGAGGGTTGAGCTCCTCGGTTTGAAATAAATACATGGCTTATAAATAGATTTCTCTTTCATAAAATGCAAAGCAGTCTCTGTTTCACAGGACAACAGGAACCAAAACCAGAATGAATGAATGCTGGAACTGCACAGCTGATCTGCTGGGCAGGACCATCTTTGGAATTACTGAGAGACACTGAAGCTTGCAGGTGAAAGGATGCTGAGGTTTGAATTGCAGCATATCTCAAGGACTTAGGAAGAGAAATACTGCATTTGTATAAAAAGCTTTTTGCAGAGTGTTTTTGGCATTTATCAGTGTCCAAGAAGGGATCTGCTGTGCTGCCTCTGCAGGAAAATGTTTTCTATAGCGTTCCAAATCAGCATTATCATGCTGTGAATAGCACTGGGCAAGCCTCGAAGCAGAATGGTAGCATCTCTGGAGCCTGCACTCGGTGATTTCTCCCAGCCCTGTTTTGTCTCTAGAGCTGGATGTGACCAGGAGGGTGACAGCAGTGTGACAGTGCAGTGACTCAGTTCCAAATGTCACAGCACGTTGGGGCTGGTGTTTGTGGGGGGCCTGCTGACATCCCTGTGACATCTCTGCTGCAGCAGCCTGAGCTGGCCAAACCCTGCCCCAGGTGGCTCTGCTGTGCAGCCCTGCCGAGCTCGGGGCTGCAGCTGTGTCCTTATCAGTCCCAAAGTCAGTGCTTTGAAGACTGAGATAACTGAGGTGAGCTGCAGGCACACCTTTGGTCGCTGCATAGATTCAGTCATAATAAATCTCATTTTCTGATCAGAGATAGGATAATAGGAGGTTTTTAGGGAGGCATTGTTTGAATCAGAGGGTGCTGGAGACTTGGCACAGTGTGGAAAGCATTTTGTGCTCCTGCTGGGACACAACATAATCCAACAGACCATGAGATAAATGTGTCCTGAGTTGAAGTGAGTGAGTAGTTCTGCAATTTTCCATGAGACTGTTTGACTATTTGCCTGAATTAAGGCTTAAGAGTTGATGCTTTGCAGGATTGAGCTAGTAACACTGTACACAAATACCAGTTAGGCTTATCAACAGAATATGCAAAGCAGATATCAAGGATGATGATATTTTACCATTATCTGGGTTTTTTTTGGCATGACTGCCACAGTTAATAGCAGTGGGAGGCCTAAAAAAAAAAACCCTGGCTGAGAGTTTTCTCTGGAAAACTTCTGGAATGAACCCACTGGTCAGTTCGGTCCTCCCAGCTGCTCCTGTTAGGATATTCCTCATTTGCCAACTCTTAATTAGTAACTGCAGCATATGCAGAGAGGATGGCAGTGAGAGCTGCAGTGACCCTTGGTGTCATGTGTGTCCTTACCTGTGTTTTGGGGACTTTAAATCAGCATGATAGAATGAAGTTAGCCCATAACTGTGTTTATTTCAGCTGTAATTTGTGATTCTTGTTTGCTCTTCAGGTTTTGTTTCACGTGTAGTGATTTACATATTCCTCCCTGCAACATTCATGCTCTGAGGTTTCAGTCAGATGAATCTAAGTTACACAAGTACAAAATAAAAATAAATCTGAATACTTTAGAAAGAAAAAGAAAAAGGACACCTTACTGTTTGGTAACTCAGGAATGGAGGCAGACGGGAAAGTCACATTTAACAGGAATGTTTTATTTCCTTCTTGCAGCTGACGAGGAGCACCAGCAGAATGTGGCAGCAGCAGCAGCAGCAGCAGGGGCCAGGCCTCGGCCCCACGGGGAGGAACGAGGAGAGGGAATGCCCAGGCGCCGCAGGAACATGGGGAACAGGCTGATGGCCCAGAGGAGAGCCCAGCAGGCAGAGGAGTGGTTGGAAGGTAACACCTTTTTCAGCTCCAGCAAACATTGAAACCAACCTTCAGAGCAGATGCTGAGGTTGGGGAAAGGGTGCAGCTGCCTCCTGGGGGAAGTTGTTGAGTTTTGCTGATACCATAATCTCTCTTCTCTCCCTACTTCATCCTTTTTCTCTAAGTACTCCTTGCATTTAACCTCTGCCTCCTTCTGAGGTGAACCCTGGCTATTTGTGGTGCCAGACTCTTCCCATCCTTCCTAAAAACTGCCTTTCATATTTCCTGCTCAGCCATGCAGGGAATTAAATTAAACTTGGGAGAACAGAATCCACACCTTGCGCTGAATAACAGGCTGTAGTAAAATGTTTATTTCCTTCAAATTGGTGGGAAGTATTAATCCCCCAATGTAATCTCTGCAAAATGTGGTATTTTCTCTCTGAGGAGCCATCCAGGTGGGTGGCCAGGATCACGTGGATTACCTGGAGATCACCACAGACTGCAGCATTTTGCCAGCAGGTTGTCGGCAATGTGTTGTGTAAATCCTGTGCTGCATTTACAGTTCACAGCTACCTTTCTGTGGTGTGGCTGTAGACAAAAAAATATGGTGATAAATAACATCTTTCTACACCCTGTAAGTATAACTCCGTTTTCTGGTGAAGCTTCACACATTATTATCTTTATTGCTGGAGAGATGATATCACCATGATTCACCCCCCTGGATTCTTTCTACTTTCAGATCGTGGGTGAAGTGTTCAGGCTTTCTGCTCAAGCAGGCTCTGCTGCACTTGAGTTTGCTGTGGGATCAGGATGTCTTTGTGGTGTGCAGGAGGTGAAAGCACTGAGCACACACCTCTGTGATGCCTTCATTAGGGACTATTTGCACTTTGTTCAGCTTTTCTTGCCCTGCAGTTTGTAGAAAGCCTCACGTTGGAAGGTGAACGTGCTTTTCCAGCTAATTATGTTCAGCACTTTCACAGATGGAGAATGGACAGGTGTGAACTTTTCAACTTGGGTTATTTCTTCTCATGTGATAACATCCTGGAAAGAAAATGGAATCTAAAAATATTTGGTTTTCAGCTCCAGACATCAAAAGTTTGAATGCTGAAGGCCGACAGCGAAGCTGTCAAAGCAAACAGCTCATCTTATCTTATCTTACTTTGTCACTTTAGCAATAGAAGAATCTGTGTCATTGGGCTTTATAAATAATTCTTTTGCAGCTTTCTGTACATCAGATTCAAGTGCTGCTGCTTTTGCATGGAGTTCCCTTTGAAATGACTTGCCTTCTTTTATTTGTTTTCTCTAATTTCTTACCCAAATTAAAACGGCTTCTTGCTCTTTGCTTCTGTTTCGTGCTGCTTCTGTGGGTGGTTTTATTCATATTTTGGGATGGTTTTTCCAAGTGGCTGAGCACAGGTGCACAGCAGCAGCACCAAAGCCTTTGGAGACTGAGCACAGACTTGAGCAGAGGAGCTGTGGAGAGATGCATCTGTCCCTGGTTCCCCAGCACCGAGGTGCTCAGTGACCAGTGGCCATTATTAATTGGGATTAGCCACCCTCTGGGCTGCAAATCCTTCAGCCTGGCCCTGAGCTACCTGTCTCAGTGTGGGGTTTGGGTTTTCCCCTTATAGAAGGACGATTTAAAGCCTTCTCTGTGAACATGTGGCACAAGCCTGGAATCGCTCTTGGATTTATCCCCTTTTTGCATTTTCTCTGTGTCACTGCAGTTTAGAGCAGTTTTGCCCAATTACTGCCTGCATTGGAATCAGGTGGAATAACAACTCCACAGCAGAGTTTTGTGTTAAAGAATTCATTGACTCCATGAGAAGAGAGCCCAGTGCAGTGCCAGGCAGTGCAGGAAAGCAAAGTTATTTGGCAATTTAGACAGAAACACCAAACCCAAGCCAGTCTGGTTTCTCCACTCTTGCCTTGTAAATGCTCTGAAAATTTCTGAACATCTGCAACTGAAGCAGATTTTTTTTTTTTGTTGTTTGTTTGAATTTGTTGCAATATTTTACTGGTAAGTTTCTGTTCCGTGTGTGGAATTTCCACTCTGGGCCTGTGCTGAACTTCGGGCAAAGCTGCCTGATCCTGCTCTGTGTCACTCTGACTTCTGCCAAGAAGTGATTTCTTCACCAGCCCCTCAGTGCAAGATACCAAGCACTGACCTCAGGGAGGGTGTGAGGACACCCTGACCGTCCCTGTAATGGTCACACAAAGTGGAGTCAGGTAGGAGGTGCTGTTACCACCAAAGAGTTCTGCCTGTTGGGAGCCAGTTCTGCTGACTCTAGGAAATGTCCCCAAAGCAGCACTTGCAGACTTTGGAGTTGTGGTTAACACGAGGGTTTTCTGTTTTCCATCTAACAATCAGATTTCAATTCCAGAATGAGAAAGAAGCTTTGAGGGTAAAGTCGTAGCCCACAGTTTCTGCTGCCTGTGCTGAGCTGCTGCCAGGACTCAAATCTCTCAGAGGGTAATGGGGGAGGAAGAGCAACCCCAAACCCTGGGCATGAAGATCAAAACCTTGAAAAATTCTAATTGTCCCTTCTGTAGCTGAAATCTTACTTGCAGGTCTGGATAAGGAGTCATTTAATACAGACAGGGATAGTAAATTATTATTTTCAGTATTCAAATCAACACCCACCGCCAGTGGAGCTAAACCAAGTTGTAATTCTTCAGCTTGCTGGGGTAGGGTAAGACCTCTAAATTAGTTCTAGATTGTCACAGACAGAAAATAGTGCAGCACTAAATATCTTGACTTTCCTCCCACGGGGGTTCCTCATTGCTGAGTTCCACCCAGCCAGGTGCCCACCCTGCCTCAGTTCACTGAGGGATGTTTCTCAGTGGGTATTGAGTGCTCCAAGGAGGTCACCTCTCAGGAGAACATCAGCACCTGTGAATGACCAGAGATTGCTGGGAGGTGATTCTCCTTGGTGACAAAGTAATTCTCAAAATGACTGAGACCCCTGAGCGTGACTTTCAGGCTGGCTTTAGAAAAATGGTTTTGATTGCCTTAAATTGCTCAATTTAATTCCAGCCACAACACTCCTGCCTTTCCTGCAGCCCTCTGCAATCTGGGTGACTTGTTAAAAGCCTCTGTGCTGCTCCTCTCCCTGTGCAAGAGGAGTCTGGAAGGAGAGTTGTGTATTCATGTGGTTAGGTTGAGATCCCAGCTAGCAGACTTAATTAACTCTGTGTGTCTTAATTTAAATTGAACCCAGACAGAGGTGGCTTTGTGGACTGGCTACAGCCGAGTTGAAAATGCTGCAAGGCATAAATGGGTGAAGATTTTGGGCATTAATCATTTAGGGCAAGAGAGGCAAAGCGAAGCAGTGGGAAAGGGGATAAATTGGAGTTGGGCTGAGGGTTGTTTGGGGCATGGGGTAGTGTAAATAAATAGCATTACCCATTTGTAATTTCAAATTCCTTTTGTTTACTGTCCGAGGAGGTTGTGCTTGGCTCTTGTTTTTGCCTGACTGATGCTCTGAGTGCATCCACTTGAACTCTGCTCACCTCTGGGTGGACATAAGGGTGTTTTGTTGAGAGTTTTTTCTTGGTTGCTGATCATGTGCAGAAAAAATGCTTTTCGAGCTCTCAGACTGAGCTTGTCCCTCCAAACCTCCTCATTGTCCTTGAACACTTCAAAGAGCTCAGAGGTGAAGAAGGTGCTTCTCTTGAAGAGTGCATTTTGGAGCAGAAAGTGACCCATCCATCGACATTTACATCAAAAATGTAATTTCCTATTGAGTGACAGAAACTGGTGAGGATGAAATAATGACGGGTATGGCTGGGTCATCTTGATCCTGCTGTGGTAAAAATAACCAGGGTGAGGATCTGAGGCAAATGTGTTTGCTTGGAGGACTGTTGGACTTAATTTCTGACAGTGACTTTGTAAAAACATGCAGGGAGAAAACCTGCCTGCCTTGGCACTCCATGCAGGGGCTTTGTGGAGAGGCAGAGGCATGGAATTTGTCCCAGGATTGGGAGGGGGACACAAGTTTTGCTGTCTGGGTTTTCTGTCGCTTGGAGGGATGTCTCAGGCCAAAACCTTTCTGCTGTTGATACGAGGGAGAGAGAAACTGGTGAGTGTAGCTGCCCTAAATCATGGTGTGGTGAGCAAGAAACAAACCTGTCTAAAAAATGGCAGCACTTTCCAAAGTGTCCAACACAGCAGGGACCACTGGGCAATGCTCTGGGGGTGTGGGGGAAGAAATGAGGTGAAAGGGAGAGACCAGGAGAGCCTCAGCAGCCCAGCACATTTCCAGGGAGTATTTTTCAAGGATTTAATTTTGAAAGATGCTCATTTTCACATCTTCCAAATGACCTCTCTGACTTGTTGCAAAAAGCGTTGCCAAAAAATGGGACTCAGAGTGGGTTTTGGTTTTTTTTAACAAACAGAAAGTAAGAACTCCCTCAAAGAAATAATCTGCTTTTGTCAGGTTGCTTTTATTATTTACCCCAAATTGATACAAACTGTGGGCTCTTGACTTCTGGCAGCAACATAAAAAACTCCAAAAGGTTAAATATCCAAACATGTGCATGACTTTTCTCTGAGGTTTTAGCATTGTACATCTGAGCACAGGTGTTGGAATCTCCAGTGCAGTGAGCATCTGGTTAAATTATTTTACTTCCACAGCATCAGTAATGATAAATCAAACAGCTTTTGACAGTCTGAGTGCTTGAGCTTGTAAAATAAAACATGGTAAAGAAAAGTCCATGAGTGCAACATAAATGAAATCAATTTTCTCTCTTCTTTTGCATGGTAAGACTTGGAGATCAGAATCTCTCATTTTTCTTTATGAGTGTTAATCACTATTGAGAAAGAAAGCACAAAACAAAGACGGTTTTTAAAGTTTTTAAAATCATAATAATTGGGCATTTTAAAATGCCCTTTATTGCTTCATGTAGCATCTAAGTTCAACATTCATATATTGCAGCTAAAAAAAATCTTCTATGAGTGTTTTCTGCTGCTTTTTTGGGGAAAATAATATAAAAATAATTTTTCATCCCCATTGAGTGATGGATATTGCGCGTAAGTTCAAGGAGAATGTGTTTGTGCTGAAATCTCTTAAAATAAGCACTTTTTCTGAGTGCTGAAAGATCTGGAAAATGTGTAAATTTAGAACCAGTGATGTGGTCCCACGCTGTTCTTGTGAAATGGAGCTGCGTTAATTGGCGTAGTAGTTGAAATTATTTTAATGCTTAATCAGTAGGAAAACCTTTCTAGTACAGTTAAACTTTGACTAATATCCCAACTAGTGAATCAAAAGCCAATTTTGACTTGCTGCTACTCATCCAGTGAGTTTGGTGTTGTCAGAGTGCCCCCAGTGAGTGTCTGATGCCGTTCAGGCACAGCCAGGCTGTGGAAGGGGGAGGTGTGTGGTTTCTCACTTCTGCCAAGTGGCTTCAGCTGAGAGTAAACTTCACATTCTGCTCTAAAGGTCTGCTGTCCTTTGTGTCTGCTGCACTTTCCTGCTCTAAACGTGGCCTGCTTTTGTGGCTTCGGATTAATAAACGGTTTTATTTGTTCAGTTTCTAAAGTGGATAGCTACCAAATTAAATTAGAAGTTAACATAGAATTTAAGACTAGTTATTAGACAATAATTAATCCCACCACAGGGTTGTGTTACTTAGGAATGGCCACACCTTCCCAGTGGCTGGTGTCACACATCTGTTGGATATTAATTACATGCTGTCAGTAGCATCTTCTGCTTTCAGGATGAGCTGTTTGTTTTGCCTGGGATCTTCCCTCCCCCCCTCCTTTTTCTCACTCCTTTTGTTAGGTGCTGCAGAAATAGTAAATAAGGCAGCTGGCTGTGCACAAAAGACTTTCCATGAGTAGCCACATGTGCAGCTGTCATTCTTTTTCATGGATGGGAATCCATTTGCTTCACCCAGAATTTATAAGGAAGCAAGACAAGGACAACCAGAGCAGGTTGGACAGGGCTTGGAGAAACCTGGTCTAGTGGAAGCTGAGAGTGGCAGTGGGGTTGGAATGAGATGATCTTTAAGGTCCTTTCCAATCCAAACCATTCTGTGATTCTGGGTTAACTGAAATACCTGATGCTGGTTGTTTATTTTGGAAGTTTTTGTCTATTCTGTACAGAGTATAGAATTCAGCTAAATTTCTGTCCTGATGGTGAACATCAGCACTCCAGCACATTTTCTGATGGTACTGGGAAGCATTTTTAAAAAGAAGTCTGTACATTTCCAGAAATTCAGACACCTGTGTGAATGATAACTATTGCCTGTTGTGCTGCCTGTCAATATATCCAAAATATTATGGAAAAGCAGAGATTCCCTGAAGCCACCTCTCAGGTGGGCAGCTGAGCAGCCCCACGTTTGTGTAAAGCAGAATGTGTCACACTGATTGTGCTTTCTGACTCTTGGAGATGGGAACTGGTGGGAATGCTGTGCAAGCTCTGGAAATCACAGAATGGTTTGGGTTGGAAGGAATCTTAAAGATCATCCAGTTCCAACCTTTGCCTTGGGCAGGGACACTTCCACTGTCCCAGGGTGCTCCAAGCCCTGTCCAGCCTGGCCTTGGGAACTTCCAGGGATCCAGGGACAGCCACAGCTTCTCTGGGAAAGCTGTGCCAGGGACTCAGCACTTCCACAGGGAAAAATTTCTTCCCAATATCCCATCTAACCCTGTTCTCTTTCAGTTTTAATGACGTCAGTGTCGTGGGGTTTCCCAGCTGAGCCCGAGCACAGGCTGCCCCACCCCAGCACTTGTGGGGTGCCAAACTGCTTTCACACCCCTTTAACCGAACTCTGCCTCACACCCAGAGCTGGGGACAGATCTCCTGCAAGTTCCTAGGGACTGACCCCCCCATGGAGTCCCCCAGGGTTGGCAGAGCCACGAGTGTGTGAGCAGTGATTGTTAAAAGCTGCTGAAACAATCAGTGCTTTATTAAAATGAAATCAAGAATTGCTGGCTGTGTGCAGCACCCTCTCTTGCTTTTGGTGGAGCTCTTCTGCTGTGACAACAAATTGATTCAGCAAATACTTTGACCATGTGTTTGTGTTGCTGTCAGCACATTCAGGTTTATTCAGTAGATATTAATTGCAGCCAGGTTTGTTCTCTGGTGACCTTTCCAGCTCTGCTCAGTCACGTGCTGTGTCTGCATCCCCATCTCTGCCTTTTGTTGGCCCTAACTCCACGCACTGGAGAAAGCTTGGAGGAAGGGATGCTTGAGGGGTCACATGAGATGCTTCCAACAGGAGGAAGGCAAATGCTCCTGAGCAGCAAAGGCGTGCTTGATGCAGGAATGGGAAAAAAAAAGCTTTAAAAGCAAGCCTTCCTTAGATTTCTGCCTAACCTCTGGCTCAGGTAATCTTAATATAGATGAAATCTGAGAAGCCCTCGGGTGGAATAGTGTCACGGATGGGGTTTTATACTTGTGGTGTTCGCAAGAAATAATTTTCTAAACAATTAATTTTGGAGTAATAACTGCTAGTGTTGGGTGTGCTCACCCATTGTGTTGGGAACTTCCCGCGATGCTGTATTTAAAATATAAATAAAGTTATTTTAAGCATCATTAAAATCACAGAAGCAACTGTGTCAGGTCTGAGTATCCCTCCTTGCTCTGTGTGGTGCAGGAAGGGGGAACCTTTTTGATCATCTCAGTAGTCAGACTCCAGGAATTCTCTGAAGCCCAACTCAGCAACCAGGCTCGTCTTAATTCTGTCTCCTGAAAACAACTCAGTTATTTGAGAGCCACCTACACAGCTCTCAGATAGATTAATGTCTCATGATCCCTTGGTGGTTTAACCATAGTCCCATTCTGCATCTTGGAATTAGTAAAACAGGAGTGTTTCCAACCTAATTCTGCATATAAAAGAAGAGGGGAGTGTCATTCATCCATATGCTCCTTTCACAGCAGCTTTTTGGGTTCCCTGAAAAGGGAACCAGGTGCTCTGGAGAGAGCTCCCTCCTAAAAGCATCCTGCCACCAGCCCTGCCAAATCTATTCTGGTTTGGATCTGAAGTCAGCATCGAGCAGAACAGCAAGGGGGATGCTCAAAGTACCAATTATTTTACCCAAAAAGGGGATCATGTGTGAGTATCTTTCATTTTGATCCTGCCATGGCTGTGAATATGTTGTGTGGTGTTTGTGCAGTGAGCTGAGGATTTCTCTTGGAGTGTTGAGGTCAGTTCCCAGTTCTCTGGTGAGATCAGGGACTGGTTTAGACCAGCAGATAAAGTGGCCAAATGTTCCTGAGCTTTGGGCAGGGAGGAAGTGGCTGCCTTTAAAAGCTCTTCTTCCTCAGCCCCTGAGCGAGCAGAAATCCTCATTTGCACACCCTTTGAGCATAACTCTTTCATATTTCACCGTTGCAGAAATCACCTCTGTAAACAACCATTTGTCATACAACAGGCAAATATTTACATGTCATTTTCCTGCAGGCAGACCCAAGATTTGCATTTCAAGGATTTTTTTTTTCCCCCTCATCCCTGAAAGGTTAATTCTGTCAGGCTGGGAGCAGTGGATGAGTGGGGTGCCTCTGAATCCCACTTTTTCAATGGATGTCTGCTGTGCAAAGCCTGAGGCTAACTGGGAAGAAAGTCTCTGCAGGCCGGTGTTGAGCAGATAAATAATGACAACCATTAGCAAAATTTCTGTATCAGAGAAAGTCTCTCTTTTAATTGTGGAAAGCAAGAAATATTTATGAAAAGCCTTCCTTGAAAGGATCAAGGAAATTTTTATTTCTGCCTTCACTTGAGTGTGTGTTTGCCTTGTTACTTCTGCTCTGTGGCTTTGGCAGTCTCCTGTGATTTTTTTTTTTCCCTTTTTCCATCTAAAAGGTCTTGTCTGAAGTGTGTGTGTGTCTCCTTTTCATCTGCTGCTGCTTTCCTAGGCAGCGCTGAAGTTTCTCCAAGGGACTTTTCTTACAGATGATTTCAAATTTGTCATTTATGCAATGTTGCAGAGGAAGAGGATGCTGAGGAGGTGCCAGAATTTCAGGTGTCTGGGAAAATTGGAGCAAAGAAGCAGAGGAAATTAGAAGAGAAACAAGCCAGGAAAGCCCAGAGAGAGGTGAGTATTTCCTGCCACGTATTGAGCAGAGCCTGAACAGCTCAGCAGAGAGCTGGGGACGAGACAGCCCAGGAAGGCAAAGGCAGTGCCATCACTAAATGCTTCTTTTACTATAAAAATGTAAATTCAGCTTTTGCTGGTCCAAGAGGGCCATGGAAAACAGTATCTCATTTTCTTTCCATTCAGACTCGTGGGGAGGAGAGGAGAGGAGTTAAACTCTTGAATAGTTGTGCTCTTTTTTGGATGTTTCCACTGCCTTCAGCTTTATGTCAGCACTGTCTCCCCTTGAAAATACCCTCCAACCCCCGTGGTGGTGGTGTAACACCCTGGGCAGTTGTGAGGAGTGGTTCAGGTGCTCTCAGAGTGCAAAAACTTGGTTTGTTTTTCTGTGTTTAGCCATATTTATTGTTTTTACAGAGCGGGGGGGAGATGAAAAGCATTTTGCTTTTGTTTATTTTAGGGAGGCTTTTCAGCCTTCTGAGCTGTGCCCGTGGAAGGCAGCAGTTGGTGCATTAGTTCCTTGGAGTTGTTCTGTGTATCAGGCTCTGTATTGTTCTGTATGAACACTTTTAAAGCTTCTGAAATCCCAAGTTGGGAATTTTAGTGTCACCTGAGGTTTAAATCCAGCACAGTAGAGAGAGCAGTTGGTAATGAACTTAATTATTGGTTATATATAAACTTCATTATGAACCTTTTCTCACTCACTAGGTGCTTTCATCATTTTCTTGTTACTTTCCATACACATTGTATTTCATTTTCCCCTTTTTTTGTGGAAAATCTGAGTAAAGTTGGATGAATGAAGTTGATGAATGAAGTTGGATCAGCATCAGTTGGTGGAGTGAGGAATCTTCTGTTTCATTTTAAAACATGCTGATTTTTATTTTCCCATGTAGACAGATAAATTCCTTGGATGAGGCTTTTTCTCTGAAACATTCAAAGCCACATCCTTCACTGGAATATTTTCTGCTTGTACTCTTAATATATTTTAAAATCTAAGTATCCTGAAGAGCCTGAAAAAAAAATCTTGGAAAAATGCACTAAATACCCCTTTTATTTTCCCTCATTTTTCAACAATCTCTGTGGCTTAAAAACAAAAATAAAATAATTTCAAGAGACCAGTACAGCTTTTTCTTTTAAGAGATTCTGCCCAGGTTAATGATACATTTGAATGCACTTATTTTTACAGTTTGTATTCCAAATCCTTTTTTTTTTTTTCTTCCTTAGAATCCATTCTAACTAAACTTCAGATGAGGAGAAATGGAATGCCATGACACAACACTGCTTAATATCACTGTAGTAATAAGCTCATAAGCACATTCAAAGTCAAACTGTTCCTGAGATAGAGATAAGACAAGTGAGGAGGGTAATTTCTAAATTTACCACGATGTTGAGTGTGCTGAAGGAGAGGGGAAGTGAAATGATAATGACTTTTTTTATTATTCCTTTTGATGTTTCTTTCTGAGCAGGCATCTAAAAGGTGATAAGAAACCTCCTCGTGGTATCTTCATATGAAATTTAAAAATGTCTGTATTAAAATAAGAGTAAGGCTTGGCTTGCATAATGTTTATTTTAGGCTGAAGAAGCAGAGAGAGAAGAACGGAGAAAGCTCGAGTCAAAAAGAGAGGAGGAAAGGCGGAAAGAAGAGGAGAGAATTCGTCTGGAGGAGGAACGACAGGTGGGAATAATTGTATTTATGTATGGAAATACTGAACCAGGCTGGGGTTTGGGATTGCTTCTGGGCAACCTCTGGGACCAGAGACCTGCAGGGACCACAGGGTCTGTCCTGCTCCAGCCACAGCTGGGATTTGGACCTCAGGATTTTGGCCAGCCCAGCTCTGAGTGTCTCCTGATGGAGATTAGGAGATGGATGGAGATTGCCCAACTTCCTCTGTTCCCTTGGAGCTGCCAGCTGTAACCAGCAGGGCAGAAAGTGAAAGGCAGCGGCAGCAGCTGATTTTGCAAGTGCTGTGTGAAATGGTTTCATTCTAATTCTGTGTATTTGCATGTGCTTCCCAATTAAAGATTCCTAAGCTGTGTGTATGTTAGGAGTGACCCAGAAAAACAGGTACTGCTCAACTGAAATGCTTTTGTTGAATACTTTTCATCAGTGAGGGAGGAAAACTTGAGTCCAGAGCTGCATTTTGTACTCAGGCCATCAGTGCTGCTGGCTGAGAACTTCATGCTCTGGTGCTGCTGCAAGTTGTGTGGTGGCTTTTCTTCTGGAGGAGAGGACAGAGGTGCTCTGCACAGTCCTGAGATGAAAAATTGCAGCTCCCAGCTCTCACTGTGAATTTTTTTGGATTTTTTTGAAATTTATGTCTCTGGTTTGTAGGAAGCAGATTTATTTTAATTTGTTCCAAGTGCAGGTTGTGTAAGTGGGGTGTGTTGCTGGTGATATTTTAAAAAGGAAGGGACAATTTTTTCTTGCCTCTGTTGAGGGCATGAAGGCAAGATAAAGAAATTTTTCTAAAAATCCATACATTACAGATACAGATTTTATCCATGGGATCTTTATGTGAATGTCCATTTAGCTCTGGGGTTATTCCTTCCCCAAATCCTTTCTCTTCTGAACTCTCATTTCCTTTCTATCAGTAGAAGTCTTGAATTTCAGAATTTGGAGGGGGAAAATGTCAGTGCTACAACATCAGGAGATGTAGAATAGTCTGAGACTTTATAAAGCAGCTTAACCAAACTTCCAGAGGAGTTAATTCCACAACTTCCCTTCCAAGAGAGAAGTACAAATTCATGTTTTTAATATTTTCCTAAAGTTCTGAGAATGTGCTGTTGTTGAAACCCTGAATAATGAGTTGAGAGGACTCTGGTGCTTTGGGGGAACGAGGACACTGCCTGGACACTGCCACTGAGTGACACTGGAACTTGCAGTCCCTTGCAGAGTGGCAGCCAGGACAGCAGGTGAATTTCTAAGCAAATTCCACCTGAGCTGGGCCAACCTGCTCAGAGGAGGCTGCAGCACAGGGCTGAGATGTTCTCCTGGGATCTGATATTTATTTACCTTTTTTTTAAAAAAAAATTTTGTTTTTGTTCAGTTCAGGGGCTGTGTAATTGATTTTTGGTTGAATGAGGAAACTCTTTATTTGTTTCTGTTTTAATTTGCAGTATTCCTAGTAAAGACTGCACTACAGCTCTTCTATTTCATCAGGCTCAGGGAAAAAGAGGAATACAAATTAAGGCTCTCATTTTATTTAGTTAATTAATTAATTAATTTTAAATTTTGTGCACAGCAATCCACAGAGTACTTCCTAGAGCTTGGAAAATTGTTCAAATGCCTGAATTCAACTTGGTGGTTACTTTAGCCAGTACCTTCCTCAGCTAGTTAAGTTCTGTAATTTTAAGCTGTTTTAGTTTGGTTTAATTATTTTTTTTCCCCAGTATTTATCAGGCTACTACAGGAACATTATTCTGCCTCTCAGAGGAAAGTCCTTTCAATATTTAATTTTTTTGCTTGTGTCTAATCCAGTAACTGCTGAACATTTTGGTGTGGATCAAAGTAAATGTGTCTGACGATATTTAATGTCCATACTGTTGTGTTTTCTAGTAATTTTAAATCTGTCTTCATGGAGTCTTTAACAGGAAACAGAACAACTGTCCATGTTTAGGTTCCAGTTCCTGCAGAGACAGCAACAGCACAGGGAGTGTGGTAAAAACAAACCCTCAGTGATTGAGCCTTGGCAGGGGAAACAAATTGAGTGGATTTTTGGTTGCTGTTGCTGGAAGCAGAGCCTGTCCTTGGGTTCAGGACATCTTATCTTTCCAATCTCTTTATAGATTCATGGTGTGATGGAAGAGGAACAGCCTCGGTGTGCAGTGAGAGGATCACTGGGTTTGTGGAATACGTAGGATAGTAAAATATTATTTATTTTCCTCTAGAGGAGGAATTCTTCATTGGCACGAGTAATGTCTTGTCACCTTGTGGACTTCACACGTGGTGATTCCATCCCCCCATCTGAGTTAGGAGGTGGAAAGGCAGAACTCTGAAAGGTAGCTCAACCAGTGGCTGACAGGGGATAAAAAGCAGGGGGGAGCTGTTTTTTTTAAAAGGCATTTTGGTCACTGACATTGCTGTAGTTTATATAATTCCCCAAGGCACGAAAAATTCAGAGTTTATTACTGAAATTTGCCTGAGAAATGTTACAGTTGTCAGATACCTCATTTTCCCCTTCCTTTCCCAGTGCATCAGAGTATTTCTGCAGGTACACTGACAGTGGCAAGTCCCCAAAAAAGCACAGCCACCTTTGGTAGCTAAATTCCACTTGAACCTCTTTTTTCAGTCTCTCTCCCAAGAAGTGCTACTAAAATTGTGCTGACAGGTGGGAACTGTACCTGGAGGGAGTTCTGGGGGCTAAAATCTTGCCTGGTCTTGAGAAAAACACCCCCTGCTTCTATTTCAGTATATTTGTATGCACTTACAAATAAAATGTGGTTGCCCCTTGGCTTGAGTGTTGCAAACCAGATCATGTATTTTTAAATTCAAGTTTCCTTTCCAGTGTTCTGCTGACCTGATTGGCTACAGGCCTGAGGAAGCTCCTTTATAATTGGCATTTGCTTCAGCTCTGCTTTACCCTGGGGATTTCCCTTTCACTCTTGGAGTTTTTTGGTGGTGAGCTGGGTTTACCAACCGACACCTTATCAATGAGAGTGAACTTCCTCTGATGCTGCAAAACAGAGCCTTCAGACAAAACCTGGCAGATTGCTCACATTAAAAGCTCCTTTTCCTTTGCCTGTGCACAGAGATTTTGGTAAATTTGCAGTTAAGGGCCTAAATAAAAATGGTCTGGATCTTCAGAGCTCTAGAAGTGGAGGGTCAGCCATGATCACAAGGATCCTCTGGGAGGTTTCACCCTAAAGTTTTGCCTCTTTGATATTTGATCATGTAAGAAGAGGCATCAAGTTTTAATTGTTTTATTATTTGAACATCAAGATTTGTGTGTTTCTCAGCAGAGCTCTTCATTATCTGTTTGATATTTATATCCATTTCTCCTACATAAACAGTGCATTTCTGGAGGCTGATGGAGAACCACTCCATAATTTCAGTTGAAACATCAGTTTTCAAGTGTGTATACTTCCCTCAAAATTAATTTCTCCTAAGGGAATACAAGTTGAAAAGCTTGCAAAAAACCTCATTCTCCTCTGGTTTTGAGGGGATAAAGACACTTATTCTGTCTAAGAAGTGAGGGGGACAGGAATTCTACAGATCCATGTGTTATGTGCCAAATTATTTACTGCAAAGTCCCTTATGGCTTCCTGCAGAACCTGCACTGACAATACAAAAACTGAGTGCTGTACCAGGAGGGTTTCTCTGCTCCATGACCCTCCAAACATTCAGCTCTTCATCATCCTGCAAATTAAGGGAACAGCCACAAATAAAGGAATGACAGGGAGCAGGTGGTGGCTGAAGAGTGTCCAGTGTTTGCTCTGCCGTCCTCACTACCAGTGAGATCTTTTCCACCCAAGCAGCATCCCAGAACTCTTGAGCATTTTTCAGTGGTCCCAAAAATCAAGGTGTGCTTCCAGCTGTAAAGCCTAAGAGAGTTTTTGGGATGCTGTTGGTTCCACCTGGTAAAAGGTTGGCACAAGGAACGTGTTTGGAAATATTCCCTGGCATCAAGGTAAGAGGCAAACAGAGGGTGATGATCTGAAAGGAGCCTCACAGCACATCCAGGTCCTTGGTGGGCAGGGGGGACTGGGCGAGAAAAAGACCAGAAGGAACAAAGGTTTGAGTGACTCATTTATTTATTTATTTGTTCCATAAAAATGTGGTCAAAGTGGGATAAGTTTGTTCTTCACATGCAGTGGAATAATCTGATCAAAAAGAAATCTTCACACTGTTCAAGCCCCCAGTCTGGGTTACGTTTAGATGGGTGAAGAGAGAGGCAAACCTGCTTCAAAAAACCCCAGAAAATAAAAGCAGGCAGCTGAAGATGAGCATCTGCAGTTACCAAATTTCCATCTGCTGGGATTTCCCCAGCACCCCACCCATGGCTGCGGGGTGGCCCAGCCGCTCTCTGCTCTGAGCCACGAGCTCAGAAGGAACCTGAGTGGAACAGATGTGAGCTTTGGAATGTGGCTTTGAGCCCAGTGCCCTCTGTGGGACTGGCACCAAATCCTGGGCTCAGCTCTGGGCAGAGACCCCCCGAGGGGCCCTGGGTGCTCCATGCCCGGGTTGTTTGTGTGGACACGCTGGGTTTTGTGGGAATGCTGCTGCTTCAGTTTCACCCTGCAGCTGCTCCATGAGCGTGTGAGCGAAGAGGCTTGGAGAGATGGTGGAACAAAAAAAAGCTGGGAATAAATATTCCCAGGAATCCTGACGGTGCCAGGGTTCCTCTGCTCAGCCTCCACGTTGCCTCTCCCTGGGCTCTTGTTCAAAGCCATCTCTCCTCTTGCTCTGAACCAAGCTACAGTTTGGATAAATCTTTTTTTTTTTTTTTTTCCCTACAGATTGAATCATAGGTGAATTGAGGTTGTAAAGCGTGTGAGGCTCTGCATGAATTTTTAATTTTTAGATGAAAAAAAGCAGCTGGAAATGCTTAATGTTACGGAGGAAGCTACAACCACCGGGAAGCTTTGAGGGCTGACACACTTCAGCTACCGAAGCAGTGGCTCAGAGCACCTGGAAGTGCTCTGCTGATCAAAATTTAGCATCTGGAAAACAAACTCCTGTTGGCAAAAGAGGGGTTGGTTGCTGAGTGCTTTGCCAGTCTCACAGCAGAGCTGCTTTTCTGTGAGCATTGGGAGTGGAAGTGCTGATAGGAACACGCTGGGATGCTTCCAAAAAATGCAAGGTGCTGTTTTTCAGGTAGGGAAGGGCCACAGGAAGGAGCCTTGCTCGTTTGTTAGACCTTCCGAAAGCAAGAAAATCTATTTTAGTTACTGCTGCTCTCAATTACAAATGGGACACTCTTCTGATCTTGTCTTTTTTTTTCTGCAGAACCATCTAGAAATTATTTACCAAAGCAATTTTGAGGCTTTGTGATTGGGGTTTTTTTCTCTCATTTCAAATCCTGCTGAATTACAACCTCTGTAATAGACATGGGGAGGAGCATTATTCTTGTCTTTCCAGGATCAAGATTAAATTTAATGCACTTACAAGAAAAGAACAATTGCTGCTGCCTCCAAATGAAATATGGTTATGTTGTTCTTGGCATCTGAAGTGCATATAAGGAAAAAAATCTGCTGTTGGATTAATTGTCGTGGTGATGAATGACCCAAAAATGCTCTTGTTTTGTCTCAAGAGCTTCCTCAGACCTGTAGATTTTTCATGAGATAGCAGTTTAAAAATGAGTTTGGCTTTGCAGATACGCTAAGAGCCGTTCAGTCCTGATTTTCTCATTCTTGGATGTTGGCAGGATTCTCTCTCCTGACTTTCAGGGAATTTGATGAAATAAAATTGGGACCAAGTACTCTTTGTTTTTTATCAAAGGGCAACTTTTCCATCCCCGTCTCTGGTACCTTATGTGGCATCTTTTTTAATATGGATATTTTTCTTTATGCTGAATGACCTGTTCCTGTCTCTCCCTGTTTTAACAGAATAAATATTTACATTCCAGCTATTTAAGGAAGCAATTACCATATTAATGTCAAAGGTGTAGCATGGCAATCATTTAGAAATCAATATCATTGTTCTTTAAAAGATCAGTTCCTCTGCTAATGACAGAGGAGTGTCCTGGGATTGTCACTGAAATTTGAAGAACTCATCTGTTTGTTTTAATCAGCCTCTGGAATGTGATGGAGCCAGAGGCCAGATCCTTTTGGAATCTCTTTGTACCAGGTGCTGCACAAACATAAATTTCTCTGTGGAAGAAACTGTCCTGTAAGGAAACATTTTTGTTCTGTGTGAGCCATGGAATCTTTTCAATTGGAAAAGGCCTCAAAGATCATCATAACCAACCTTCAGAGTTAGTCCAGCCTTGTCTTGGAGAAGAGCAAAACAAACTTTAAATGAAAATAATGGAAAGCTGCAAATTTAGGAGTTCCCAGTAAAAAGCTGTTATTATTTGAAACATTTTCGAAGTAATCTGTCACGTTCCAAAACCTTTAATCAGCGTTTTGCTTTGTGAAGGTGTGAATTGCACAGAATCAGGCATCACCTGGCATCTGATGTCCCTGACGCTGGGATTGCAGTTTTCTAGGTCAGCTTTATGGAGGGCTTTAAGGCTTTAATATTTATTTCAGGAGTAGGCAATGAAGATTTTTTTATTGCAGACAACTAAAAGCAAAGCCTGAAGCTTTTGTTTAACAATCAAACATGTAAAAAACCCTTTTGTTAATACAGTCATGCTTTTCCCCCTGTGCCTAAATACAGTCCTTTACATCCCACGGAGGCACAGTTTGCTGGAAGAAAGTTTTCATTAGAAAGATTTTACTCGAAAACTTGACTTTACTCGAAACTTTTACTTCCAACAAGCTGGCTTTTTCTCTCCACCGTGTGACTCCACTGTTCCATGTGAGCACTCCCAGGGTCCTGGAGTGGCAGAGCAGAATTGGGGCCAGTTACCAAAATGTGGGTGTTGCACTGAAATGCAGGGAGGGGCAGAGACTTCCTGTCAGAAGCAGCAGGTTCATGCAAACGAAGCAGGCAGGTTGCTATTTAAGAGTGGTTTTCTGCCCTCTGTCAGCTCTGGGAAGAACCAGCCTTGGTGTGAGATGGTCACTGCCTCAGGGGTGGCTCCTGAAACTGGTTGTGCCATCAAGGGACAACTTAGACTCATTTTAAGAACTTCTTGTGTGCTGGCTGCAGATAAAGAAGATGCTGCTTCACTTAAAACCTGACTTGGGAAAGAGCAAACTGACCACTTGTCATCTTTTCTGTCCAGGAGGAGGAAAAAAGGAAGGCTAAGGAAGAAGAGGAGAAGAGGGAGTATGAAGAGTACCTGAAGCTGAAGGAGAGTTTCGTAGTTGAAGAGGAAGGGGTTGAAGAATCAATGACAGAGGAACAGGTATGTGAGGCTGGTTCTGCAGTTCCACTTCTCTTGCTAGACTTGCTGCATTCTGTCCTGTGTAAAATGAACTTGAAAGTAGGAGTCAGCCAAAGGTTTTTGCTTGTGAAAGCTAAATTGTGTCTGTGGCACAGGTTAACCTGGAATATTTCCTGGGGAATGCTGCAGTTCCTCATACCAGACTCCTACAGGTTATTTTAGAGTTCTCAGGGAAACATCTCTTGCTGGAAATGAGTTCTGTCCTCCCTGTGTGTAAGAGCTGAAATAAAACTCATTCTGGAATTCAGGTAATCTCTCACTGTCAGCAGCTCTGCCTTACCCACAGAGATTGAGCCAGCAAAGCTGAATTTGGAGTTTGAGAGTGCCCACAGACCTTGGGGGCAATTTCTTGCGTTTGGGTTTATTTTCTACACCAAGAGAGCTGCTGTGAAATCAAATTGAAAACCAAGCTCTTGTCTCAAAAGGCTTCTGATAAGGGAATTCTCAGGTCAAACCCACACTGCTGCTCCTGTGGCTGCCTGCAGAGCTGCTGGGGGTGGTAGTTGAAATGTGATACTTGATACAACATCACAGCAAACCTGAAAAAGTTTTGCTGCTGTGGGAGGCAGAGTTCTTGTTTTGTCTGCTCAAAACCTGTTAGACACAATTTATTTGCTATCACATCCTGGAATTGCTCTTGGGTTGTAGCTGCCAATTTGAGCTGTCCAGTGCATTTCTTGGGAAGGATTTATTTCAGGGCTGTGTGTGCATTTGCTCCTCTGCTGAAGAGACTCTGGAATTAAATGGATTTGCTTTAGTGTGACTGAGAGTGGCTTTGAGCACAGCAGATTGTGCCTAATGTCAAGCAGCATTGACTCATTACAAGTTCTCATGTGGATCTCTTCCCATCAAGAAAAATTCCTTCATCACACCAGGATTAACACCAAGAGAAGTTGTATCTGGTGATGGGAAATTCCCTGAGATGCAGTGAACAGCAAAATGCACACTTTTATTGACAGTTCCTTCAAAAATCTGTGCCTGTCCTGTTAGGAGATGAGATTATCCCTAAATATTGATGTGTTCCATTTCAAACACCCATTAAAGCTGGAAAGTGTTGATTGTCCACGTTCCTCCAGCTGCCTGTCGAGGAGAAATTAATGTTTCTAGATGTCAGAACAGAGAAGGGTGTTCCTCACCCAGAAGAGCTTGGCAGGCAGTTGATGATGCCTGGATCTCAACCCCAGATAACTTTGGTAGGGGTGGGGAGTTAGGACTTTATTTGCAGGTGATTTAAAAGTCATATTCAGAAATAATAACAGGTACAGAGTTATTTGGAGCCAGCAGAAATGAGAAAGAAATTAACTAGCCACTCTGGCCTCGTGGTGGCTGGAGTACTGAACTGAAGCATTTCAGGATGCTGTTAGAAAAGCTGACTCTGCCTTGTGTTGTTGGGGCTGCTGTACCAAAACTCGTGCTGAAAATCAAGCTCCAGAGCTCACCAGTTAATTAAGGCTGATTGATTTCCAGGGTTGCAGAGTAACCTGATCTCCTGTTAACTTCAGTGTGCTTTGCTTGCACTCTGCTCTCCCTTTAATGCACTGGATTTCAGGTGCATGGCTTTGAAATGCTTCAGCCTCCCCGGGTGTTGTGCAGCTGTGCTGCACTTGGCCATCTGCAGGAGCTGTGTCCTGAGTCACTCACAGAATGGCTTTGGTGTGTGACTTAACCATGCTCAGACTCACCCAGGCGTGGTTATTTCGGGGTATATGTGATGGGAAGAATAAAAAATTGTATGCTATCCTTTCAGAAAACGCTTAAATTGTATCTATTCCACATTCTGTCTCAGAAAATACCTGTCAGAAATCCCTCGTTAAGATTAAATCTAGATTATTTTTCTTCACAGTTCAATATTTCAGTGTGTGTAGTTAAAAGTTAGGAATTATGCAGTCTAAAGGCTTTTATAGTATTTCTACTCAACAAGTTTTTGATGCATTTAATGCTCATGACTTTGAAATAACAATTGTTTTCCTTGCTGTATCCAGTCTCGCAGCTTTCTTATGGAATTCCTGGAATATGTTAAGGTAAGGTGCCATTGGTTTTTCTCCTTAAGATGATGTAATATCCCTTTTGTCAAAGAGGGACGTCTTTACTTCCTCTTTCATTTACTTAAATATTCAACAAGTAAGAGGAGTGATACCTTTGCTAAGTGTTATTTACTGAACCAGCATGAGCACATCCATCATTGCTAAAATTGTTTAATTCCACCTGGGTCTTGGCTTTTGGAGCAGGGTGTGGCTCCTGCCCTGTGTTACAAGGACAGGTCTGGTGGATCACCCTCAGAGTTTACAGACAGCAGCGTTTGCTGTGCACTGGGATTTGGGACATTGAGGCTTTTTTTGTGTGTGAATATCAGCCAGTGATTTAAAAAACTCTCTCTTCTCTGTGTGAGCTCAGCAGGAAGGAGAGTTGCTGTAGCACGAGGGTGGTTTTGGGTCTCCAACATTGGATTGGAAAGCCCAATCCCGACTTTTCCTGTGATTCCTTCACTTTTTTCTATCCAAGCAGTTGGCAAGGTTGTCTTAATGTTCGACAGAGCTGTTGAAGAAGCAGCTCAGTTGTTTCAAACAGGGTGTGTCAGTCTCCCTTTCATCCCATTGTACGTTTGGGTGTTTAAAACCTGGGCTGTGTCCATGAGGATTTGTGCTTTTGATCTGTGAGGACAAAGCTCTCCACTATTGCTGTATCAAAGGTCAGATGCATTTTTCTCCCCTCGATTTAACAGTGTCATGCAAATCTTTTTTCCTCATGAATCCCTTTCTCTCCTTCCTGAAATTTGAACTCTCAGGATGCATGGAAGGCTTCTCTAGCAAGCAAATCACTTGGATACTTAGTGAGCTCCTAATCATTTTGTATTCCAAAATCTCACACTTTGGGCCGGTTTTTCACGTCCATTATCCCAACAAAACCCTGGACTTAGAGCAGATTTATCTCCTGGACTCAGAGATTTGCCTCATGGATAACTCTTCTTAGGGAGTCCTTTGGGGTGAACTGAGCCAGGCAGTTCTGGACAAGAGCTCAGTGCAGAGCTCCTCCAAAGCTGGGAGTGCTCTCTGCCTCTGTTTTACCTCTGTAGGTAAAAAAGGAGATTCCAGTGTCCCTTGGGATCTTCCACAAACACTGGGAGTTTTCCAAAGTTTTCCAGACTCTGCCCATTGCCCCGGGGTTGTGGTGGATGGACCAGATTAGTCACAAACTCCCAGTTCAGTGTTTCAGCACTAAGTTTTATATCAGTCACCTCATCTTGACGTCAGAGAAATTAAACTTGGGCTGAAAACCGAAGTCTGAATATTCGACACCTGATTTCCTCTGCAGAGCCGAGCTGCAGAACTGGGGCATTGCTTTCTTTTGCAAGTTTTAAGTATTTTTCTTTAATCAGGAGAGTCTGCTTAATGTATAGATTATGTATTGCCCTCATCATCTATTCTGTTCTCAGAAACCATTGACAGGAAGCAGTGCTGAGCTGCTCGTAGCTGTCTGAAAAAATGTATAAATTAAGTGTAATTGGCTTTTTTTAAAAAAATAAAATTGAATTTAGCTCTTCTGTTGAATAATTTCTCATGCTGGTATCACTGACTGGAGGTAGCTCA
This sequence comes from Vireo altiloquus, assembly GCA_013396875.1. Taxonomy (NCBI): domain Eukaryota; kingdom Metazoa; phylum Chordata; class Aves; order Passeriformes; family Vireonidae; genus Vireo; species Vireo altiloquus. Next base: position 55,652 of record VZRF01014965.1, read on the forward strand.
CCCCACACTTGATTTTTAAGTGTTGGGATTAAAATGCAGCCTCCTGCTCTGTTTCATCCCTTGCTGAGGACAGCAGCAGCATCACCCCTAAAATGGAATTAATTCAGGGAAATGTGGATGTGTTTTTGTTGCTGAAGGAAAGTTAAACGTGTCTCTAGAACATGATGCATGTGGAGAAGTGTTTTTGTCCCTTGGGACCTCACATTGTCCTTGTATTCCAGAGTGTGTGTGGGGTGCATCCTAATCCCACCCCACCCCCTTGGGCTCTCATTCCCAGCAGGATCTGTCTTGGAAAGCTTCCACTAAATGTGGTCATTGAGGGGGAATATCTTTAAGGGAAGGTTTAAGTCCTGTTTTTCTTGTTCATGTGGCTTTACACCAAACCCCCCCAATCCCTTTAAAAGAAGATGTGACGAATGTTGGCAGTTCCCAGCTCTGAGAACTGAATTCCATGGACTGGTTCCAGTTCCATGTGTTCAGTCCATGGTATTCAGTTCTCTAGCTTGGCTGCATCGAACTTCACAACTGCTAAATCCATGTGTGGCTCTTTTTTTTTTGTATGATTTTATTAATGAAAGAGATTTATCTATTTCAGCCTCTCTTTATTTCTTCAGTGGCCTCCCAGTGTGCTCTCAAGACCAGAAACAAAGGATTTTGTTGTTTGAAGTATTTATTTTGTTAATGGAGATGCAGCTCCTGTGGCTGTACATACATGGATTTTAGGAATGTAGTCCTGAATATTAACTGAGCTTTCCAACCAGTTTTGTCTTTTCCAAGCTCCTTATGAACACTGCATCCTTTTGCAACTAAACAGATGATTTCCTCAAACTTTGGCAGAGAAGGAAACAGGAACCAAGTAGCTCCAGACAAGCACTGCAGGTGTTTTCTCTGGAGCTACAGAGGAGCACAAAGCCAGATGTGAGCTGTGGTGGCTGTGCCCTGACTGAGAAAAGCTGCAGGAAGAACCTGTCAAAAGCAAAATGACAATTTACAGTTCCAACACTGACAATTTTAATAAGGTGTTGGCTTGCTTAGGGAGATTATTATGGCATTAATACACATGACATCAGTAAAACAGACTAAAGCACTTAATGCTGCCAGTCTTGCCTGGGTTTTATGTAAGTGCTGATACACACCAGTGATCATTTTAAAAGGTGCTTTGAAACATCCCTCAAGATAAAAAAAGGGATCTTGATAAAACACTGGAAATTAAAGGTAGCAGCTGAGAAACTCAGGAGGTGGAGGAGCAGAGCTGTGGCTGTTCCTTGTGCTCATCCTAACGTAAGGAAAAGTCCAGGATCAGTGCTGGCAGATGTGTTTGAGTCTTGCCCTAAGTGGGTCAGAGCACTCAGTCTTTCCACAGAGCTCACTGCTTTAGGTAATTGCAGTTTTTCATCAGAGGAAAGTGCTTACTAGGAAAAGTTAGTTACAGGGACAGGTTCTGCTTTGTCTGTCAGATGCATTTTTAATTTGGATGGAAAAAGAAAAATCCCAACCTTCTCATTTATCAGCTTAACTCTGGTTTGTTTCCACAGAAAACAAAGGTTATCCAGCTGGAGGACTTGGCTTCACATATGGGTTTAAGGACACAGGTAAGCACTGGCTTTTGGGGTGGAAGTATTAATTTTTGCTGGGCCCCTGCCTCCCTCTTAAACCAGAACTCCATTTAAATGTGCAGTGGGTTACTTAAAGGAATTTATCTGGTTAAAATCTAAATTATAATTTCCTTCTGCAGTCACATAACGACAAGGAAAAGAGAGAGGTAGAACTGTAGAAGCCAATCCTTAAGGTGCAGTGGAGCTGCATGCTTGGAGTAACTGTAGAGTAAACTCAGCCATAAATTCAACAAGTTGTTGCTTTGGGCTGGTAGGAGAGGTTTGCTCCTAAAAGGAGAAGGAAAAGGTACTAAAAAAATGTGGAATTATTGAGCAAAGACCTCAGGGTGCTTCATGGAACTTCATGGCACTGCCCAGCCTTTCCATGGGAAGACTCCTATAACCCCCTGCTCCTTGAAACAGCCAAATAATGGCAATAAAAGTCTCTTTTGAGGGATAGGGGAATTTAATTGGAACATCCCAAAGTGCAAACAAAATTCATCCCTCTAAGACCAAAGGGCTAACTGCATCTCTCCGTGTGGGAGTACTGAATTCCTGAACCCTGAGGGATTTAAATGCAAACCTTTGTAGTTTATCTGAACGTGTGAAATGTTTTTTGCTTCCCTTTTTGATCAGTCTGTTACTCCTTTTTCTCTTCTGCACAGGATGCAATTAACAGAATCCAGGACCTGATGGCAGATGGCACCCTGACAGGTGACAGCCAAGGCACAAAGGGGATCTTTCTGTAGCTGGTGAAGAGGTGGTGGTGCAGAAAATGCCTTCCCTGTGGCAGAGACAGACTTCCTGTCATTCCTGTTTTAAGGATCTAGCAGGACTTGATAGCTAGATGTTTATATTCTATTTATTTACCCATCTACTGAAGGCCTTTTGGGGTTGCTGAGCAGCCAGCTGCAAGTGAGGCCCTCTGAAATCTGAATTTGAGAGGATCACTGGGATGATTTGAGGTGGTTTCCAAGCCTGGTGGCTGAAGCCAGGACTGAGGTATGGCATGTAGGACAGGCAAACATCCCAGAGCACTGCAGGATGCTGGAGTCAGTGAAGTGTTTTTCCCAGCCATGTACCCACCCAGCCCAAGCTGGGATGGCAGCAGAGACTGAGCATGAACAAGGCTGGTTTATTGCTGGGCAGCCTTGTTCTTTCCAAGGGTGAAGTAGGGGAAGGTGCCAGCACAAACATTTATTGGCCTGATCCTGTCAGCTCATGGCTGGGGAGCAACTGTCTCAGCAAGCACAGGTGGATGCCCTTTGAAATGCCCTAAAAGTGCTTGGAATAAGGATAAGGATTTGTGCTGTCCTGGCTGGCTGTGGCCCAAAGCCAGGGAGGCTCTGCCTTGGTATTTAATAATAAAACAGAGTTTTATTCTCACTCTGGTTGGAGCAACAGAAATATGGAAAGTGAGCTCCATTCCCTTCCAGAGGGGAAGCTGGAAAGCTGAGCTGGGCCCCACAAGGGCTCTTGAGTGCCCTCCTGGCCCCTCCTGCTCTGCCTTTCTTCACCAGCTGTGTGAGCTGAGAACATGGCACCAAAAAAGCAGGGCTATGAGGATGGGCAAGGGTCTGGAGAGGAATCCATACAAGGAGCAGCTGAGGGCACTTGGCTTGTTCAGCCTGGAGAAGAGGAGACTGAGGGGAGATTCATCGAGTTCTGCAGCTTCCTCCCCAGGGCCAACACTCACCTTTGCTCTCTGGGACAGTGACAGGACTCAGGGAATGGCTGGAGCTGTTTCAGGGAAGATTTGGGTTGGATATCAGGGAAAGATTCTTCCCCCAGAGGGTGCTAGGGCACTGCCCAGGCTCCCCAGGGAATGGTTGTGACCCCAAGGCTGCCAGAGCTCCAGGAGGGTTTGGACAACATTCCCAGGCACAGGGTGAGATTGTTGGGGTGTCTGGGCAGGGCCAGGAGCTGGATCAGTGATCCTGGTGGGTCCCTTCTGGGATCACAGGACATTCAGTGATGCCATGAAAACGAAGTGCCTGCAGCAGCTGCTGTGGAGCTCAGCCAGCTGTGCCCAGTGCCCAGAACGTGTTCCTTTGAACAGAACATTCCCAGGGCCCTGTGCTGCTGGCACAGCCCTGCTGCAGCACCCAGCAGTGGCCAGGAGATAAAAGCCAGCCTGGCCTAGATAGGAAGTGCTGCCTCAGCAGCTGGAATGTCCCTTCCCAAAGCAGTGACTGTTGCCTGTGGGGAGCTGAGGGGAGCCCAAGTGCTGACTGCAGGGTCCTGTCTTTGCCCTGCAGGTGTGATTGACGACAGGGGAAAGTTCATCTACATCACTGCAGAGGAGATGGCAGCCGTGGCCCAGTACATCAAGCAGCGAGGCCGAGTCTCCATCGCAGAGCTGGCCCAGGCCAGCAACTCCCTCATCAACCTCCAGCCCGACAGCAGAGCTGTGGCTCCAACCATGGCCTGAGAAAAGCACTGCAGGGAGTTTAACCTCTTAATGAATAAACCACGTAATTAAAAGCAAACGAGAACCTCCCCGGCCCGTTCGTGGTGCCTGAAGGTAGGATGCTCTTTGGAAGCATCAGCTGCAAACTCAGGAGTTTTGCTTTTCTTTCTGTTAGAACTGGTGTTAAATGGGACAGTTGATTGTACAAGAGGCTGGCCAGGAGCTCAAACACTGATGCACCTGTAGCCCTGGGAGATCAGTGATTTATTTATCCCTTGGCAGTCAGTCTCACATTGCTATCAGCAAACTTTTTATTGTTTGCAGGTTCTGATGCCTTTGTCAAATAGGTTTGGGGTTGGTTGCACTCTGGATTCTCCAGGCTTGCTCTGCACTATGGAGCTGTTTAACTTTGTGTTGGACACAGCCGTGGGTGTGTAGGTTTTGGCTGCTGTATCCACATTGGAAGGAAAGAGTAAAAAGGAAATATTCTGAGTGTGTCTTTGTTCTTGCTGAAATATATCCCAAAACTCTGGAAAGAATGGTTGCTCTGTTGTTAAAACTTCCAGGGGCTATTTCAGGAAACCTTTGCTATATAAATATGTTTTCCTTGGTTTTTTATAGAATATAAAAAGTTTGCTTGCAGACAAGCTGCATCAAGGAATCCACTTCACGAGACAGAAACCCCTCCAGGGAAGGGCTAACTCGGCTCATTTATTGTGCAGGCCAGTTCTGCTGATACCAAGCAGATCCTGGTGATTCATCCTTTGAAGTCAGAGCCAGCTCAGAGTGGCCTCAGACACCCCTACCCTGTGACCTCTGTGTTCTGCAAGTTTGGGGGTTTTTAAATAAAAGCTTCAGACACTCTGAGTCATGCAATTAATGTTCCAAGTTAATGATTATTAATGTATTAATTGTATGGGTCAGTGTATTCCCTGGCTAAGAATATTTATTTTTTAAATCATTCATTCATTCTCCTCCCTGAAATCAGCAGACTCTTATGTGGATAAATTGGGGAGGACAAGAGGTTTTGTCTCTGCCAAACTTAGAGATAACTTGAGTAGACTAAAACCCACATTATCAGTGGGATGAGGCAGCAATAAAACAATGGAAGGAAACATTTCCTTTTAATCTCTGCACTGCTGCTGGATGTGAGAGTGCAGGAGAGTGGAGTTCCACCAGCACCACGTGTTGGTATGAAAGATCAGCACATCACTGGTGCTGTACAACTACAGCCAGCAAAGAGGTTATTTAACATTTGAGGCTTGTGAAGTCTCTTTCTTACTGATTTCATATTAAATTTAAAAAAAACCATTCGGTTTTGCCATTATTTTTTTGTTCTGTGTTAAACTACTCTTGTAATAAAAATCAACAATCTTGAAAGAATTGCAGAGGTTTGTGGTAGAAATGGGCAGGGAGAGTTGGGGTAAGACATGACTATGGAGCTCTGCTCTCCTAATCCTCTCCCACCATTTCCATTCCTGTTCTTTTCACCCAGCTGCATCCTCTCAGCACTCAGGAAAACTCATTTTTCTCTCATTTTGGGGTGCTTTGCTGCATGTGAATTGTGAGGCTCGACACTTCCATGAGCCAGGAGAGAATAATGTAGGTAACAAAAATCACGAGTGGACTTCTAACTCTGCTGAAAACTGCTGTGGAACAAACTCTGCTCTGCCTTGAAGGAATTGTTCCACTTCTCTGAGTTCCCTGAGTGGCTGTAGGAGGTGAGGACAGGTGGGTGTTGCTGCTCTGATCCTGTGCCTTGGGGAACAGACACCACTCTTCAACTGCAGCTCAGTTCTCTATTAAGGAGCTATTGGTGTTTTTTAGGAATCCACTTCCAAAGTCCACGGAGGCAGTGGAAAGTGTGGAACACAATTGCTTCAGGCCATTTGTTTGGGTGGTTTATAAATGAGGCAATTCAAACCTACACTGCTGCTTCAGTCTGCATCTGTGGAAGTGGAGGGGGAAGAAATTCAGGGCTATGCCCCCGAAATGACTGCACTGAATTCAGAGCACACATTCCATGTATCCCAGAGAGACTTCTCGTGGGAGGAGAGTTGTTCCCTCCCTGCTGGCACTGAAATAGGGAACACCCCTGGGTGTCCTGGCTGAGCTGGGAGTTGTCCCCAGTCCTGGGTGAGGATGGCGGCTGAGGGTGCTGGGGGAGAGGTGGAACAGTCTGTGGGCACTGGAGTGTTCCTCTTCCCCTGGTGTTCAGGTATTAAACTGTCTTCATCTCCCTCCAGCCTTCCAGTGCCTAAAGGGGCTCCAGGAGAGCTGGAGAGGGACTTGGGACAAGGCCTGAAGTGACAGGACACAGGGAATGGCTTCCCACTGCCAGAGGGTGGGATATTGGGAAGGAATTTTTCCCTGTGAGGGTGGGCAGGCCCTGGCACAGGGTGCCTAGAGAAGCTGTGGCTGCCCCTGGATCCCTGGAAGTGTCCAAGGCCAGGCTGGACAGGGCTTGGAGCCACCTGGGATAGTGGAAGGTGTCCCTGCCCGTGGCAGGGGTGGGACTGGATGGGCTTTAAGGTCCCTTCCCACACAATTCCATCATTCTGTGGTCTCAGCCCATGAGGTTTCTCACTTTTACCCCTTGGATTCCCTCCCTCATTCCATGCCCCCGTGGCTCTGTGGGGCTCAGCTGCCAGCTGGGGCAAGGCCCTGACGGCCTGGCACAGTCAGCACCAAATACAGGGCAGGAAAACGGCGATAAAATGGTAAATACACTAAAATTCTGGCCAGTAGAGTTTGGCCTCTTCACTTTGGGATGATCCATATGCAAATCACTCATCAAAATGAGCCCGTGGGCAAGGGCAGCTCCTCCCTCTGCCCCTCGTGTCTAGAGGCAGGATGGTGTTGACCTTGCCATTTGTGCTGCTTTGTCCAATCTGCTTTGATCAGTTTTAAAAGGGTGGAAGATCCCTCCGTTACCTGACTTTAAAAAAACTACATTCCCTATTTTCTCTTAAACTTTGCCATGCATTATGCAGCATTTTTCCTCATGTTTTCCCTCTGAAGTAGCACAGGACTCCCAGGTACTCTGCCTGTACATGGAAGGAAAAATAATAATAATAATAATAATAATAATAATATCATTGGAGCGAGCTTGTCCTAATTTTGCCATTCCACCCGAAGGCAAAGGCCAGGAAAAATGAGATTGGAAACCTTGTCTCCAGAATGCACAAGGTGAGATCTCATCAAGGAAAACTCCAGCTTCTCTGATGGAAGAATGGAGTTTATGTGAAGTGTTTACAGGTTAAAAAATAAAAGCAACAAATGTCACAACTTCTCATTTTTTACCCATCACCCTCAGGGTCTCTGAGTTTTCTCTGTAACTATGGATACTAGGAACAGATTTGGGGTTTTTTTTCCTTGCCATTTGGGGTTCTGTTCTAATTCATGTTGCATGTTCATCATTTGAGGGAAATGTTAAATATCACAAGATGGCAGTGAATCACAAGGCTGCAGTGTTCCCCTCTGCACAGGAACAGCCACGCTCTGCATTCACAAATTTCTTTCTTCTTAACCCCAAAAGCAAATCCAGATCATTAATACCAATCTGTGGCTGCAGGGAGCACTGTGAAAAGAAAAGCTGATACTCAGGGAAGTCTTGTGCCTGCAGCACTGCAGGGTTGGAGCTTTAATTCTTTTCATCTTCTTTGATACAAAAGAAAAAGTAAAACAAAGGAAGGGGGAAATAGCTCCTTCCTGCCCTAAAGACAAAAGAACATTTCATGATCTCTCTGGATTTATCTGGAATGTCATCAAACGTGACATTTTCTGTCCCTGGGGACAAGGTGGAACAAAGAGTGGCATCAGCTGGCCTGGGATAAAACTGCACACCTGGGGTGCCCCAGCCCTTCCCAGCCCACCTGGTCCAGGTTCAGCTTTGCCTTCCTCACCCATCCTGGTAATTCCAGGCCAGGCTGGATGGGGCCTGCAGCAATCTGGGATCGTGGAAGGTGTCCCTGAATGAGATGAGCTTGAAGGTCCCTTCCAACCCAACCCAAACCAATTCTTCAAAAGGCTTCTCATGCTGGGATGAACTGGTTGGGTGATGAGATCAGAGAAACAACTCCAGATTTATTCACTGTCCAGTAATGCAGTTCATTTCCCTCCTAGAGTCAAAGACCTGCCCTTCCCTTTCTGAAGTGAACCAGCTGAGCTGTTTATCCCTAAAACCTGCTGTGGGATGCAGCCCAGCAGCAGAGAGGCACAATTCCCCTTGGTCTCTATTTTTCAGCCCTTTTAGTGGCCTGAAAGTTGTTCAAGATGTCCTAAAAGGATCAGAATGGTTGCAGAGGGGATCTGGTTCTGTGCTCAGATGTGAAGTGTAGGAGGGATGGGCACCTCCTAAAACACCTCCTGGCCAGGTGGATCCAGGGTCCCCGCAGAGGACAGAGATTCCTGGTTTGTCTCAGGGGAAAATTCCTGCCAGCATGGAATTAAGAGCAGAAGAGAGGCCCTGTTTGAGCCTGGCAGGGCACTCTGGGATCAGGAGTGCTGCAGTCACGGAGCAGGACATGGATATCCTGGTTCTGCTGCTACCTCTGGACCATCTCCCACGCCCAGAAGAGCTGTGGGTCACTGGTGTGGCTTTGTTGTTCCCCATCCTCCTGCTAGGGAAAGGCTCCTCTGGAATGCTGTGTGTGAACTTCTCCCTCTTTGCCTGAGCTGTTTAGGGAGGACAGGGCTCACGTGTCCAAGGGGATCAGTGGGATCATGGGGCTGGGATGGGACAACCCCTGCAGGAGGTGCTGGCTGCAGCTGGAGCTGAGCTGGCAGCGCCAATAATCCAAATTTCTCTCATCTGCTCCAATGCAAAACCCCAGAGTGGGATGAGGACATCCCACAGGAGCATGGCAGCTCCTGAGGGCACCTTTCCCTGGGTGATGGTTGTGGGGACCCCTTTGGGCCCCACGGAGCTGGTTCGTGCCCAGGATGCTTTTTCTTCTCAGTCTCTCATGTCAGGGAAAAATAACAAAAGACTTCATTGCTGCTTCAGGTTGTTTATTCTAGGTTATCAAGGGTTCAGGAACACATTGTCACCACTGCATCCAGGTGCCAAATGGCCAATGACACCTGGTGCACGGAGATTATATAGGTTTATCATCAAATAGGAAGATTCTATGTATATTATTTTGTTTCTAAATCCAATAACTATCAATATTGTTAGCGTGTCTCTTCTAAACTAAATTCTTCCTACCAATTACTACATGATAGGAACTGAGGTCACAGAAAAGGGAAGAAGAAGAAGAGGGAAGAAGAAGAAGGGCAAGGGACAGACACCCTAAAATCTCCATCTTGGTCCCATCATAATACATGAGGCAATTCCTAAAACTACAAACCCATTTTTCTGTGGCACATCAAACATTCAGCTTTTCATTTCTTTGGTGCTTGCTGATCACCCAGAAGTGGGGGCAGCCTCTCCCAAGGGCTAGTTTCTATGGCAAAGCCTTCTTGTGGAGCTTTGGGGGTAAATTTGGTCCCCAGGAGAACAGGCAAAGCTATTTGACTCTGCTGGTCTCCAACAACGGTGACCAAGCACGGGGTCAGGCTACCCCGCCGAAAATCACTTAATACCTTGGTGTTTCTGGCTATCAGCTCGAGCAATTCCATCTTCCAGCTCCTGTCACCTTGTCCCTAAAATGATCACTGACAGGAATCCAGGCTGCATTTCCATCTCCTGCCCCACGGTGTGTCCTTGCCATCCAACAGCCTGGCACGTGTCTCGTGTCACCTTCACGTCCAGGAGCCACCCACAGCCGAGCTTTCATCCTGTGGGCTGGGATCCCTGATCCCCGTGGCGCCTGCTGACGGGAAGGATGGGAACGGATGGAAATAGTGCAGCAAAGCTGCAGCTCTTGGTCGTCACCCTGAGAAACGAGGCTGAGCTGCAGCTCCGACACGTCCCACGCTCATTGTGGTGCCTCCACGCAGGCAGAGGAACCTCGCACCCATCCCCTCCCATCTGCACCCCGTGCTGCCACGTTTGTTCCCTTGCTGTCGCTTCCCTCAGTGCACTGGGGGTGGGATTAACTCCTTCGATATTCTCTTCCTAGAGCAGCCACCTCTGAGCCACTCTCCATCCTGGGGCTGAGCTCACCACCCCATCAGGGACCGCCCAGGGAGGCCAGTCCAGCACAGGATGTGCCCAAAGCTCCCAAAATACAACGTGGGCAGTTCTGGGCGTGATCCTGGTTTGTCTCAGCGCTGGGGTGGCAGCAGGACCAGGGCAGTGCCTGTCCCCTGTGCTGGCACTGCTGGGACACCTCCAGCCCTGGGGGCACTCCTGGGCCCCTTGTGACAAAAAGGACATTGGGGAAGGGTCTGGAGTACCAGGAGCGGCTGAGGGAGCTGGGAAAAGGGCTCAGCCTGGAGAAAAGGGGGATCAGGGGGGACCTTGTGGCTCTGCACAACTCCCTGACAGGAGGGGGCAGCCAGGGAGGGTCAGGCTCTGCTCCCAGGGAACAGGGACAGGAGGAGTGGGAACAGCCTCAGGCTGGGCCAGGGGAGGCTCAGGTTGGATATTAGGGAAAGTTTCTTAATGGAAAGGGTGTCCAGCCCTGGCACAGCTGCTCAGGGCAGTGTTGGAGTCCCCATTCCTGGAGGGATTTAAAAGCCGTGTGGATGTGGCACTTGGGGACATGGGTCAGTGGTGGCCTTGGCAGTGCTGGGTTAATGTTTAGACTGGATGATCTTAGAGGGCTTTTCCAGCTTTAATGACTTTATAATTTGGGGTCATGGCAGTTGGAATTGTTAGGGGTTTTTTGGCAGAGCCCGCGAATTCCCGGTGACAATCTGCCAGCATCCGGTGGCCCCAGGTGAGCTCTGCTGTGCCCAGACCACTCGGTACCAATATCCCTGCCCAGGTTTGGGCTGAGCTCTGCCCGGAACATCTCCAACCTGCTCGTGCTCTTCCTAAACCCCCCCTCGCCATCCCGGCTCCTCCAGGAGATGGCAGCAGCAGATCTCGCATCCCCCCTCCCGCCCATTTCCATGGCAACGGCAGCGAAGCATCCCCCAGAGCTTGGAGGGGCGACCACCAGGTTAGGGAAAACCATCGCATCCCGGCACAGAGCTCCTCTCCCGGCTGCCCGGGGCTGGGGAAAGGCTGGAGGAACACTCTGCTGCTCTGCTCCTCGCCCAGCATTGCCCCATTGAGGTGACAACCGGGCATTGGGGTTGAAGTACCCAAGGGTGCCGAGCTTTACTTCTTTTAGCAGGACGGAAAAGCCCCTGGAGAAACTACGCAGCTCGTGGATGTACCGAAAATGGCAGGATTGACAGCAAAAGCTTTGCAGCATCATCAGAGCGTGGCGGCCGATGCCGAGAGCAGCTGGAGCAGGGAGTTATTGGCGAGCTTAGATCCTGCTGCTCCTAAACAGAGGCTCCGAAGTGTTTGGGAAGCTGGCTGCTCCCAGCTTCCCACCCCGAGTAAGCAGCTTAGCACATGCGGTGTAATCCAGGGCCGGGCTCGTGGCAGGGGCAGCGCGGGGAGCTCATTGCCATTTGCCGATGTTCCTGTTGGCAGAGCCAGGCTCCCGCAGCGCCAGGAGCTCCGCACCTCCTCCGGGGATCCTCACGGCGAGTTTTTGGCAATTAGGGACGACAGAACTCCGAGCTGTCGCCGAGGATGTGTCCCTCCATCTGTGGCTAATGCCCCTCGCAGCAGGGTGAATCCTGGGCAGGTCAGGAGCTGAGCTCTGGGATGGAAAGCTCCAAGGAAGGGGTTTTCCACAGAATCATAGGATTTGGGCTAGAAGGGACCTTAAAGCCCACGCAGTGCCACCCCTACCATGGCAGGGACACCTTCCACTATCCCAGGTTGCTCCAAGCCCCATCCAACCTGGCCTTGGACACTTCTAGGGATCCAGGGGCAGCCACAGCTTCTCTGGGCACCCTGTGCCAGGGCCTCAGCACCTTCACAGGGAACAATTTCTTCCTAATATCCCATCTAACCCTGCCCCTGTCAGTTCAAAGCCATTCCCACTTTTGGCACAAACATGCCATCGTTCCTTGGAGTCAGGGCACAGCTCTGAAAGTGCTGTTTAGGGAGGGCAAGGAGTGTTTGGAAGGGGTTTAGTCAAGTTCTCAAGGCTGCTCTGTTGTGCCAATTCTTCACATTTGTCTGCTCAATCTGATGCTTTCATCCCTGGAAGTGTCCAAGAGCAGGCTGGACAGGGCTTGGAGCCACCTGGGATAGTGAAAGGTGTCCCTGCCCATGGCAGGGGGTGGAATGAGGTGAGCTTTAAGATCCCCTCCAACCCAACCCCTTCTGTAATTCCAGTGTTATTCCCCTCAGCACTGGGGGATAACCCAGCACTCCTGGTTTGTTCTCCCTGCTGACTCACAAGCTGATCCCTGGAGCTGGTTCATCCCTTTTTCCCCCCAAGCAGAAAGCAGGAACAACACAGATCCATCCTGTCCCAGGGCTGCTCTCCAGCTGCTGGATCTTTCCCTTTGGGATTCAGCTCCAGCGAGAGGTGCTGACCTTGCTGGTGTCACCCTGCTGGGACCTGACACAGCACAGCCAGGCACTGCCCTGGTGCTGTTCCAGCCCTGCTGACCAACTGCTGGGGTTTCCAGTCCCACAGAAAAACACACATCATCATCATCACCATCATCTGGCCTTTGGGACCCTCAGGAACCTGCCAGATGGTTCCTACTCGTGTGCAGTTTCAGCTTTCCTCTCTAGGAGGATTACACCCGTTTTCCTTTGGAAGTTTCGCTGGGCAGATCCTGACTCGTTTCACTTTATAATTTGAACAGCTCTGGAGGGCTGCAGCTTTCGCCAGCTCAGCACTGTCCCAAGCCGTGTCCCCGAGGGATGGAGAGGCAGGAGAGGAGGAGGATGGCACAGAGATAGGACAGGGACCTCAGCTGTGGTGCCCAGCTCCACAGGACCCGGTCAAGGAGGGTGGCAAAGGCACAGATCAGCTCTCCTGGGCTCTTTGGTCGCTCTCCAGAGATGCTGCATGTCTTTGTCTTCTTTTTCCCCTTGCTAATTTTCCCTGCTGTCATTATTTGCCTGGCTGGCAGAAAGGATTCACACTGAGTTAGCAGAAGTTTATTCACATGCACACTCATCCCGGAGAGCTGCCACTCACCAGCCTGCCGAGATATTTTGGGTAAATTGAAATGGAAGAGAATAAAGCCAGAATGCAAAGCAAACTGCTTGTGCAGACAGCAGAAAGCATCGGTGATGTTTGCAAAGGGCCTTGGTATTCTCTGCTAGAAGGCTGATTATGCCAGGAAAATCGTCCAGCCTGCTGTCCAAAGCAGCCTGAGCTTTATTTTTAATCTCTGAGGAGCTTCACAAGCACCCAGGTCAGCCCAGCCGTTTGTCCTGTTCTAAAAACCCACCTGAGGAATAACTCCAGCCTCAGGACCCGAGGGAGCTTTGGCCACTGGCAGTGACCTGACACCTTCCCTCAGCCTGTGCGACTCCTCTCTGTGTGGAAGAGCAGAAAAGGAGAAATTCTGACACAAAAACGCTCCCCTAAAAACCTCCTGGAGCTCTGTAGTGAGGATGTGGGCTCACCCCATGTTTCACATGCCCAGGAATCAGCAAGGTCCAGGGTCTCCCTCCCTCACAGACCACAGGGACTGAGCATCACCACTTCCCCACCCTTCCTCCGGAGCCCAACCCCCTGTGTCTATCCAGACAGCAATCTTGGACAGGAACGTGGCAGAAGGATCTTCTCCAGAGGGTTTGACTCGTGCCAGGAGTCCTGTTGTTCTCCCAACCACCAGAGCTCAACAGGGAACATCAAATCTTGAGTTTTATGGAGCCTATTCTGAGCCAAGGCCAGAAAAAAGGGAGAAAAAGGAGTTTTTCTTCCTCTGCAAAACTTAAATCAGGCTGTCAGGAACCACATCCCTCGTTTCCACCTTTGGATATTGAAATTGGCACGTTCTTAAGATGTCCAGACACCTTCTGTGAGGAAAAATCCTACCCTGAGTGGAGTGGTTGCAGCTGCGCTCCCATGGCTCTGTCCCTGCCAAACGCTTTAAATAAAAATGTACTTTTTAACGTAAAAAGGGCAGGGACCCATCAGGACAGAATCCAAGAGGTCCCTTGGGTAGACAGGAGATTCTTCCACGTCTCTGGAAGCAGGTGACGATGGGAGGGTGTCAGGGCAGATCCAAGGGGGACAGAGGAAGGCTTCAGATGTGTTCAAAGATTGTGCTGGATGCTGGAATGTCTCTGCTTCACTATTCCTCCCTCTCCACCTTCCTGGGAGAGTGTCTGGGTTTGCCAGCAGCTGGGAAAACATTCCAGCAGAGGTTCAGGCATCCTATGAAGATCCTATGAAGAAAGATGAGCCGGGGCTGACACAGGGGATGGAGAGGGAAGGACACCAAAGGCCCAGTAGGGAACAGTGAGGGACACCAGCAGCACACCCCCTGTGCCCACCTAGCTCCTCCCAGCCCGTGGCTGCTGTCACACCTTGTCCTGGGCTCTGCAGAGACGTGAGCTCAGGGGCTGAGCCGAGCCAAGCACAACACCCTGGCTGAGGCCGTTCCCAGCTCCGCCTGTAGTTTGCCAGGGCAGATTTCCAGCCCCAGAGCTGCTGTTCCCTGCTAAATGCAAACCCCTGGCAGCTCAGCACTGCCATCCCCTGGTCCCTTCCCCGGGAGCATCCTCACCTGCATCCCTCCAGCAGTGACACCTGAACAGGTTGTCATGGAAACCGGAGGGCTGCTTGTCTCCTGGTGTCCTGCCCGATGCTCTGCTCCCTCCGGCAGTGGCTGTTTGTGCCCCGAGGCACTCAGAGCTTTCCCTGCACACCTGGCACTGGAGCAGCCTTAAATGGCTCCCTA
>VZRF01014966.1:0-252742 GCA_013396875.1 Vireo altiloquus
TGTGTCTGTGTCTGTGTGCTGGCCCTGCCGAGGCTTCCCTGGGGAGATGCTTCTGGAAGGTCATGGCATTATACCACACTCACCTGCCACGATTCCCTGTCATTTCAGATTTTTCAGGTTTTCCATCTCCCTTACCCTTTTCACTTGTGTTCACTTACTAATGAACTTTTCACCTTCCTCAAATGGCTAAGACTGTCATCATGGGAGACAGCTTGCCTTAAACTTCACATTTAATGAGAGCTTGGGCAGGGATAATTTAATAAAAAGTCTTTGAGGGCTGACTATGTTCCAATGAGAAATATGTCAAAGTAAGAACTCCTCCAGTTTGTTCACTCAAAAACAATAACATCAAGAGTTTGCTCCTTCTAAAACATTCTCCTGTTTAGTGTTCATCTAATATCTTGAAATATCTAGATATCTCAAATATTCAAATGGATTTCAATGGGATCTGGGAATAATTTTTAAATGAGTTGAGGCTGCAGAACACTGAGCTTCACTTACCTGTGGAAGGGAAACACTTCCTGGCTGCTGAGAGAGTATAGGAAAGTATGTGCTGAGATACAGAAAGAGATAAGACCAGCATACTCTTGAATAAAAGGAAGTATTTTGGTAAAATGCATACAGCACGTGATAATTTCCCTTCATGTTCCAAATATATAGCATCTCTCCTTTTTGTAAAATCTTTGTCTTAAAAGGATCTCCTCAACCACTTAAGCTGAAATTTGAACAGACTTTTATGGGTTTTCTCTTTCTTTATTATTTTTTAAATACAAGCTCATAAAACTTGTGGAATCCACAACATCCTGTGGCACTGATTTCTACAATTTAATTATATATTGGATAATAAAACCTTTGGGATATTGTGGTAAAATTTCTTGTTTTTTCTTCTGGTGCCTATTGTAATGTTTTAGGTCAAATAGCAGAAAGGCAGTAGCCACTTAATTTTTCCTAGTAACTAAATTTTTATTTCCCTTTGCCACATGCCCTCCTTATTCATCTCTTGTTTCACAGAAGATGTTTTCATCTTTTAAGTAGTTTTCCCTGTATGTTTACAGTACTTTTTTTGAGAACAACCAGCTTGGTCAGTCCATTTCCTAGAAAGTTAGGGAGTTATCAATTTTTTTTTTTCTTGTGAATGTTATGACAAAGAATATAACAGAATTGAACAGAACCCTGAAAATAAAGATAACTATTCAGAAGCTTCCATTTTAGGAGAAGGAAATAAAACAAGATCAGTAAAGGAGAGTCGTTATCACACTGTCTGTTTCATGGACATGATGACTGGCGACCCTGCCTAAGTGTGTGTCTTGAAAATCCATTTTCTATTGATTAGGTCAGTGCCTGCCTGGTAGTTGCAAGATTTGCTGAGGTATCTTAAAACACAGTGAGTGAGAAAGACATCACAAATTGCTTGTGTTTGTTCTTATCCCTACTACAAACAGGGACAAAACTCAGTGTGCTGTCAGTACAGTCCCCTCCCCTATTCTCCTTCTCATCCAAGTTCCTTCATGAATATGAACAGTGAGGTCAGCACAAAGTGATGTTGTAAGTCAGTGGCATGGACTGCTGTGGCAGCACACAATCGTACAGATGCATTCATAATGGTCAAATTTGAAATGAATGAAACTAATCAGAGGGAGAGGTTGGCTCATGAGCACTGCTTGTCACAGGGTGCCTCTATTTCTCCAGTTTACAGAGGACTTTGCTCTGCACAGCCCTACCATGTACCTTTTACATCATATAACTATAAACTTACAGTTATAATATATCGCTTGATCCACAGAACATTTATTTTCACATGGGAAATGACATCCCATCATGGAAGTCAGACTGCATACCTGCTTCTGGGGAATATACAACACAAAGTTAATTAGTAAAACCTTGGGACCCCAGCCAAGATCCACAAGACAGCTCAAGTGCCACCTCTTGCCACATCTTTAAGGTGCCTTCAGGGTTGGTGGATCACCTAGTTCCCTGGGCAGCCTGTTCCAGTGCCTGACAATCCTTTGCATGAAGAAGTTATTAGTTAGCATCCAATCTAAACCTCCCCTGGCTCAGCTTGAGGCCATTTCCTCTCATCCTTGTTTTTTGGGAGAAGAGACTGATTTCCACCTGGCCACAACCTTCTTTCAGGCAGTTGTAAGAGTGTGAAGCCTCCTCCCAGAGCTTCCTTTTTTCAAGGCTAAAGATCTCCACCACCTTGGCTGCTCCTCATCAGATTTGTGCTCCATATCCTTTCCCATATAATTTTTTTAATGAGTGCTTAGTAAATGATAATAATACGCCATTCCTTTAAATTGCTGGCTTTTCTTCCATCACCTGAACAGTTTCTCTTAACACTCGTATAAGACTAGCAAAATTTTTTTCAATATTTGATAATACTACTCTTTCAAATGGATTCTTGTAGTTAGAGAATACAGCCCAGCTTGTCATTTCCAAACTCTTCTCACTTCCAAAGAGTTTTCAGGTAAATATCATTTTATTTGGACTTTTTGTCTCTGTACAAGAACTAGCTGTTAGTTAGAAACCTCTGAATCCACTTTAAAATTGAGAAAGTCTTCAAATGAAAATAAGTTTTATCTGAGTGAAGCCAATGTTCCAGCTCAAAAGTTTTTCATTTACAGAGTATTTTTGAAAAAGTCCCCAAATAAACCTGGAGGTTAACAAGTCACTGTTGACTAAAAAGGAAATATGTGAACTTTTTTCAACTTTTGCCTCAACTCTATCTTCTTCTTTCCAGTTTAAAGTGAGGGGATATATTCGAGCTTTGGCTGACACTGTTGTATATGAGAATGCAAGTAGAATGCTCTTTAAATATATCAGGTTTAAAGAGTTGTCAAAATAGCCTAGTGCTCTCTCAGTGAAAAAAATTACATAAAATTTTATCTAACCTTCTCTTCCTAGGCAACATTATAAAATGCCATTATAAAATGTTTTGAGCTTAGCTAAGCATTTCAGGGAAACTTTAACTTAAATATTCCATCCTAGAAAATTAATTCACTGTGTAAAAGTTATCATGTTAAAATTCTCATTAAGCTACTGGTTTTTTATAGATGTCATACATAGTATGTCGATGTCCATATTTTCTGTCATTTTAAAGCTTTTGTCAAAAAGATTTGTCACAGAAAAAGCTTTAAGACATTCATAGTTCTCAGTGTCCTCTAAGAGAAATGAAATCACATGCATTAGTTCAGATTTTGCAAACCTTGATCAGGAATCCTTGTTTTTGAGGCCCACAGCTTGAGTTAAAGAAACAAAAGGATGGACAAGACATTTCAAGGGAAAGAAGTTCTCCTCCACAGAGAGGAGAATTGTTCTCCTCCATATTCTCTCTCCATATTGTTCTCCTCCAATTTTGTAATTTTTTTTTTATTTTATTTTTAAAGTTTATTTTAAATTTTGATTTTTTTTATTAAATTATTTTTACTGGTTTACATTCAACAAGAAAAATTTCTTTTACTACAGAATATAAAAAACCACTGTGTAAAACCACAGTTACGAGGAGTTTTGTCTGTCCATCACAGCGATGAAATAAATACAGCACAATAATTGCTCTGAGTCACCTCTAGCTGAATTTCTATGATGAGTTTAGTGGCCCATACTACAAACATCTTGTTATTATCCATCTCCAGGGTTTCAAGTTGACATTTTCACATTCTGAAACACATCACATTTAAGCATTGCTACTTAGAAGTGATTTATTCTTCATTTTCTCCCTGAAACTAAGAGTTACCTCAAGACGATGTAACTTGGTTTAGATATAGGGGATGGATTGACTAATCTTGCCCACATCTCTCTGATTGCACCACTGCTGGAAGAGCCCCATTGCTCACCAGATGGTGACCAAATTGCTGCAATTCCAAACCCAGGGTAAGAACACAATCGGCACCAATTTCCCTTAATACATTGTACCAGGCTTGTAGTGTGTGGCTGTTTAACAGCTACTAGTGGCATAACAAAAGTGTTTTTGCAGTAGAAGTACAGACAGCTGTGTCTGGGTTGAAAGGGTCTGCACATATCCAAGAGTGAGCATATTCATCAGAACTGCACAATTTATAAATCCAAGATTAGAGGGAAATGCAAGAAAACCATTTATTAAGCGTTTGTTTCAGGTATCCATAAGTAGACCAGAGGCTCAGATTAGTAAAAAAAAAAGACACAAAGGAAAAATAAAACCAAAAGCTGACACGGCAACCCCCCCCACATCCAACCCTGAGTTATGAGTAAGCCCGTCTGGTCGTGTGGGGGAGCAGGAAAATATGGTTAGGGGAGGCATAATTGTGATCAAGTTACACTGAGTCAAATAGTATATGGTAATATCTCTGAGTCCCATATTCTGAGATTGCTTTCCATATACACAGATAATTTCTCCTGTTGACCTGAAAACAGTCACCCCAAGAGATTAGGAGGCTGGGTTTTGAAAAGGAATTTCTCTGACAGATAGGAAGCATTGTTCCTCCTGTGGAAGCACAGAGAGGTGTTTCAGCAGCTCATCCATCAGGAAACTGCAGAGTGCCATGGCAGGTGTCTGGGCACTGGAACTGCATCAACTGGACAATTAAATTGCGAGAAGCGTCCCTGGCAGGCACTTGGACAGTTCAAGTAGCTTTCCTCAATTCAATGGTTTAACATCAGTCTGGAAGCAGCCATCCCCTTTAAAAGGACAAGACCTGACACTTTTCAGGTTGTTAGTCTTTATTGGACTACACAAAGCCTTTCTGATGCAGAGAAAACCCTTATTTCTCCTATTTTGTTACTTGAAAATCAAGTTCAAGAATGTTTTTTCTTTCTTCCCCCCAGTAATTCTTATCTGTAATTTCTGAACTATTTAAAGAGAATACTAAGGTATATTTGTAATTATGAGATTGCTCAGCTCAAAGAATAAATGAATAAATAATTAATAAACCTATTTCTTTTCTAATAATCTATCTATTATCTAGTATTTCACATATTGCTCAAGCTAATCTGCAAAAACTATCATTCATGCAGTCACGAAAAATTCTTATATGGAGTTTCCAAAGGGAATTTCTTACCCTTCTATAGCTCTTGTGTTTTTAAGAGTGGGAAGCAAAGAAATAACATTCTTGTCAATTTAGACTCCCTCTAATTTTTTATACAGTAATAAAACATATATTAATTAATGAGAGAAGGAGGAAATGAATTAGCTTGTGTTTAAATTTACAGTGTTCCTTTCTTCAGTATGATAGCAAGAGATAAATATTTTGCATTGTTTCCTCAGCAGAGCTAATAAGTATTCTTAGACAACCTAGTGTAAAAATAAATGTTTTGCTTTTAAATGGATAAAATCTTGGAGAGTTTCAATTTCAGTATGTCTGTGTATCACTCTTGGAGGTGATTTACTAATAAAATTCTACAGAGAAAAACCACTTATAAAAATAAATGATAAATCACATTAAATCAAATCTATGTACTCCTTTGACAATCAGAATGTTCTGAAAAAGGTATCACTGAACAGATAAAATTTCAGAGCTCAAATGAAACCTCAGAGGCACAACTGAGAACAAACCAAGAGATTTCTAACATTGTTTTAGGGTGATTGGTGACTGTGACACTATTGTTTCAAAGATACAATCCATGCCAGATAAAATACAACTTTTGTAAAGAATTTCTGGTGCTCTACTCTTACAAAAAGCATTATTTCTGTCCTTGGCTTTTCTTGGATTAAAAACAAGAAAAGTATGTATGAGAAATTATACTGCTGCCCAGAGACCCAAAATCATTATGAGCCTTGTTTGAAGCTCTGTGTGCTGTACCTTACAGCAGGGAATCATGGGCATCCACTTCTTAATGGAACACTTATTAAATTACTTGAGGGGAAAATGTCTCAGAGAAGCAGCAATGGGAGGCAGAAGCTGCCTTTTCCTTGCTGTTTGTCTCTGCAGTAGCTCCTGCTGATGTGCAAGTTAATGTATTACCAGCATTTCAAAAATATACAGGATGTGTTAGTGTGTAAAGGGAATGTGGAATACACAGAATGTACACATACACATGGAACATAATTTCTTCATCAACAACAACAACAAAAAAGGAGAAAACTGGAATATATGAGATCTATAAGAAGGAGCATACATTAATAGAACTGGCAGCCTAAAGACCAATAGAATAGTCCAGAAAAAGCTGCACAGTGCTTGCTTAGTAAAAGAAATGAACATACATTATTTTTTTTAAATTGGTTGTTTTAGCACAAATGTACTAAAACAATAAGAATGACAATTTATCATGCAAATATGTAACTTCTTTTCACCAACTACGGCACAATTATCTGTCTGATAGGACAGGTAGGGTTCTTTGTAATTCTTAAATATATTCAATGTGTCTGTGGAATACTTCTTAAAGGACTTCTTTTATTGAAATATATATCACAGCAAAAAAAGTGTGAACCTTTGAATACTAAAGGGAAATGGTTGAGTAAAAAAATAAATTGCACTAGACAGCTAAACTGGGGTTGGGATGACTGGAAGTATACATATGCCTGTGAGCTAATCACACTAACTCTTACGGTTAATTGAGAGAAATTGGCACTTCCAAAGGAAGATTAATATCTTCCTGAAATAAGGATTTGAACAAGGTCAAATAAACCACTTTTTGAGCTATTTTATCCTATCATTGATTTTAAAGGGAGCCTAAGATGATTATGTGTAGGCTGGGTTGACTAAAATTTGAAAATCCAACAACTAGAGAGACAAAGCTCAAATTTTTACAATTATTTCAGAGAATGTAGATATGCTGTACTAAACTTTTAAACAATATGCATGATATCATTAACGTCTGTTGTGATAACTATCTGGAGAAATGAAGTAAATTCAATTCTGAATAGATCACAAAGGCAATCTAAAATATTAATAAACAGTGAAAAAAATTGTCAGACTGACATGAAAAAGGAGAGAAGCTGTTTTACAAACAGTGTGCAAGGCATTTAGAATCTGAATTACATTTACAGATTCTTCTGAGGGTGAACTTAAGAAGATTGTTATACTGAGATACATAGATACATAAATATTATATATATATATATATATATATATATAATTAGAGATGTCGTTAGATGGGGGAACCGATACCCACTATTTCTTAGGTAAAAAAGTATGATGTCAGAGATGCTTTGAATAAATCATGAAACTATTCTTAAGTAGAACATGAACTCTAACAACAATAAATACATGCATCATAGTTGAGACACCATATTTTTTCATACAAAATTTATAGCACATGGATCTTTACATTCCCTTTCTTCATTTAAATGAATGCAGCAGTGAGCATCTGATGCCTTCCCACAGTAATAGTGAGAACATGAGCAGAGCAAGGATGCACTTCACCCATGCTCTGCCTGCTCTCCCACCCTGAATTCTTGGTACAATTTAGAATTCATATTTATTCAATAGTTTCCAGTTGAGACTTCAGATCTATTCCGATAACTTACTTCTTTGAACCTGCACCTGCACTTTAGGCTTAGACCTTGAGCCTGAAATTATTCATACCAAATCAATAAAATTAGTCATCTGCATACATTTTTTTTTTCAATGAAAAGGCTCACACAAAAGAATATAAACTTGGAAGCAGGAAGATATTAGGAGATTATTTTTCTGTGTTCAGTAGAAATTACACTTTGAAATTACATCCATAAGAACACAATATACATAAATGTTATTTAAAAATAATGAAATTTAAAGACGTGATTCAAATTAGACACAGTTGTTGAATTTCATGAGCTTAATTTGAATTAATCTGCCTTCAAATGGACCCTAAATTTCCATTAAAATCAAATAAAGGTCTAAAAATGTACCCCTAAATATTTAAGATGCATCTTTAAAATATGTTACAAGTCATAACTAAAGAAAAGAAAAGGTAAGAAATAGGTCAGACTCAGAGCCTATAAAGCATAGTGAGTCTTAAAAATATTTCTAAGAAAAAATAAATAAACAGATTTATCTAGACAAGAAAACCATTCAAAAGAGGAGTTAGAGGAAAGGCAAATGATAGATTGCTGAAATTAAGCCTATTTAAACAAAGTTGAAAAACTTCCTTTTATTCAGTGTCCTTATGTACTCTCATTAGAAAGCAAGACATTAATCCCTGTAGACTTTAGAGTTAATTACATTCTGATAGCTCAGATGTTTCATCCAGATTTGTTCAGACAATTTGATACGTCAGGACTGAGGGGAACAGAGAAGGAAGGACAGATACAGGAGAGTATAGATTTCTCAGCACACTTTAAGTGTCTGTGGTAGGATTTGGTTCAATATAAAGGCAACCAAATATAAATGTTTATATAATCACCTATTATCTGTGCAAAGTACGTGTGAGTCTACAGAGGACTGGCAGATAC
Organism: Vireo altiloquus; assembly: GCA_013396875.1. Taxonomy (NCBI): domain Eukaryota; kingdom Metazoa; phylum Chordata; class Aves; order Passeriformes; family Vireonidae; genus Vireo; species Vireo altiloquus. The sequence continues at coordinate 8,348 of VZRF01014966.1, forward strand.
AGCTCAACACCCATAGAATGTACGTGTCTTTTTGGAGGACATTTCAAATGGAAATTTATGCTTTTGAATTGACAACTGAAATGCACTTTGAATCAAAAGCCGCTCACGTCCTAGAAAGTATATTCAGCTGTTCTCCATCAAAGATAGGATTCAGTTTCTTAAAATAAGCATTTAGTTGTGCTGGGTTTGGCCGGGGTAGAGTTAATTCCCTTCAAGTGCTTGGTAGGGGGTTGTGCTTTGGATTTGCGCTGAACACAGGGCTGATAATATAGAGATGTTTTTGGCTTTGCTGAGCAGGGCTTGCACAGAGCTGAGGCCTTTTCTGCTTTTCATACTGCCACGCTGGTGAGGAAGCTGGGGGTGCATGGGAGGTTGGGAGGAGACACAGCCAGGACAGGTGAACCAAAATGGCAGAAGGAAAATTCCAGACCATATGATGTCATGCTCAGAATAGAAAGCTGGGGGAAGAAGGAAGAAGGGGAGGACGTTTCGAGTGATGGCATTTGTCTCCTCAAGTCACTGTAACGCATGATGGGCCTGGCTTTCCTGGAGATGGTTGAACGACTGTCTCACTATGGGAAGCAGTGAATTAATTGCTTGTTTTCCTTTGTTTGTGTAGCTTTTGTTTTCCCCATAAACTGTCCTTATTTCAGCCAGAAATTTTTCTGGTTTTTACCTTTCCACTTCTCTCCCTGATCCTGCTGGCGGGAGAACTGGCTGTGTGGTACTTGGTTGTTGGCTTGGGTGAAACCACAATACTGGTGTAATTTTAGTTGGTCTTGGACAAATAATGTAATTTCTACTTGACATTCCTAGAGGATTTTGGTCTCCTGTGATGTCTATTACATCTGTGAGTGCTACATGAATATCCTGGAAAACTCACGACATCATAGGAAGCACTAAATAATTCCTTTAGCAGAAACTAATTACTCTGCAGTATTCTGCTTTATAATAAGATGAATTATTTTCCAAGCTGATTTCACTGTACTAATGACACCTCCATTGCTGAGAGTGGGAGACACATAGTAGACCTCTGTGCAGACACGTAAAGCTGAGCTTCTTAGTGTGCAGCTGAATCCCACGTGAGACAGTTCCAATAAAATATGAATTCTTAATCTTTTAAGGATGATTTCTTAAAAGTATGCATTCAGGAACAGTCTCAGAAGAAATTAAATCTTACGAGATAAAGAGAAGAAAATTTGAAACACATTATGGCATTATTGATAGGACTCCAGCAAAGAGTTTGTGCTTAAGCAGTTTTCTATCAAAAGCTTCCCCCATAGCCTTAGTAAGTAACTTTTTCTTTACATCCTAGTAGAACAAATGAATTTTTATTTCAATATTTTATCATGACTTTCTGAGGATAATTGTCAAAAATTGAGGGAACACAAAAACTTCAGTATAAACGTGTGGTAAAAGATATGGGAACATACGGACTTAATAACACCTGAAATAAAAGGCTACCTCTATTGTTGCATTACTTTCCCCTCCCCCCCCTTCTTTTTAATGAAGACAGTATTCAAGGAAAATAAGTGCATTTTAACTGTGAAAATATAAGAATATTTAGGAGAGCATCACAATTTGGGGAAAACAGTTGTCCATTCCAAGACATCCTCAAACTTGTCGAGAATGTTTTCAAAGATTTCTACTGAGGAAGTTAAATAAGCCACAAAACATCACCTTTTTTCTTTTTTTTTGTTTCCTCTTTTGTTTACCATGGAAATGTTGTTTTCTGTACTGTATGGTTCAGAACTTTCATTGAAATAGCCTGAGCAATATAAAATATGGTCCTAGTAATTACTTGCTGAAGAGATAAAGGCAGTGAGACTACATTCAATTTCCCTTCTATAAATCACATAAACTTACTATTTTATGGGATTACTTGAGGCTCTTTACAATAAGCAAGACAATTTTAAGGTTAATATTATATTAGCTATGAATTAATTTGATTTAATAGATTTGTGAAGACGTGTACCATGTATTTATACTCTATAACTTTCCCTCCCTCCCAGTTTAACTTGGTGGCAATTGGTTATACTCAGGAGAAGGGAGAATATGTTATTGTTTTATTGTTGTTCTTACTAAAACAAGATTAGCTATCAATTAAATTGTAAGAAATACACAAAGATGCTGTAAACCCTTCTTCTGAATAAATATTTATATGAGCAATCCTCAAGCCAATTAGTGTGTACAAGGCCAGCTAGGTGAATGCCAAGGACAGCATAAAATTTATTTTCCAATTAAATAGTACGCATATATATGTGAAATATACCTTTTTAATGTGTACAATGGAAAATTTTACTTTTCAGATTTATTAATAATATAGATGGCTTATAATTATACTTTCCATTATTCTAAAATCTTTATTACCATTAAGTTAGAAAAGACTGCATTCAAATCACAAGAGCTGTAAAGGTTTAGGAGAAGGAAGCATCCAAAAGATAAACACCGATATTTTGAAAACGAAATTAATTCCATTATAACCAGTTGTTTAAGATAAGTAAGATAAATAGTTCCCCAGCTTTATGTCTTTATTAGATTTGGAGAGATTGCTAGCATAGGCCATTTTTCTGACTTGTAGTTTGCTAAAGTTAGTGTAATGAATCTCAGCCTCCAGGTAGAAGATATAAGATTCTTTTTCAGAAGTTTGAGAAATAAAGTTTAAAAAGCATTCTAAAGTGTTAGTCCTTTCACTCTGTAGCAGATATTCCTTTTGCTCTTTTTCATAAAAACACTCCCTCATTTTTCCTGACTTAGAAGTAAATTTGAGTTCTGGACCTGAAGGACAATAGAAAACTTCAAAGAACAATGAGTCTCTTTAGAAATGAGATTGAGGAGTATATTATGTGACTATGGCAAGTTCCTCACTGAAGTCATTTGCTCACTTTGTCATTCCTACCATTTAATATATTTCAACTGACAGCTTATGAAAGGATTGTTGCTTATCTAGTACTTAAATAATGCATTAAAGACATCTTTTCTATGATAGTGAAAATTGTTTGAACTTTTCCTGATTGCCCTTTTTCAAAATGTGTTTTCTTCAGTTTGGAAATGCTCGAACTATATAGTCTTTTCTTCTTAATGTGTGCAAGTGTCACAGCTGCAATAAAATTGACTGGTTTAGTGGTTACCCGGTGAGTTTAGCTATTTGTAGACTTACGTTACAACATCATTTCCTCTAACTGAAATCTATTTTTCTAAATTTATTTTGAATTCAATCACTAACTTTCAAATCTTTTGAATATAGAGTGTAAGTTGTCTAAGCTGAAAGAAGGTCTTTTTTTTCAAGTTTTCGTATTGTCAGCTTGAAAGACCTGGTTACAAAGGCACAAAACGAAACAGGACTGTCTATTCTTCCCATTTGGTTAAACTAGTCTGAAAGGTAAACTATGAGAATAAAAAAAAATACCAGGTGTCAGAGGAACTGACTGAACACTGGCACCTTCATTATTCTTTTGAGAACAGAAAAAAATTACAATACCAATATTGCGTGACTGCAAGAGCTGTGTCTGATTAACCGGGTTCAGGAATTTACCATTTGTGTGGTACAGGGACAACACAGAGAAAGTCTTTGGCCCACCAAGCTGAGCATTCTTTGTATGTGAGGCCCCCTGACAGCATATCCATATTTGATTTTGGCAATGTGGACCCAAGAGCATTGACATTTTCTAGGCCTCAGACTGCCTTGCCTTCCTCTACCCTTCCCTTATCGTGGTCCTGAATTGCAACACTCCTGCATGGAGCAAGATGATTGTCCATACACTGCTCTGTCTCCCTCCTGCACCAGAAACTTATTGGCCCTTCCATTTTTCCATAAGAGAATTAGAACAAGTCTAGGTTGTCCCAGGGCAGCAAAACTGCTCCTAGGGCACAAAAACATGGCATATTTACGTGCTTTCCCAAGCTGGGTTTGTCCTCCTCTCTTCCAGACTGATCTGGTGTCTGCTGGCTTACCTTCTCCTCAGCCTGATTGTCTTATGTGTCCATGCCATGTGTAAATTCAGTTTCCCAGGAAAACACAGGGATCCCAAACACTCTCAGGACTAGGATATATGCGCATCAGGTGACTGAAGAACAAAAGCACAGAGCAGACATTTTAGTAATGTGGTTGGGACACTTTTTAGTTACAAAAATTTTTTCAGCCCCATTGCTTAATCTTATTTTAAGAAAATAGAAAGCTTCCTGTTCCTTAAATACTTCTTATAGACTATAATTAGAATGGAATCTTCATTCCCATTTTCTTTTCCCAGACACATTTTGTTAAATAAGTATACATTGTAAAAGTTAAATATAAAATGACCAAATTTAGTAAGCCAAACTTTCACAGCAAAAATCTGCGCTGAGCTGAAGTTTCATAACTAGTTGAGCCATTTTAATAATCCATGATTGCCAAAGATATGTTGCAATCTCTTTTCCCCTTCCCATCGCACTTCTGTCTTCCTCCTTTTCTGTTCTTCCCTCTCTCTCTGCTCCCAGGAGCACTTTGCTGGGTATTCTTAGGGTTGTCTCAGATTAGTAAACCCATCAGATCCTCAAACAGAGAGGAAACATACACTAGTAAACTGAAGCAAGCCAGGGTTTGTGCAGCCAAGCTGGCATGATTTGTCAACTTCCACATTACTGAAGACTTTCACTAGCCAAAACAAAGTGGTTCCTCCAAGTCACTTTTATGAAATGGTCCCAGTGTATTCATCCTTACTAATTCCCAAATTAGACCTGGGAAATGTTTGTGTAGTACCAATTCACATCACCCAAAAGCAGGGATCTCTCTAACAAATCAACAGTAAAGGCATGCCAATTTCTCATTTTGTGCAATTTACTGTTGCAGGTATATTCCATTTATTCCTAGTTTGTCTGATTGCAGAGTTCAGTAGCTTGGCCAATATCTAACAGAGAACCAAGTAAGGACCAGTGTGCTGAATGAAGCTTAGTTTGGACAAACAGCAAAAGGTTAACTGGTTCAGAAGACATCTGAATGATGTTCCTTTCAGCCATGTATTTTGCAATTGTTTTCCTAAATCTGTTACCTTAAGCTTTAGCTATTTCAATGCAAATTCTTAATGTATGGAGATGGATGTTGTGTTATGAGGCTATATGACATTACCTGTAATGGCTGTTTGCTAGGTCTTTATACTGCAGCTCTATATTGCCTAAAAACTTTTCAAACTCCTTCTAATTCTGCAAACACAATTAGATTTGATTAATTTCATGGATATTCCTCAAAACCACATGGTTTCAAGCACATCATTGAGAGCTCTGTGGCTGATTTTCTACTTCTGTCCAAAAGTAATCCAGAATTATTGTCTGAGCAGTCAAAATATAGCTTATGTTTGTTTAACCAGTTTTCGGAGAAGACTAAACTCTTGCCTTTGAAAGCTATGAAGGAGCTGAAGGAAGAATCTTTTGTTGGAGTAATTATTTTAATGTTGCTGGAGTAGCCATGTATCATTAAGAAAATGAAACATTGGTGTTACATACATGGAGAGAAGTTTATAATTTTAAACTATAAAAATGACTAGATTGTATTATTTTTCTTTGAGAAAAATATTTAATCCTAGAGATCACAAGGCAAAAGTGAAGAGCTTTATTGACTGTAAGATGGCCAAAGTCACCTAAGGTAGAAAACTAAATATAATTTTTTCTTTCCTGAAGTAAAATGTTATTACAAAAGCAGCTGCTTTCTAGACTTACGTAAAACTATGGATATATTAAAAAAAAACCCAAAAGCCAAACAACAAAACCCAACAACAAAAAACCCCAACAACAAAACACCCCACAACAAACAGAAAACAACTATGCCCTAAGCCCACCATAATTACATTTATAATTAGGAAACATTTTCTAGAGGAAAAACTCAGTTCTTCAATTAAGTTCTCTTCATTTTGAATATTTTATTCTAATTGGACATGGTTTTTTGCCTGATTCTTTGATACTTTTTAAATTGAAAAAATGTTATAAATTCAGATATGCAGAAGTGGATAGTTTATATTCTGTAACTGCCACTTAATTATATTTGAAAAACTCAGTAAAATTAATTTTAGCTTTGGAAATACTGGAAGGTGTTGGCATTCATTATTCATCAAATGTAGGAAAATGACACAAGTAATCCTGAATAATTTTGTAGAAATAACACTTGAAAGCAGCATGTTTGGGCACAAACTGACAAGAGTGCAGAAAAGCCAGAAACAAATTTTGTGCATTAAGGCTATTTATGCTGGTAACCTCCATCTAGCCTATTTTAGTACTTTACCTTAGATTTAAAAAAAATAATCAGTTGTCTATGCACTAAATAGTAGGCACTCTCAGAAATACTTTTTTGTCTTCCTTGTAAATAAGTGAAATGGCAAGTTAAATATAGGCATTAACACTTTTGAAAGCTAAATTTTTCCTGTTCAGTTCCTCTAAAGGTTCTCCAGCAGAAGCAATTTCATTTTGATGGGGTATGTTGTGAATTTTATATTCATCAAACAGAAATACCACTATGATTCATCTTTAAAAAAAACCTAGTCACCCACAGAGGACATATCTGTATTTATCCAATCCAACTTTTTTCTGATACAAAAGGAAAATTCTCTAGGATTTGGATCTGGCAAGGAAAAAGACGGATCTCAGCTCATGTCACTCTATTTGACTCTATTCTTATTAAGAAGCTATTGTTTATTACAGATGAAATTATATCAATATCTGTGTAGTGTCTACATTTTCATGGGATCTTATGTGGGAAATCAGCAAATACATTTCTTAAATATGTGTAGTCAGGATTACCTAGTCAGAATTAGGAATATGGAATTCCTCAACCAGAAGACATCTAACACCAGGATATGTGCAAGAAAAGAGATACTTTTCTGAGTACGCCTCTACAAGAAGAATGTTTCATAACCTTTTTATTTTATTAGAACTCTAAAAACTTATGACAACAGGTGGAAATCAGATGGCTAAATTTGTTATCACCCTAACCATCTTTGTCATTCACTCACAGATGTTACTGCTCAAACATACAAGTGTCTGAGTTATTTGTGCAACAGGTCTTGCACTGCTAAAGTTTTCAGTCTCTTAGATATAAAGTAGGGTTATTTCAATTTACTGTGTCAAGTTGAACTTAGTTGTTTTTGCCATTCTGGTTTAGAAGCTTCCTTCCAAAGCATCAGGCATTCTGCTCAGCGGCAGCATCTATCAGGAGGACATTGTGGGAGACTCTGGTGGCTGTAGCTGCTTCAGCTGTCTGATTTTAATCCTCCATCATGAGATAAAGCACTGCCTAGGATTAGACAGGCTATTAGTGAAACAGATCTTAATTAAGAATATTGACTTATTGTGAATTTAGGCCTATAGCTTTTTCTCTTATTTCACCTTGGAAGTCCAAGGACAAAATATTTCTCAGGGGGAATGTTAGCTGACTTAGGTAAAACAGAAACCACATACTATTGTTATTTAACTTCCACATAAAGTTGCTACTGGTTTCTACTCAGCACCTCATCTTAAATTGCACTAAATTACAAGATCTTAAGTAACCTCCCTGAATAGATTTCCTAAGTTAAGAAATAATTCCTATAAGCTAAACATATTTAATGTTTATATTAAAATTAGTGAAATTGAAACTCCACAGAATGTCAGATTCACTGTTCCATACACTGTCCATTAGTAGCCAGAAGCTACTAATCTATAAATCAAATTCAGGATGAGAAAATGCTAAAAGTGATGAGTTGGCAAGAAAAATGCAAACTCACTTCTTTCCAAGTTCATACTCCAAAGCCTGTCTTACAGATTATCCAATTGAATCAATTCAATCTTATATAGCTAAATATTCATCTACCATTCAATAACTTTATGATAGCTGAGGAAAATTATGCAAAACCTATATACCATTTCTTCTCTATCCAACCCACTCATACTTAATTCTTAAAAAAACTCTACTCTTATTTCTAGAGATGTATAATTTCTGTAAAAATTCTTCTGCAGAAACTGTATGCAAAATGCATTCATGTGAGGAACTTTTGGCATAGAAAAAATGTCTGATTTCGTATTATGGAATTATGAATATACCTAATACAACATAAACCTATATAGGGAAACAGCCCTTTGATATCCTTTATGTATAATAAACACTGTCTCATGAAGAAGAAGGAGGAAGTTTTTGTATAGAGTATAAAAATTATATATTCTGAAGATATAATTTTACCTGCTGTTATTCAGTTTGTTACAGAGACTAGAAATTTTATTAGGAAAAATATGGTCAAGGACTATGTTAGTTATATGTTAAAGATGATTAAAACGAGGAAAAAGTTGTATAAGATGAATTGGTAATAACCTGTTGTTTTCATAGTATTAGAAACATGATTTCCAATAGCCATACTTGAATGTGCATGGTTTCTGATTGTAATGAATTTCCAGTTCACTGAGGAAATGTGAGCAAAGGCAGATAAGAAATTTTTATGGTTTTATTTTACCAATATTTCTCCAAGACTTTTTAAAATTTGATGTATAGTTGAGACAGGTCACTATGGTCTTTTCTATATGACTTTTGAATATTGAAAAATAACATTGTGATGTTTCTCCATAATACAGTTAACTTTGCCTGTTGGGTAGAACTACTTCGGCAAAAATTCATATTTGTTGTTGCACAGTTTTGTAAGCACACCTTGACAGCCGCGTTACAGTCACAGATGAATAGAGTTTGCTTGCTTTTAATTTGAGCAATATAGAATTTATCTTCATATGTCCTGTCCTGAGGGGTTATCAGTTCTTTTCTCCATACCACAACAGTTCTGCTATATTAACTTGCTCTTTATCAGATTTATCCTCTTGTGCAATCGTCTCTAATCAGCCATGTGAACCCACACATGAAGGTAGCTGTATGGATGACTAAGGGCACAAAGCACACCCATCACATACCTGGAACCAAAGGCAAGAGTTTCTGAGAGCATTTCACAAAGGGAAAATTGTAGCAGCCTCTGCTTCTGCCACTGCACAATGGGATTAGGCTGCTTTGTACCAGAGAGGGGACCAGGTCACCTATTAGTCTTTGCCTCATTAATGGCACAGTGTGGCTCTGAAAAACCCAATTTTGACCCTTTTTTGGTGAGCAACATGGGTCTCAAAATCCATAGGCTGGTGTCTTCCATAAACAAATATTCATAAACAAGCATAATAGTCCATTTTGTCTATTTTTTTTCATACAAAAGGTGAAATACAACTAGAAGGAAACTTAGCAAGAGAGGAAATTAACTCAGAACAAGAGACAGTGATTTGTCTAGGCCCAAGGTATTTGCCAGATATTTTCCATATATATAGAGAGCTGAATTCCTTCTGATGGAGTCAGGTAGTACAGAAGAAATGCTATAAACAGGAGATGACTGAATTTCTCCTTAAGACACATCTCCAAGCCATGTTCAATTACCCTTGCACATGTAGCTACAAGATGCAGGAAACATGTCATTGAATTACATCATATATCATATCTGCAGTTTATAGTGTTTGTTTCCAGACATCCAGACTCTCACTTAAAGTTCTATGGAGTAAGCCAAAGGCATCCAGACTTGTCTTTTTGGAAGGAGCCCTAACAGTCTGAAAATTATCCTTCTCAATGAACCAGAACAAACCCAACTCATCAAACATAATTTTGATAATGAACATCACCATTTTACATTCAAATAGTCCCAAAATGGTGGCAATTTATTAATGTCAGATTAAAGGGCTCAATTCATTATTCCCTTTCAGTAAAGAGGCAGTTAATGAGTGATGCATGCACATGGACAAGCTTCTAATTAGAGCTTCACTATGTGTTGAAAGCTTGGTGCTGGGATACTGAGTGGCTGCCAGCAGACTATTGACTTTTTTCCCTCTTTGCTGAACATGCCTATTTATACAGCTTATTGCTAATGAGATGCTAATTGAGTCTGCCATATCTAAATAAAAAACCCTTGAGTTTATTGCTGAATCTGCTAAATGGAGCTCCATTTCAGAATATTCTCCTCTGATTTATTTTCCTCTGTACCCTCTGTGCTTGATTGAAAAATAATTTTGAACAGTGGGAACAGGATGTCAATTAAAAAAAAACCCAAAACAAACAACACCACATTATTTCTAATATTAGTTTAGAAGAGAATCTAGTAAATTTATGCCTGGCTATTTACATTTAATTTTACTTAAAACAATGCCAAAATTCACTCAAATATGTGGTGAATACTGTGCAAAAATGTATAAATGCAATTTTCAATGCCCTGGAGAGGTTCCAATATAATAATCATTTTTCATGGAGTACAAGCAGCCTAAACGATCATCACAAAAACAAGAAAGCACATTAAGAAAAGTAGAATGAAGGCAAGGATTAGAGCAGTTAAATCATTTGGTTAGCTAGTTAAGGTTTGCACAGGAATGAAAGCAATCTAACGTGAAGATAAAGCACAGCTTTTATGATCTTTAGCTTATTATTCATCGGGCACTAAATTCAGTTGATTGCATTCTACACTCTTTTACTGTAAAAAGTTTTATATTTTTAGGATAAGGTTTGGAAACATTTTTAGCACTGATTTTGGAAAAAATTTCTATAAAAATGTTTCATGTTTTTTAGATATCATACAGTTGCTGAAAAGTTAATGAACGATGCCTTTGGGATAAAATCCTTTCTAGGCATGCCATCTAAAACAAGACTGCAAAACTCTTCATTGCATCATTCATCACTTTTTTTTTTTTTGTAGCGACAGCAGTTCACTGCAATTTGTCTCATGATTTTGTCTGGATGTTTCTCCATGGTTTGTGAGTTCTCCTAGGCTATGTGAGTAAAGGCTAATCACAAAGACTTGGTGAGGAGCAGAGGACAATGACAGGTGAAAAGACTATAGTGACCTAATAAGTAGCACACTAGATAAGCTCCTCCAAAAACAAACGTTGGAAGAGAATTATCAGATCACTGCCCCTGCTGTGAAAGACACTAAATGCATCAAAAAGAGATTGTATCGGGAAAGCCATCAAATCTAAAGGAACTATTGCCTAAAGAGTTTTAGGATTTATCTTGCAGGGCAGTGGGAAGAGAACATCCAGATTATGCCAAACTTACGAGCTGTCTTAAGGGAACTGGTGGAACATGTGAAAACTTGTGGGGAAGGACCAAAAAGGGGAAAGATATTGGTCAGTATACTCATCTGGAAAGCTCTGCACCTGTTCACTGCAGTCTATTTAATACTTTATGAAATCCTTTTTCGGTCTTGGGGTTGGCTACATTTTCTATCTGAGGCTCTGTGTACATGCTAGAGAATTCACAGCCAAATAGGCTGAGTCCTAGGATAAGAGTTCTGTTTAACAAGCTCCTGGACTGGAAAGTTGATTCATGAGGGGCCCAGCTCTGGATGACAGCAGCTAGGGGAGACCAGGGTCTGGGAACCAGCAACTAACTTGACCATATAAACTTCAGTATTGGAAAAAGTCCATCTGTGCATGTATGTGTACACATACACATATATATATGTCATACATATATATATATGTGTGTGTGTATGTGTGTGTGTGTATCTACAGGGTCTCGTATTCCACCAGCAAGCTTGAACCCTGCTTTGAAGGAGGGAAGGAACAGGATCAAGCCACAGGTGTTGTTCACTGTATTTCTGTGTGTGTGGCAGCACAGGCTGTGTGCCATTTGTAGTGTGTGTGCCTGTGGAGAGGAAATGCTCATCCTCCCTGCTGGCTGGAGCTGAGAGCATGAAAATGCAGCATCCCTGAAACTATGGGGCTGTGAGAAGAGAAAAGAGCCTGGGCCCCAATTTATCTGTCTCAAAATATTCTGCTAGAAATCTGAGTCTCTGAGCCAGATAAGCTAGAGAGCCTTCATCATTGGAGATGTTTAGATTAGAGAAATAATCTGTCAAGAATGGTATAGATGCAATTGATCTTACTTGGGGCAGACTGGACAAGCTAAATGAGGTCACTTCCAGCCTTATGATCTCATTAATCTTCATCATTTGGACCATTATTCACAGCCTTGGAAATAAAAACAGCCATTGACAGAGCTGGACTTGTTCTGTCTGAAAACATGGAGACTAAAAGGTGAGCGTGTCCTCAAGGAGACTCAAAAGGTGAGCTTCAGTTACCTGAAAGGCAGACCAGAGTGTCACTCTTGTCAGTAAATAAATGATGACAAGAGTAAAGGGAATGAGAAAAAAATGTGGATGTTATGGTTCAGTTAGACATGTAGGAAAATATCCAGCATTAGAAAAGCAATGCAGCACTGCAGCAGGATTGCCAGAGCAATTTAAGAAAACTTTCATCTTTTGAGTGGTATTTAAAGCTCAGTAGGATAAATTCACAGGTGCCCTGATCTATTATTGTCAATGATCCTGCTTCAAGTGGGAGCTGAACTGTATGACCTGCAGCAATCCCTTACAACCAGCAGTTCTGTGATTCCATGACCCCTGTGACAGCTGCTTTGAATGTCACTGTTTGGGCAGGTCATGTTCCAGCAGTTTGTTATCAGGATGGACACAGCCTGTCATGATTTAGCTGGGTAACTGCATGAGTGTAACTGGAGTTTTAGTACTTCTGTGTGATGAGTGCTGCACTTTTCTGTTTCATCTTGAAGACAACCCCTTTCACAGCACTAAAAATGGCATGATATTACCTCACAGCTCTTACATCTGAATCAGCAACGTTGAGTTTTCCTTAGTATACTATCATCAAAGGGAACAGCCTATACAGTGGCCCATGCCTTGTAACAAATGATCAACTTAACATTTTGTGTTGAAATTATGCTTTTCATAGGACTTCTAACAAATGTGTTCATGCAAAGGAAGTCCATGGCAGTTCAAAGCAGTTTAATGCAAGGACAAAATGCCAGTTAAGAGTCTTCAGGTGTTAAAATTAAATAAAAAAATATTTTTTTATAAATCATCTTCCTCCACTGCTTATGGGCTTCATCAGGTAAGATGCAGGTGTGTATAATGAAACAAGCTCCCTTTACAGACAATAGAGAGACATAAGCACTGCAAGGGTCTCATTTACTCACCCAAAAGTTAATATTTAAAAAGAGAGAAAAGAATTGTATCCATTATGTTCATTTTCTATAAAGGGTCACTAAGGCAAGTAGTTTAGATGCATTTTTTCATACTGTAAGTGTCTCTGTATGCACAGATGCAAGATGAAGTAGAATCCTGCCTCTGAAGCATTACAAGGCAGACAAAAGTAGCATAGTGTGTGTAATAAAAAGATACTTATGATGGGCTTCAGAGCCCTCTTAAGAGCTGAGCTAGTGAAAAAACCTTCCTGGTAATTTTCCCCACTCCTTTATGGCTAAAAGGTACTAGACAAGTTCCATGGAGGATTTTTGTTAGTCACTGGTGCTCCTGGGTTTCCTAATCCATGATACACAAAGCTTTCTTTAGCTGATGATGAGAGTTAAATAACAGTAGGGATTTCCCCAGACATTTTTGTTTCTGGTCTGGGGATATTTTTGGACAGCAAAATGGCGCAATTCTGCTATTTCATATCCATTTTACCAGGCTGTATAACTACTTGAAGCAGAAAGAAAGCTTAGTCTGATTTCCAAAACACTGCCTATTGAAATGAGGTGACTATTTAGGGAGGATACCAAGTAAATAAGTGTTCCAGAACTCCAATAGCACTTGTGCACAGCATTCCAAATGAGCCTTTTAGTGCCTTTCACATTACATTTACCGTCGACCTCCACCACCATCGCAAGCCCATCAGTCGAAATGAGGAAAGGGTTGCTAGCTTGCAGATTTGGATAATGTTAGGTGCAGTGAAACTGAATCTCTTCTCAACATGTCTAGAAGCTGAAGCTTAGACGTATGGAGAATTTTGATACCAAAAGCTTAAACTTGTCCTGAAAGTGTTTTAATGTGTGTTTGTTTATGTAACAGTCTGGCACATACTTTGAACTAGTCATCTGCTCTGAATAGAAAGAGACAGATGGCAATTCATCACACCTATCTTAGACATATACATTTGGGCAGCATGAAAACCTTCTGGAAATGCTTAACTCTTCATTGGATCTAACTCCTATTTATGTTCTTAATTCTAACTTTGGAATTTGTCACTGGAATTGTGCCTGAGACAATGACATGTCTATACCACAAATGGCATGCCTTCCTGAGGTGGATAATCGTATAATGTAGTGTTCTTCCATGGAAAAAAAAATGCTTCAGGACACAAAATACACAACTTGTGAAAATTATTTGTTCAAAGATAATAATATTATTTTTGATGTATGATACTACATTTGTATAATACATCACTGCTCTGTGATATGAATACTTGTCAGCTGGACTGTATTGTAGGGAACTGCTTCACGGCTCCCAGTGCTTCTGAAGCTTGCAGAAGTCCATAAAATGTTTTATTTAAAGCTATAGGGTTGGCTTGCCACAGGTGTCACTGAAAATAATCAGGATTTAGGTTCTCAAGAATTTCAGTTTCCTTTTAAAAAGCTGGTTTATAGTGGAGTCATCTGACTGCATATAATATCTGCTATGTCTAATATTGTCACACTTTACCTCTGGAAGCATTAAGATACATGTTTGGAAATAAGGCAGACAGGATCAACAACAGATGAGATAAATTGCCCCAAAAGTTACATGCAGACATGTCAATTTAGCTGAAATAAAACCCACCCTCATAGCTTTATCAGATGTAGCCAAATACATTTTAAATTTAAAATGGCAGAAAAAGATGGTAACAAATCCTGTGTTAAACTATTTCTCATACATGCCTTCCTATCTTTATTTGAACAGGAGAAAGACCTGTAATGGACTATAAGGCATTAGTATGATCTAATTTCCAGAATGATAGCACAGTAAAAAAGGCAAGATAAATCATGTCACGTGACATACACATTATAAAAGATATATCCAGTTGGAAAGTAGTAATGTAGCTGTGGAAGGTGCTGATGAGAGCTCATCTGAATTGCTATACATTCTTCATAATTTATTATCAAAACCAACATATCTGCACTGAAAGAGGAAGAAAAAGGGATTATCAAGATCATCACCGGAACAAACAGCTGTGTGTGAGAGGACAAAGAAAACACATGAAGATGGAAGTGAAGTGAATGCCCACGCCAGGAAGATTTCTCCCAGCAAGGCAGAACACCTCTGTGTGACACCATGTGCCAAAAGGGCCAAAGTGCTGCTAAATCCCTTGGCTTCCACCAGCACATCTGTCTCACTGACTGCACACATGAGCAACATCTCACATTCCAGCTGGCTTGCAGTGCACATATTGAACCAAAATGTACTGCAGGGGTTGTTGCAATTTCTGTTACCTCCTTCTCTGGGATGCCTCTCAGTCTGGCCATATAAATAGATGTCATGTTCAGACCAGGTTGAATAAACTATCCTTTTTCTTTACTTGGATGCCTGGGGAGGGGAAAAAGAGCGAATTATTGTAAAGGTTCTGATGACTTAGTCTGAAAGCAGTTACTCATCTATGTGTCCTTGGCTACAATGAGAGGAAATACATTTCAGTTCATTTACCCCAAATTTCATGCATCAAATAAAAAAACAAGCAAACAAACAAACAAACACCAAAAAACCACACCCCCAGAAACCAACAAAGCAAGCTTTTCTATAGAGTATGACAAAGCCAAGAGATTTTAAGGCTAATATTGCAACCTTAAATGATGCAAATATAATAAATATGATAGTTAAAAAATACCTTTCGAAAGGAACTGGATACATTAAGCCTTAAAAGAGGCACCTAATAGATAAGTTTTTCAGCTAGGGCTGTTATCTAAGCCTCCCTCTTCTTTCTACTGGGAATACCTGCAAACACTCAGATAATGCATGAGGAATCTAGCTATTTTTTATCTCCTGAAAACACACTACTTCTTATGGGTAAGCACTTCATATAACAAGTTATGCATATATAGGATATGTGTCCATGTAAATGTGTATATATATATATATAAAAATGTGTTCTTCATACCTCTTTGTGTGTTTTTAGGCACAGCGAGAAAACATGTAACAGCTAATCATTACTTAATTAGTGTATTTATATTCCTAACTTTTTGTTCACCTTGTTTTTCATAGCTACTGGTTCCACATCTGCTTGCCAGTATGATGTCCTATATTAAAACACATTTGGAGATTTTTCCAAAAAGAAGTTCTGCACAAAATTATATTCCCAATAGTTTATAATTTAAACACAAATTATCTTGAAATACAGTACCATAATTTGCAGTATACAATTAAATTTAGAAGAACTAAATATTGCCATTATTACAGTCAATTTCTATACAGTCAATACAGTCATTGCTATGTTGCATTTAATTAATTCTTTTTGGGGCAGTTTCTTGCATATTTGGTGTGAGTTCCAAGGAATTAGACATTTTTCCCTTTTTCTTTTTAAAAAGTATTCCTTATTTAAAATTTTAATTATCTGGGTGCTCATTTTGATAATCCTGTAGAAGAAATTTAATTGCAGAGGCTGAATATGTCATATTGTATGAATATAAGGCCCATTCTACCATCAATATTTTTTGTACATGATACATGATATTCTGAAAACACACATTATTGTCATAAAATCTTTGAAAATTTAGAGTGATATTTAACAAGCTTATTTCAAATTAGTACCTATACTGGTATTTGACTGAAAAGCTAAAGCATTTTTACAACACGGTGAAAGGAATGCTCACATCATCCATTTTATGCAGCTGTAGGCTTCTAACTCACAGGTAGTTCAGAACAGCAGGTTTTATGCCTCAAATACTTACACTGGAATATGGAATTTTTAATTATATGTTCACAGAACAATATAACTTTTTTAAACAATGTTTTCAGATTAAAATTTTTGCTGGAATCAATGAAATACAAGTTATGAAAAATAAAATAATATTTTACTTAACAGTTGACCTTATAAATATTTACATCAGTCACACTTTCCGTTATTTATGTTGTAGGGACTGCACTAATCTGTGGATTGCTTCAGAATATCTTTTGTCTTCACCCCAGACTAACCACATTATTAGTTTGTGTTTTATTGATTACATAATTGCATAAAATATTTTTATTTTCAGTTCATGCCTGTACTTTATTTAAAGTTCTGGATAGCATTTTAGAAACTCTTAGAAAACATGAATAACTTTTAATATACTGAAATTATCTTGACTATGGAAATTTACCTAAAAGGAGTTTAGTTCATAGCAAAACAATTAAAAGATGGTCTTCAGTCATTGACTGGTGCATACAGGAAGACAAAGCTAATTAACTACCCAGGTTGTAAAATGAAATAAAGCAATTATTTAGTAAAGCATTTTAAAAATTCAGAATACTATGAAGTGTAAAACTCTCCAAATCACTTACATTTATAATTTGATCAGCAAATTCTAAACATATGTGAACATACCAGTAATCCAGATTATATTTTTATGTTCAAAATTAATTTTTAGAAAATGAAAGTCATCAGCATTTAAAACATGATCTCTGACAGAAAATTAAAAAAAAAGAAAATCAAAGCAAAGCTAACTATTACATTTGGTTTCGTATAATGAAGTGGCCATTGTCTTTATTTGCACATCATAGCATCCATTCTTTCACTGTTCTCAGGCTCTAGAAATTGCTTTATGTAGTCCATCAGTCAGCCTGACTGATGTTTTTTTTTCAGACCACAGGTGTACGTGACCAACAAAAGCACAAATATATCTAGACCTGGAGAGCTCAAACATATTTAGAAAAATGGACAATTCACATGGAGGTCAAATAAAGGTCATTTAAAGTAATATAGAATATTCATCTGCAAATTGCATTTGCATAATTGTAGGCTTTAAGACTGAATTCTTCTCATTTTAATAATTAATTCTTTCAAGAGTGTCTGTATTTCTGAAAGACTGACAACTTTTTAACAGCATGAGCTAGTCTGTTGAAAGTTGTAAGCTCTCTCTACAGTCCTTGTAAGAATAGCCAACCTTTTTTATACAACTCCAGCTGATATAAGTTGGACCACCCTGAATTAAAAGCAAAAATTAGTTATCTTATTTATAATCTAGGTATTCCAGCCTTGAGTGTGTTCTGAAGAAAGTTACCTCATTAGGTAAATAATTACAATTCTGCCTTTGAAGTTAATTTCTCAGGGAAAAAAAATATTAAGAGCTTTGGAAGATGGTGGTCGTATTTTGTATATTTATTAAAGCAACAGTAAGACATTAAAAAAGAGAAATTACTTTTTTTTTCTTTATTTTGAATGGCCATAGCACTGAGAAGTCAGATGAATTATGAAGCAGGGCCCATTTTTACCAGCTTTGTGCAAATATAAAGTGTATATATATAAATTAAAGTTTTACTTAAATAAGCTTACAAAATGTGGTTCTGGAATTTATAGAGTATTTGAAAAATGTTTTTCATACTGACACTTTCTAATTTTTGCCATTATTAGGATCATAAGTTTAAAAAGTTTTTTCTTTCTCCTAGAGAAACAAACAACTTTAATGGATGATTCACCTACTTTTTGCTTTATAACCCTAGTAATAAAAGTTGCTGTTTTTCTAGGTCATTTGGCTTAGAAAACACTGTTTAGGTCCAAAAGAGATGGATCATTATTGTAAGTCTTAATCACTACACACTCTTTGTATGAATTATAAGTTCTGTATCTCACAAAGTAAGAAGACACCAAAACTGGAAAGTGGAAGCTGCCATTGAAAGTACAAATGCAAATCACACTTCTTGGGGCAAAATTAGATGTTTTATTTCACTTGAGGATTCTAATCTTTAAATTGTTTTGGTTTAGAATACTTGAACTGGGTTAGTAAAAACATGGGGGGACTTAAGGGGACTTCCAACATCATGAGTAGAGCCTCTCCCTGCAGAGCTCAGTGTCCTGCATTGTTTCCTGCTCCCACTCATATCAACGACCATCATTCATCCTCTACTTCACCCTTGACCAGTGAGATATAATTTATTAAGGGTTATAGCTTTTCCAGTCCTTTTTGTTTTAATGTATTCTAACAGTATAGAGTAATCCAGTCTCTGATGAACTTGAAAAAAAAATGCCCAATAGAAACTGGAATGAACAAGAATCCTAACAAATGCAGAATATGTTATGTTGAAAACATATTGAGAAAAAAGCAGCATACTGTTCCCAAACTTAAAATAATACGCCCATAAAGCCACACTTTAGGTAATGGTAGGAAATAGAAACTATAATCTCAGCCCAGATAAATTAAAATAGGTGTTGGAAACACTATTTCCCCAAACTTAAGTTAAATCCCTCACCAATGAGCTATTTGTGTGTTTTAATGAGGTTTAAATGATATCTTTGCTCTGAGAACTGCTGTTCCACAGGCAGTATCAATTTTCTGATGCTGAGCACATTGGTACTATTAGGACTCTACCTAGAAGCATAAATTTAGGCTACATCTATTCTAGTAAATTGCAAAGTGTCAGGGACCATTCCCAGCACCGTGATTCAATCATCTGAAGTGTTCAGTTTTTAGTGTCATCCCTAATAAAGCTCTGGCTTGGGCTGATTCCTACTCCTGATAACCAATTTTTTTTTAAGTTATCCTCTTCCAGATTCTGAGAGACTTTAATAGCATGGATTTAGGCCATTAAACACCTAAGTCCAGCTGTGGGCACCAGCAGTTGACTTGTATATACTGTACACTGTAATTGAATGGTTAATGCTGCAGCTCAGGTGACTGGGGAGCTTTAGAAAACAAAATTTTAAAAATTATGGAATTAAGCAGCTTCACAGATAGGTTAGCGTTTGAGGAAAGAACACATGTCATCTAAGTCTCATTTTCTTCAGGTAGACGCCTGAAATTAGATAATAATCTCAAGTATTATTTTTTTTTCTCCACTACAATAAGAAACTACTTTTTTTGAGGTTAAACACAGACGTTTCCCCTAAGCAAATGGAATGAATTTGTGATCTTCTATTTCACTTCAAGATCATTTCCAATGGTAACCTCCCTGTTAACTTTCCTCTTATGTGGATTGCAAGACTGAAAAGATTGATCTAATCTCGTAAAACATTTTCATTCATGAGCATTATTGAGCATTATTGAAATTTTTTTTTTGCATTTGTCTGCAGGGCATTATGTCATAATTCAATCTACAGCTTTAAGGCTAGTTTAAGTTGTCTTTGTTTCTTTTTAGTCTTTACTTTTTATGTTTCTAGCACGCTTCTACCATCTCAGAAGTCAGGTTGTAATTTCACTGCCCACTTTAAGTACTATCAAGAAGCTAAATATGCTGTTATAAATAAAAAGGACTCATATATAAATATCAAAATTAGTGCATCACACTGACATTCTGTTTAAGGCACAAAACTCATAATCCAGAATTTCCTGCTGTGACAAAAATCACTTGCAAGCAAATATTAGCACAAGACACAGACAATCCTCAGGACCTGGAAATTCTGTGCTTATAGCTGCTATTTCAGTGTTGAACTCATCTGTCATAAGAAATACACAGTTTCAGACTTCATTTTTATTATTTTATCGTTTGTTGTTTTCCTTGTCATTAGGCACAGGATGTAATTTAAAAATACTGAAAACATTTATGTTTTTGTTGATTTGTTAATTCTGTGAGGGTTTCTTATTTCAGCAATTTCATATTTCACTTTATAAATAAAAAAAGTTGGCATGAATTTGATCTTAAATTTTGTTCTAAATGTGGGCTGTTTTACTTTATGAAGAATAAGAGTTTTGAAGAAAAATTTAAATCCCATGAACCTTACTTGGAATATTTTCTAATTATTGAAAAATAAAAATGTTTGGGTAAGGGTTTGAGGTTTTTTTATACATACATTTAAAGCAGCAAAGCACTATCTGGGAAAGTTATGATCATAACCTAATTCTTATGAAAACTTTCTTCATAACACTGAAAAAGTTTGTTCTTCAATCCTTTTAAAATTTTCCTGGGCTGCTGTGATGGTTTATGTGCTGATCAGTCCTGGTTATTAAAAGGATGAAGGCTGAAAAAAGGTCAGGCTTTTATTACACAAACTTAAATTACAAACATAATAAAAACACAAACTCTGAAAGAAGCTTCCCCTCTTTCCAAATTCCAAGTAAAATATATCAATGATCATTTTTCCTGAATTAATGTTTCCTACTTGTTGATGAGCCAGTTGGCTTTCAACTCGAAAAACCCCAAACCTGCTTTTCCCTTTCTATCATATGTATCACTTCAGATACATATTCATGTATAAAGAATAGACTGAGAATAATGAAAACACAAACAACATGCTACAGCTGTCAAAATGCTTTCTAGCAGCAGTAAGGCATTCTTACAGTCAATAATTTTATATTTATCTTTTGCCAAAAATATAATAATTTTTATTTAAAAAATTCTTCCCAAAGCATATCCAATCACCATGTATAGGAAACAAAAATCAAATACTGGTTTCGCTGATCTCAACAATTTTGCACAGATCTTGTAAGTTTCCAAAGAAGTTCTATCAAAAACGTGACAAGTAGAGTATTTCTGATTAATGTGCTTTTAAAAAGATTTATTTGTGTGTGTGTGTGTGTGTGTGTGTGTGTACACTTATATAAATATATATATGTATATGTACATGTATAAAAAATTGATTATCAGGTTTTTTTACATTGTTTATACAATTGTTTCTTCTGGTTGTCATATTCAGTTGGAGTTCCATATAAAATTCACTCTCTTCTATGCTATGCTTTTAAATGCTAATGTAAGTTATAACATGCTGGTTTTTCTTAAAAAATTGTTTTCCTAAGTTTCACTTTATACTTTAAGAGACATCACAATTAATTTTCACTTCTATTAAATAACAGAGACCTGTAGAGATTAGGCAGCCACTCTGAGGCATGAAAACAGACTGACAGTGTTTTCTGAGAAAATCTCGGCCAGTGATTAATGATCCTCTTGCACAATCCCCTTGTTTTGTTCAGATATATGATATATCTTAAGTTTATTATTGAACTGCATAAAAATAGTGTTTACTTCCAGGAGACTTTTGGGAACAATACCAACCTTCAAAACCATCCCTGAATGATTTTGTTGTCATCTATAATAACTATTATTACCTGTTTATTTGTCAAGTTAATGCAAATTGTTGTAAATGTTATTTCAGTCTTATGTGCCTAAACTAATTTCTTGCATAAATGCTTTTAATAGTTTTAAAGCCAATTTTATACTTGGCTTTTTATCTCATAATGCAATGGTAAGATAGTAGTAAATTATTCAAAACTTCTGAGGTCATCTTCTGTCTTCAACCTAAACCTGAAAGACAAAGACAAATACCTCAGAAAATAAATCTTCCTGAACATTCTTTGTTGTTCCTTGGTAAACATAACTTTGTGTAGAGTATCTACCTCAGATAAGTGACAGTAGGCAAGGACAAGGCACCTTCAGAAAGAGAGTACACAAACCTTTTATCTACAGATGGAAGGTATGTTATAGCTCTGTACCATCAACAATTACAGTGTAGTGTAGACAGAGAAAATGAATTCTTTGGAAGATTTTGTCTCTTGTAATCTCCAAATTCATTATATAGAAATCAGTATTTCCCAAATTCTTCTTTATGGTTCAGTTGGAACACAGATGGTTGTATAACTTTGAGAATAAATGTAGAAGTTCATCTTTCCTGCAGCCATAGTTCTTGGCCTTGACAATCAATAAAACTACCAATTTCCATCTAGATTTTGTATTACTCAATGTATGTATTGAAATGCATAGCTATTACGAGAACAACCCTGATGTCCTTCTGCATGTGTAGAGCTAATGGAAACTGAACTTTGGTTACTAGAAATGAAAGGGGAATGACTTTCCTAGATAATATGAATAAAATGCTTGTGTTCTGTCATTTGCTAATGTATTTTAAGAAATATAAGTTTAATTTTCTACATGGAAAAAAAAAAAAACATATCTGTGAGAACATTTTGGCTTAGAGCAGAGAAAAAGAAACCCTTTTATAAGGCACACTTGAAGGAAAAGTCTACTCATCACTTAGTGAGGCTAAAAGTGCTCCATGTCTTCTGGTAATTGTTTTATCTCAGTACTCAGGATGGCTTTTAACAAAAAGAGCAGTCAGTGAATTAATCTATAAAATCTATGCCATCTTTAGCAAGATGATTATGAACGACTTTTAGCTGTTGTAGAATTATATTTGGGGATATAGAGTCTGAATGCTACAGTTTGCAACAGGCTGAAATAGGTGAGAACACCATTTTGAGATATCTGTTCAGGTGTTGAAATTTATTTCTTTGTAAATGTAAAACTATACCTTTAGAAATAATGAATTATGCCCTAAACAAATTGACAGATGCTCAGAATGGCCCAGAGCATTCCCTTGAGCATTCATCTGAGGTAAGGTTCAGTTTTGCATGGTGTTTGGTCTCTAGCCCTGAAAAGCTCCTGTCAGTGGTCTGTACAACCCAATTTGAAGAGTTTCTGTTTCATCTCAGCCACTTCCTGAAAGTGACATTCCTTTGTCTGTTCTGGAACTTCATTATTCATTATCCTGGGTTTTAGACTATGACATATGAGGACCTTGTTTTAATCCTTTACCTGAATCAGACATGAGAAAAAAATCAGGAAAATAGTGTTTTTAAGTGAGTTAAACACTGAATGAATAATCAAGTTAGGATGGATTTATCTGTTTCTCTGGTCAGAACTTGCAAATTAAAAAAAACCCAAATCTCTGAAACCATTGATAACACAAGACTGATTTTAAAGTAGAATTTTTCAAGAACTGAATGTCCTTTTTCTTCTAAAAGTTTCTCAGTTAGTTCTAATAACCAATACAAGAGAGAGAGACTGAGTCAGAAGATGGTAGTGCTTGTCAATAGAAAGAAAAAAGAAAAGAAAAAAGAAAAGAAAAAAGAAAAGAAAAAAGAAAAGAAAAAAGAAAAGAAAAAAGAAAAGAAAAAAGAAAAGAAAAAAGAAAAGAAAAAAGAAAAGAAAAAAGAAAAGAAAAAAGAAAAGAAAAAAGAAAAGAAAAAAGAAAAGAAAAAAGAAAAGAACCAAAAACCACGCCTCCCCAAAAACCCACCAACCAAACACCAAAGCATTATGTTCCTGTTTGTAAAAATTAATCACTTTTTTCATATTTTTTCTACATCTTTACCTACCAAACAGATTTACATGTCACTTATTTGTCACTGAGGTATTTTTCATCTCTTCAAACCTGCAAAGGTGTTCCCAAGACAGCCTCAAGTTCTAACCTAAATATGCCCTTTATCATATTTGTTTCAACAAACTTTATAATTTTTGTGATATATTTATATATATGTATATCATTTCATGCCTGTTAAATTTAATATCAATTGATCCACCAATTTATACTTCCTTTCATGCTATTTTTTAATTATCTCATTTCTTTAAAAATATTTTTCATTAATAATCACAAGTGTCCCTCATGAAGACATTACAGTCTAGGATATTTATAAGAACATATGCCATTAGAAGTTTTTATATTTTATTTTTTTGTAACATCATCAAAGCTGTTCAAGGATGTTCAAGTGGACATCAATAAACAAAGTGTTAATCCATTATAAAAACTGACAGAAATCTCTTTATACAGTAATGAAGTCCAAGGTAATATGTCTTTATTACTCTTCACCAAGGACTGCTTTTCTGACAGCAGTTACAATGAAAACCCAGCCAAAAATCTTTGAGCTTTAATTAATAATTGGGTTGTGAATCTGAAAGACAGTGAAAGTCTAAAAGCCAGTCTCCTAACCTGTGAATTAAAAACTTGACATTTGTGATATTTTTTGGAACATAATATGTGCCAGAAAAAATCCATTAGCACACTCAAAAAAAGAACTATTATTAAGCTATTAGCAATGCAGCTCTAACTGAACATCTCAACAGGTCTGTGATTTAGTGTCTTATACACCTGTGGAGGTTCCTTTAAACTCTATGTTGGAAAAATAGGAAAAGAGAATTCATTATAAAGAGGCAAAACTAAAATATTTTAAAAGGCCAGAAAACAACATGCAAGAAATACTCTGGTAAGAGAAAAAATAATATTTATTGTTACTGAAAAGCTTCTTAACATTTATACAAACAGAGTGGGAAAAAAATGTATTTATGCAAAATTATGGTTCTCAAGGTCACATGAAGCTTAGTACTAGTCAGCACTGCCGTCCCAGAAAATATGATGCTCTACATACTTAAACAAGAATGCAGCCTATAAATCTAAAGTCATAAATACTGACTTATTCAGTATTAATAATGCATCAACTTCCTGTATCTGAATTTGGATAGACACACAGGCATTTTGAAGAGGGTTAAACCAGATCAATTAGATCAATCAATTAAATTAATCAAATCAATTAATTAAAACAATCAAAATTATAAAAAGTTCGGAAAGATGCCCTTTAAAAAAAAAAGTTTCAAAGCGTTGAACTTCACCCTAATAAGTTAGTCTAAACAAATAAAGACTGTATTTAAAGAATAACTCCTTGCATTCAGAAAAGGCAGTAAAAAAATCCACTGTCGATGTTAATTACAACCATGACGGAACAAAAAAATTAATTTAGGCTGAGAAAGCTTCAGTATGAAAAATATTCTCATAGGAAGAATACTGATGTACTGGAAAAGACTCCCTATACCATTTATTCGCAATCTTCTGATAACAGACTAGATGAAGATCTGTCATAAAGCATATCAGGCTTTGGTTCAAGCTCATGAGCATGATGTCTACTGAAAAATTTCTAGGATCAATAATTTTGTATCTAGAGGTATTTTTATGCTGTAATTGCAGAATTTTGACAGACTTCTGACCAATATTGCTGCAAAATTTAATGTAATTACAGAAGCCAAAATTTTCTTGTGGCATAGTTTGAAGAGCAAAACTCTTCTTCACATACACATACTCACTCTCTTGGGGAACTTTACACTTCATTAGGTATCCAAAGGCTGGTTGCAAGTGAGGTGTCTAAGTTAGGCAGATCAGATGTATCTGGAGCACCTTTTTTAAGACAAGTTTTCTGTATAAGTATCCTCAAAGCTCTTTACTGTATTTAGAAATTCCAGTTGATTTAGTCTTTCATGAATATGTGTGACCCAAAATGTAAATGGTAACATCCACATGGATCTCCAATGATATCTCTTAAGTGAAGAGATATATCTGAAATACTCTGTTCATTTAATGTCTTCAGATGTCTCCTTTACTATCCACATTCCTTGAAACGTCCCTGATTGGCAAAAATGAAGGGGAATATGGGAAACAGCCCATATACTGGTCATTAAAAAATCATCAATGAGGCATAAAAGTAGATTGCCTGAATAAAAAAAAATTACAAAGGATCTCAACAGAGGCTTGAGTGAGATTTTCATATGTGAAAATATATGCAAATAATATGAAAGTACATAATTTGAAAATACAAGAATGGCAAATGTAAGTAAGACTAAAGTTTATGGACTCTAACACAATATTCCTGGAAGCAGTAAGTGGCAGATGATAAGTAAAGCTGTGAAAATGAAGACTAAAATAAAAACAAAAGTAAAAATAAAAATAAATTTTATGACTTCAACCTAAGTTTCAACATAGAGCCACGATTGCTAAATAGATTTTCATCATTCTAAATGAAATAAGAAAGAAATACTAAAGAAATACTAAAGAAATACTTTGATATGGAATTACTAGTCTTTTATAAGTGGATTTCCTCAGCTTCAGTACATCATTAATTCTTGCTTACTGTTCACTTCAAAGAGCTAAAATTGAAGCATCTGCATTAAGAAGAATGATATTTGCCTTTCAAGAAATAAGAAGTGGTCAAGAGAAGGAAAAAAGAAATATAAACATCTGTCCTGGTCACTCCAAGACAACATCATAAAGATTTCAAAATGTGTTTTTACATTTAGGATGAGGAAGCAAAAGTCAAAGAGTTTTATTTTTGTAACATTACAGAACAAAGACTTATGAACAATTATTGCACTAGGAACAAAATAACCATTGAAACTATTTCTTCAATAATTTGTCACCAGTGTTTTAACTGACAGAAAAATTTAATAATAGGCTCTCAAAGGTATGTTATACATAAAAAAAAAAATCAGAACCATCACTATTTTTCCATGGTAATTCACCAAAAATGAGAAGAATAGTGGAACTTAAATGTAGATAGATAAATCAATAGAGTATAAAACAATGAAAATATACTTTTTTCAAATGCAAATGGACTGTCTGTGTAAAAGACAGATCAAACACTTTACAGAATACATGATAACTGAAGAGTCAGAGGTAGATTTATTGGAAAAGGCATATCTTCAACATTGTTAAACACACAGGACTGTACCTGACAAGAAATTTTATTTTCAAACTTGACCTCTATAGGCTGTTGCCACAGTGCTTCTCCAATGACATCTTTTTGGTACACTCTTGGTGAGTCTTAGAGGAACATGGTAGCTTTTCAAGTTGCACACTGTGATATTTCAACCATCCCCAGCATCATATTTAGTATCCTGGGCTCTGGCAGCAGCATTCAGATAACCTGTTCATGAACCAGGTTAATACTATTTCTTGCCCCCGAGTGGTAATCATAAAAATAAACACTACTTGAACCCCTTCTATACGAAAGATGTTTTCTGTAGGAAAGTTTTGAAAGATAAACACTTCAGTAGATAAGAATATATTCATATTTACACAGTTTTGCTGAGGTCAACCACTAGTTATGACAGCAATAAAAAGACATAATCAGATGTCCTCAAGAATCATTTAAAGAACAGATCAAATATGTCAAGGTCAAAGAGGGTGCTCTTTTGACTTCACTGAAAATAAGTTCAGTAAATTTAATTCTAGTATGCAAATTAAATTGACTTATTTTCTCTTTTTTTTTTGGTTGGTTGGTTTACGTTTTTTGGTTGTTTTGTTCAATTGATTGCTTTTGTTTTTTTTCCTTCTAATGATAATTTTGAAGTGATACAAAGAGAAATGAAAGATACATGTACAAACATATATAGGTGGGCAGGTCTGTGTGTGTGTTCATGTAAGTAGGGTGGACTATGGCAATAAAAGAAATTTGTCTGCAGATTCTTAGAAATGTTTGTAATCACTGTGAGATATTTTCACCATGACAATGATTTAATGGATTTTTTGGACAGGCAGAGAGATTTGGAGTGAACTGTAGCCTCAGTCATTTTATTTATGCCCCAGTGAACTTTAAAAAGGAACTTTTTTTGACAGCATTAATGAGCTTGAAATTAAAACTTTATTCTCAAAATCTATTTTTATGGGCAAAGGGGAAACATATCTTATACATTAAGACAAGATTGTTGTTAGCATAATTGAAATCTTATCAGTCTGATCCAAGCATCTTTATTAGTTACAATTCAATTATCACAAAAAAAGAGAAAGGCTGCCTCTATACAGATCAAATTCAATAGCAGTAGTAATACAATTTAAATTGTTACACACACACAAGTTTTCTACCTCTCTTTCTGATGTTCTGCTCCCCCATCCAGTGCTCCTCTGGCTACTGAAATAATTTTCTTCTGCAATGTTAATAGGATGTATCACAACAGGGCATCAATATCTGTGATCCTGTGCTGGCACAAATATGATGATGGAGTTGATGATTTCCTCACTTCCCATCTAGATCCTCTTATGGTCATTTTGCTAGCATGCTTTTATATCTTTCTTTGCTTCTCATTGGTCTGTACTCCCATGTAACAACAGAATTTAATATATTTATTGTCTTTTGAGGGTGTTGGATATTATTGATTTGCTTTCTTTCTGACCCCTAAAGCTAGCTTTGTCTAGCTCCAGGTCTCTATTTCTTTAACTGACCATTGGTGCACAGATTATAGCCATGGGGTTGCCAGTGTTAAGCCTGTGCTACTTTTCCCCCCATTCCTACATTCCTGTACTCTTTTTAAGTAGCCTCCTGGATCTCCACTTTTCAATGCTTCCCTTATCATACCAGGCTTGCTTTCTTTATACCAAAACATTATGGAAGGTGATAATTTTTAAGGTCCCTTCCAACCCAACCCATTCTACCATTCTATGAGTCTATGAGTATGGTGCCATTACAGCAACACAGGAAAAAAAAGCCTGAAACCAAGAGCCATTGCCAAATAGCCTTTTTGAAAATCAGCTGTCACAGCTAAACCAAATAAAGCAGAGTTGCAGGGAGGCCTAGTTCAGACAAGGCAAAATAACAAGCCTCTCTTTGGAGGCATATATGCATATATGGTTGATAAAGGGTGAAAAGTCTGCACGATATAATTGCCAGATATATCTGGCAATTACTATGCTGTTTCATAGGGATAAGTGGTTAGTCAGGCCAAAAATGCATGAAGGAGAGTAGAACTAGGAAAAAAAAGATTAAAAAAAAAAAAAGGCAATCTCTCTTTGGGTACTTAAAAATCATGGTTTAATTTTTCATAGCTTTTCAATATAGAAACAGAATCATAGAATGGTTTGGATTGGAAGAGACCTTAAAGGTCATTAGACTCAATTCCCCTTCCATGTGCAGGGAAAACTTCCCCTAGGTCAGGTTGCAATGGGTGAGCAACTGGCTCACAGGTCAGGCACAAAAGGTGACAGTGAATGGGGTGATGCCAGACTGGTGACCTGTCACTAGTGGGGCTCTGCAGGGCTCCATCCTTGGCCCTGTGCCAAGGTCTTCAGCATCTTCATAAATGACCTGGATGCAGGGCTGGAAGGGATACTCTGCTAATTCAGAGACAATACAAAACTGGGAGGAGCTGTTGACTCCCTCCAAGGCAGAGAGGCCCTGCAGAGAGACCCCAACAAATCAGAGGACTGGACAATCACAAACCATGTGAAGTTCAGCAAGGGAAAGTGCTGGATTCTGCACATCCTTGTTCACTTATGCAGCCAGCCAGACAAGGACATATTTTTCAGTAGCTCAGGAAACTAGTTACTGATTTGATTTTTTTTTTTTCTTTGAGAAATCTGAGGCTAAACTGGAGGATTTAAACTTCTGAAAGACATAATTCTCATAAAATTCTGAACCTGGGATTAAGGTTGGTTATATCATGAAGATCATATCAACAATAATCATGGAAGTGAAAACTTGTTTGAATTCTTCCGATCCTTAACCTAAAAAAATAAACTATAGCACAATCAATAGAATTGATTCAGACTCATTATTTAAGTTTCCTGGCATTTGCTGAACAACAGCTTTGCAAAAAATTCACAACAGTTTTCAATATTCAAGTTAATGGATTTCATTATCTGATGTACACCCTCCCTGTGATTTGTGTTCTGTCTTGTTGACTGTGATTGTGCTGCCAAAACAAATTTTTATCTGCTTTTTCCTTGGAATGGAAAGTTGGTAAACATATAAATATATGATATTTTATCTATATGTAATATGCATATAGATATATTTAGTTTCCAGTTTCTATCTCCCTTTAGCTGTAATGACACAATGAAAGGTAACCAGCTGTGAAGGCAGCAGTGGGGAGGAAATCAATGATTTGGTGCTCAGCAGTTCCCTTCCAATTGCTGAACTATAGACTGACTACCAATCAATTGCTACACTGCTCCTACTGAGTCCCATAATGTAAATAAAGCACATTGCTCAGGGGAAGAGGCAGCTCCATTCATAAAAAAGTGGAATGGAACTTCAAATAATATACAGGAAAGGGAGGGTAGATTGTAACGAAAGAACAGAACAAAGTGGGCAGAGTGGAAAACAAGGCCAGAAACCTTCATGCCAATGTAGGTGTAATTATGTGAAAGTCAAAATTGGTGCTTAAAGATGGGGAACTGCACAAATATAGAAGGATGCTGAACTAATTTTGGGGTACTTCTATTCTCCCTTACCCTCTGCTCCTCAATTAAACACCCAAATTTTCAGGAAATCTTTTGCACTCTATTTCTAATGACAGACAGTAACAAGTAAAGTATGAGGTAATACAGAAAAAGCAAAAGCATGGGGAATATGAAACAGATCTAAATCAGTTATAATATTGTACTACACCCACTGTAATTACTGTCAACAACAACAGAGTTTTCAAATATAAAGAATAAAGCTGTAAGTGCAAAGATTTGTGCTTCTTGAGAGTTTTGGTTCTTTTTCATTTAGTAAGGCACTGTTAGTCCACAATCCAGACTAGCTGACAATTGTAGACTCCAAACTTGTCTTACATCCTAACCTTGCCAATCTCTGGCCACCTTTGAACAGAGAAAAATCAATGGAGTAAGTTTAAGCCACATGCAATTTTATCAAGTAAGAGTGGCATATGAACCAAGAAAGCAAAAAACTAAGATGAACTACCTCACGAAAAATGAGTTTATCAGGACACAATGCAAGATTAGTAGAATAGAAGAATCAAGACCCATATTGAAAAATCGAGTAGTTGAGATATGTCCTGAAAATCTGAAAAATAAGAAATCTTGTGATGGTAGTCTGAACTAACCATTCATTTCTAAACACATTTTCAGTTTCAAATAATCAGAAGAATTTAAAGGAAGTAACTGATTACTTGGGGAAGTAACACTGGAGAAAATGTTAGTCTCAAGTTTGTATAGCATAGGTCCAGTTCCTTGTTTCACCACTCAGTTTTACCTTAATGGTGACATTCAATCTGTGTGTACCTCAGTTCACTCTCTTTAATGGAGGGATAGTAGTAAATTCATATTTCACAGGAGTGCTATAGAGATTAATAAATGCAATTAATGACTGTGAAGTCCTTAGACAATATGATATTAGGATGATGTCAACCCCCTATACAGATGTTAAGAAGTAGGTGGACTAAACTTCTTAGAGGGTTTCCAATATGTTAAATACATACTGTCTGATTCTGAAGTGCAGAAAATGCAGATAGTTTTCATTGGCTTCAGACAGACCTGCTGAAGGTCTTTACCTCTGAAAATCAAGCTATCCTATTAAGTACTGTTGGACTTCTGGTTAAATGTGCTTTTAACACAAATCCCTGTCAGCACTCACTTACTTTTGCCAAGCTTTCACTTTAAAACGCTGCCTATATTATTTACTTTCATTGGTAAAAGACAGCAGATCAATAAAAGAAGTCTCTCCATGTTAATCACCATCACTTTTGCTATAAATATGTAAATTTTCAGACTCGTAATCTCACTGATTACCATCTATTGACGATTTGGGAAATTGGAATGAAATAGACTTACCTTACTCTTAAAAACAATAAAACAGGTAGATAGGGTACATTATTAAAATGAAGACATGTTGTGTCTTGGTGCTTCCTTCAAAGATAAACATTGGTACATGTTTATCTTCATTTTTGTATTATATTGTATGTCAGAAAAGGCACTTTACCTTATTTCTAATTGTTCCTGGTAGTTTTCTACAGATATCTCATGACTAAGCATGACAAAGGTGATTTCTGTCTTTCTCACCTGCTTCAAATTTCACTAGGGCATCAGTTCATCACTAAATTTCTCTCCAGTGCTGCATCCATTCCCTTGTAACCCTTCATCTATTTAGACATCTGTGAAGGTTTGCCTGAGAGGACCAGATCAGTTATGAAAGGTCTCTGTGCTTGGGGCAAAAAGCAGCTGCGTGAATGGAAAGAATTTCTGAAATATATTGGAAAGCTAGCAAGTTAGGAAGAACCCACTTGGGAATTGAACAGAATCTTGGCACTGAGGTCAACACTGAGGTTTTTTGACAGATATTTAAAATGAGAGATAGCCAAAGACAGAATCCTATCTATTTCTCAGAGGAATGAATGTTTACTACTGGCAGTAATAGCAGAGTCCAGTCTTCACTCATATTTACCCTTTTCTTTATAGTATCTTTTGCATTTTATTGAACAGCTTAGAGATCTATTCACCAAGGAGAGATTATGAAAATTTCCTTCCTATGAAAAAGATAATTATAGGATCACAGAATCATCCAGACTAAAAGGGATTTCAACAGGTCTTAAGTCCAACCTCCTACTCAAAGCCTGGTCAATCTAAAGTCAGAACAAGTTGCTCAGGGCTTTTCTGTTAGTCATAAAAATCTCCAAATAGGGGACTTGCATAATCCTTCTATTTAACACCTGCCATCGCTTAAATGTCCTCACAAGGGAAAATTTACCTTATATTCAGTCTGGTATTAGGCAGTGTCCACCTTCACTATATCATGTGTCCCATTCAGCACCAGGCTCATGTTTTACTTCTTAAGCATTATTCTATTAATCTAGCAGTAGAGGATCATGTCCTTGATGCAACTCAAGCTGCACATGACAACTCTGCATGAGTTCTGGCTTTCCCAGCAACGCTTTCTCACACTCAGACAGAGTTTTCAAATTCTTCCTTCATAGCCTGTAGCTGTTTCCATGGAATTTTGTTTGTATTGGAACTCTACTGTTTACCCATTTAGCTAAGACAGTTTTTGCATAGTCCACTTGTTTTCCTAAGTTTCAGGATGGACCATTCTGGTGCAGCTTGCATCTCCTATATGATAAATCCCAGAACAATACTCTTTGTCTAGAATATATCTTTCTGCCTTTCACACCATAAAAGTTAAACATGCAGTTCATATTTTCTCATCAGTAGAAAGAGAGAGGGATGTTTACATAAAGATTTATCCCTCTTTTAGATTGCTTTCTAAGATTATTATGATCATGGACAGAGCTTTTTTAGGTATCTTAGAACAGAGATTTTACTTTCAGGTAGCTAGAATTATTAGATTTGATCAGCTCCTAATCATATTTATCGTAAGATGTTGAAATGTTCTTATTTTGCCCCTCATGATTCAGTTGAATGACTACTGAATGTGACAGAAGTAGAAGATATACCCTTTCTTTGCCTATTTAGAAGAATATAATGCAGGTGTGGAGGATGAAGAATAGGTTCCTTTTAGATTTGGCGTCTCTGTATGTAGCAGTTAATGTCTGTGACAAATTTAATATGGCAACACAGAATGTGAACAGAAAATTTTTCAAGTGTCCTAACTATTTTACAACCCAAAACCTCTCCATTACTTACTGGGTGACATTTCACAGCCTGTTGGCTTGTGAGGGTCAGTGAGCTACATGCAGTTCTCTAAAAGAAAACCACTGATCGCCCTTCAGAAAAGGCAGTGTCCCCTGACTGAGATAGACAGTGACAAAGTTACTCATTTCTTTGGTGGAATTCTTCCCATCAGGTGTGGATATTCACCCAGCAGATGATTACATCTTTATCCGTTTGCTCTGATGCCTTAAATGGCTACCTAGAAACAGAGACTAGACAGGAATAAAGGAATAAAGGAGGTATTTATTTGAAAGGCCTTCAGATGTACACTTTGGGCTCCAGAGGGTCCTGCCTCAGTGGATCCCAAAATGGATGACAATTCACGAGTTCTTCACACTTTTATATCAGCATAAATTCACCAGCCAGAACCCAGCCAATGATGGAATTTCCCCAAGCTTGCCCTCTCTCCCCAAGATGATGGTTTACAGTTCTTGGTCAGAGCATCCTTGGAGAGTGAGCTAGAGAGGCTTTGTTATGTCTGTGTGAGCATGAGAGAACAGCACTTAACAAGCTACAGGAAACTTCAGTGTTAAACTAGCAGTACAGGATTTGAAAAATATAAAAGTTAAAACTTAAGGTATCAGCTCTATAAAGAATGATTCTATAGTAAATGTTGACAGATGAATTTAGGATGTGAAATGAATCTCATCTTACTAAAGATGCTGAAAATAGGTCACACACAGCATTCCATAAAAGTGCCTGACTCTTCATTGACTAGAGAGGGAATCTAGGATGACAGGGTTTGATTGCATGGACACACATTGCAGAAAGCTCATATTACACAGGATGAATCCAAACCTTGCTCATGATTATTCCATTCCACAGCATCAATAAACATAATTAATCTGAAACTTCTGTGCAAATGAAATACTTATGAAGACAATCGTTCTAACATGAACATGGAAATTAACTGTTAGAAAATTGAGTGACCATTACAAATGTTCCTTAACAAATAATCTATTTCCATATTTTCTCAATAAACATTCAGAGAAGTCTGATAACATTGTTCCTATCAAGAAAATTCAAAATAAAATATCTGTATTGACATTGACTGGGTTGTCTGTAACATAGCAGAAGAAAAACTGACTGAACAGATTGCACTGTTAGGAAATATAGTGAGGTGTGCTGTGGTTTCAGACTGAGTAATAGACATCAGCATCAGCTAACTAATTTGAAGAATTAATACATATTTGACAGATGAAAAGCTGTTTATTTGAAAATTTTATTTCCTCTTCAAATACATTCTTACAACCTCCTCATTTATTTTTAAAAGTTCTTTTTATCTCCTGAAGACTAATTTTTATTAATAATAAATGATTTTTTTATCAGTAGCAATCCTCCTTATAATTTGTCTCATGGAGATGTAGCTTATACTGTATTTAGTGCAGTTCAAATGTGTTGGAAATTTCCCTAAGCAGGAAAGAAAAAAAGTATTTGTTATGAATTATCTTGACATGTTTAAAAACTTTTTGACACTATCTGTAGCGTGATAACTTTTGCTATTCTAACTCTCCTTAATTTCAAGGTTACAGGACAACATATAGTTCCTTACATTCTTCATAAGGTGAAACAGAATTTCTTTTTTCAATTTATTCTTGGTGTAATCATACATTTATTCAAAGAGGTAAGAAAAGAGCACACATAAGATAGAAACTGCTGCAGAATGGACTATGAACTGCGTCATTGTAGAGATAACTCTCCATTTACTGAACAACACTAAATCTTTGAACAGATCAAGCTAAACTTAGAATGCCTCTAAGATATAATACAAATACTTTTTTCAAAATCAAAACTTAAAAAAAAAAATTAAATCAGTGTGAACTTAGAATGCAGATGTGGATGAGATATGGTAGAAATTCTCTGCTTTTTCATTCCCCTGCACAAAAAATCAGAGAACATAGAGCAATGAGAGGCTATCTGCTTGAAGCAAACATTCAATTTGCACTACTTTGTGAGTCCATTTCAGCTGAAAAGAGCTGTCATTTAGTTAGGTCTCTTTCTGAGTGCTCCAACAGATACAGATGGGATTTAGAAAAAAGCACTTTCTCTAATGCTGATGATGTGCTGTCTGAAGCTTTCATGTGGTACCAAATCTCACTACAAGCAGTGTAAAATGAGACTGTGACATACTATGAAAAGAGCCACTTGATAGTATAAGCACAAGAGCATATTTGTTAGAGATGTGCTACACTCTTACATCAGGTAGAACTTGACTCAGGCTCTACAAAAGAGATTGAAAATAGAACACTCTTGTTCTCTACCCTTTATGCAATAAAATTACATGTTATTTACAGAATATAATAATAAAATTTCTTTAAATTACATAAAATTCTATTAAGTGAATCCATAAAGAAAGAAAACATTTTGTACTGCTGCTAGGTCACAAGTACAGAGGAAAGAAAATGTTAGAAAATATTTCTTCTGTCTCATGTTAGAGAGAAAAATATATGTGTCTGCATAAAGTCTTTGGTTGCCAATATCACTAGTGATGCTTTTGCAGTGTGAATTTATTCAGTCAATTAGAAGTTGGAAAGAACTGAAAATTTTGTATTTCAGTTGGATTCACTGAAAGTTATCTGCTGTTTGGCTGGAAACAGAGCAGAGCTGCTTTGATCACAGAGGATGGTGCCATGACTCTACTTGGCAGAAATTCATCTTTTGCCCTGTCCAAGGCTGATGGAAGCAAAACTCTCAATGGATCACAGTAAAAGTCAGATGCTTTTGTACACATGTGAGTATTACACTTCAAACAAACAGGTATTTTATCAAAGGCTGTGTGACAAGGCAGTGTTTACATCTCTGTCTATATGCCCCAGACCAACCAACAACTACTTAGCAAGCTCATTTACTTAGACGAATAAAATAAAATTCAGAATGCCTCCAACATATTGATAAACTGCTTCCAATGAAAGTTTACAAGAATAATAAAAGACTATTATTCTAATAATTAATGATCATCAATATTCATTCAGTAAATAGAATCCAATTAAAAATTATTTTATACAGAACAAGAATGAGAACGTTTTTTCCAAATACAGTTGTGCAAAAATCTATTTTATATCAGATTCTCCAAAGAGAACTAGTTCAGATTGGAGTGCATATTTTCATCTTCACAATTTCAGGAAAATTCATCACAAAAAAAAAAAAAAGTTCTAGGGAATTCACTGTTTAAATGATTAATTTATAGCCGCAATAGAAATTAATTTCCTCTCATAATGAAAACCTGTGACTGAAAAT
The DNA here is from genome assembly GCA_013396875.1 of Vireo altiloquus. Classification (NCBI taxonomy): domain Eukaryota; kingdom Metazoa; phylum Chordata; class Aves; order Passeriformes; family Vireonidae; genus Vireo; species Vireo altiloquus. The sequence continues at coordinate 45,458 of VZRF01014966.1, forward strand.
AAAAATGAAACAGAAGATATAGGTAGTGAGTGACACTACTAACTGACTTCATTGCAAAAAGCTTAAATCAATCTCTTATAATACACATGCATTAAAATAAAAGACCAAAAAGAATTATAAACAGACATGTATGTTTTTGCATAAAATGTAGAAACGTGAAGAAGCAATTCCTCTGTTCTTATTATTCTTCCAAAGCTGGTCACCTATACTGCTCTGGGCAAGCCACTTTATTTTTCTGCCAGTAAAAGTGAGAGATAACAGTCACTGTGTTTCGTTCTTGTCTACCCCAAAAAGTTATTTTGGAATCAAATGCCTAATACAGAGACTTTTGTTCAACCTTATAATTAAAATATCTTTTAAAAATCTCTTGAGTATATTGCAGCAAAAGTTAAAAGGCTCAGTCTTGCAGACCTTGCTGAATAATGCAGAGGCCGCTGCAGCCCGTTTGAAGTCAGCATGACCACCTGAATGAGTAATAGCACTGGAACAGCTCCTAAAGGCTAGTTCTGTTGGCTATTCTTAGTTACATGAATCAAATAACAGTTTTACCTGCAAGGTACTAAGAGTGACTCAGTCATTAGTGAAAAGAATTTCAACCATTTTGTTCAAAGAAATGGACAGTCAGCTTTCAGAACTGTGAACCATTATTAACAATTACTGTTCTCTCTCAGAAAGTACTCCCATCCTATTGCCACAAAACAAAATGGGGCTAGTAGAAAAGCTAACAGATATGTGATAATATCTCATATCTTCTTTGGCTTTCAGGAAAGCCATTTCATCCTCTTTGCTGGTGAACAGCGTAACACCTATTTTCAGTACAAAGAAAGTGTGAAGAAAGGGCTACTATTAACTCCTATTGAATCACTGAGATTAAATTTTTTCAGCCTTGTTAGCAGTGACTTTGTCGTTCAGGAACATCAGTGGACCAATTCAACAAAAAACAAGTATTTTAAACAAACATTCCACTGACCTCCTCAAATTGGAGAAACACTGTTCAAAGCAGGATATTTCTAAAAACATATATGTCCTTCTTAGGGAAGAAAACTCACACGTCATCCAAATTACACAGAGCAAGGATCTAAATACCAGCAAATGTTTGGGTACAAAGGGAAATACTTCAGGAAAGAGAACTTGTCAAATATCAAAAATACACAGCAGAAGATAGATTTCTTTCCTCAGATACAGAAGCTAACAAGGTTTTGCAAAACTGATCACAAGCGTAAATATGGGAAGTCACAAGGACTAACATTTTGTTATCCTGTTGAGATTTCCAAGAGGAAAATTCAATAGCTTTTGCAAGTTCAACAGAAAAATGTTCTCTGTGAGAGAGGACAGCAGCTTTACTGGAACAGAAATTGGCACAGGTATTTTGGGCCTCTTCATAGTTGTGTCTGCTATCAGAAGATATTTAAGAGCCAAAAAATTAGTTTTCCTAATTCAATCAATGATGCAAACTTAATTTTGAATCAAGTGAAAGAGAAATCTCTGAGGATCACCTAGTGGAGTTTTATTACTTGTACAAATTTTCCAGCTGATAGATATTTAAGCCTGCAGCTCAGACCTAAGTTTGCACTCCCAGACAAAAGCAATTTCATCCAGTCTGATAAAGTGATCATGACAGTGCTAAGCAATTGTTAAAAACCAAACTCGTGAATAGAAGTGGAGCGTAAAAAGATTTAACTGAAGTGTAATGGGGAAATAAAAATCAATATAGACAAATGCTGAAGAATATATCGTCCTGTAGAAGGGATTGTTGAGAAGAGGGACTAAGGTAATAGCTTTATTGTTTAGAGAAGACAAATCAGTAAGACAGGAACCCCAAGAGAAACCACAAATGAAGGGTCCCTTATTATTGTTCTTAACTGTATCTTTATATATTTGAATTTTCGAATCTGTCATGCTAGGAGTTAGCTGTAGGGCAAAAGAACCCAAAGGACAAGCAAGGTTGTATAATAAAATATATATTACATTTAAAAAAAAAAGGAAGAAATAAAATGTTATTTAATCAGCTGGTCATAATGCAATAGACAATGAAATGCATGAGCCATACACTGCTACGTTGTATCAAAATGAGATACAATTTCTTTGACATATAAGAAAAAAAATAGACAAGGATTATTCCAAATTTGAGAGCATAGATGTAGAAGCAAAGAACCACTAAAATAACCTGGATGTTCTTAAAATGCAGATGATAAATGTATTCTGGATGAATAAGAGTATTGTCTGCACAAAATATTGCAAAAGAATTCCAAGATATCAAGTAGCTAGGTATCAAGTCCTTATTAATATATAAATTAAAGGAAATCAAATATGACAAAAATCATAGAAATCTAATGAATAGGTAATGACAGAGAAGACAGTGTTGTAGAATCCTGTTTAAAACAGAAAGCCAAGAAGAATGGATTGAGGGAGAAAGCCCAAGGCATGAGCTTAAGTTTGCTGTCACACTAAAAAAAAGAAACATTATAATCTACATTTTTTACCTATTTTATTAAGAATAGAAGGGAGACCACAGACCAAAAATACATCTGGGTTCTAATAATCTTTCTCATGGCAAAATATGAAATGTGAAGAACAGAACATGTAGGAGAGTTACCCAGCACAGGCTTACTTTAGCAGAAGTTTAGGTCAAAGGATGTCAGCAAAGAACCATACATAGGATGCTAAATAACTTTTCTAACAATTAATAACTATGCTAAATACAGAAAATAACTGCAAATAAGAGCCTTAAACAAGAGTTTCAGAGCCAATCAGTTTAGAAGTGAGGACAAGTATATGATTCAGCAAACAAACACACCATGAACCCAGCCCTGCGTCCCACGTTCCATGCAAACACACTGCCCTAAGGTGCCATATGTTACAGAACAGAATATACTCAGCTACAGCCAGTAGAAACCATAAACCAGCTGGTTTAATCAGTTTCCTGGCGTCAATAGGGATACAACTGCACAGCTGTATAATGTGATGAATGAAAAACACCAATTAGGAAGGACTAGAATGATACATCTCCAAGGTACCAGACAGATTTGCCAGCAAAATAAACTAATAAAAGAAATTTGCAGATCTCTGCCCACTACCTGGCATCTTTTGGCATCTATTACGTATGTCTCACAATAAACAGTGCAAATTATCAGTTTACTATTGACTAAACATTTACTGAAAGCCAAATCCCTCTCAGCACTCCTGCAATCTATTGTTAATGTAATACAGGCTTTTCTTCTCTTTCTTAAGGTGAAATGCAAGACATTAATTATATTCCTCTGAATTTGACAAAAGAGTGGGCATATGCACATATTTGGCAATAGCCACTATCCACAGATAATGTGATGGTATTGCATCTTGAATTATCCAAAGATATGTGACTCTTGTTCCTAGGTCTCAGACATTCCACTCTGTAACGATCTTTCTCTGTATGTCTATGCTCACTTTAATTTGATTAAATGACAAGTTCCAGTTTTTTAATTTATTCCTTTACCAAGAGAAAATAGTCAATCCCTTTTATATTTCTGATGTATGTTAATCAGGGTTTTTTATGTAAAATTTTTTATTTTATTTTTAAGTTGGTTCATAATCAGTTTTCAGATACACAACTAAGCTTTTGTTTCCTGACATAAGATGATTTCAAATGATCAGCTGGAGTTTGATGGAGTTAATCAGTCAAGCCAAACCACATTCCTAGACACATAAAATATTATCATAATACTTAACTTTTCTGCAATGAGTAAATTTTTGCCAAGGTATTTTATAACAGCATTGTCAAGTAAGTTTTTGAACACCTATAGTTCGGAATATGGCATCAATCCCACGCAAATCAAAATTTAATGCATATATTACATATGAAATGTACAAAAATACATAAAACGAAAAAAATTCTTAAGTAAAATATGGCATTCCATTATCAAAGCAAAAATATTCAATAGTCATTGAAGAAAAAAAAAATTCATCTCCAGTTTATGGAAATAAAAGAGTTTCAGTTTTATTGCATCTTGTCTGGAGAAACATACTCATTCAGTGCACTGATAGTACCATCATATTTGAGGTATTTGAAGCTGGGAAGAATGCAGATATTTGCATATATTATATTTAACTTCTTTGAAGTGGTTTCATAGAGGACACATTTGTAGGCATAAATAACAGCTCATCTGAGAGTCTGAAATAAGATGCTTAATAATCAATATTCTCTAAGAATTTAAATTTATTTCTTTATCACATTTGAATGAACTGTGAAAAGTCCCTGGAGAATTAGCTGGTACATTCAGGGAACACAAAATGCAGATGGATACCAGGGATTCCGTCAGTGGATACAAAACTGCAACAGACCTGAAAGCTTAGGTTATAAGGAATTATTTTAATGAGTTAGCTTTTAAACTAGGAAGTTTTGGTAAATTGGTTATATTAATAAGAGAAAATACCCAAGTTTATACATTCACATACAATATCTTAGCCTAAGACTGTGCTACACATCTGAAGATAAAATTTAAAAAAAAAAAAAAAAAAGAAGACAGATATTTTTATAATTAAGGTTCTGTTTTTCTGTTTTGAAGTGCAGTAAGGAAAAGGGGAAAGATCATACAGAAAGTATGGAAAAATGTCACACTCATTATGCAAAGTAAGAGAAAAGAGACCAAAGTATTTCTCCGGAAAAGAAAATAAATTTTGAGTAACCTATTCAGAACATAAGTTCCTGTTAAGTGACTGAGGAACCTATTTGTGTTTAAAAAAATCCTCTTGATTTTTGGTGGCCTTCTTTGCAGGCAAGTCTGGCTCCTCAGGGTTGATTGGGTGTTAAAAGCTTCTTGCCTGCTAAAATCTTGACAAAAAAATATTAAATTTTAATTTAGAGATGTGATTATCCTCTGTGTTACTATGCAGCTGCAGTTCTCTTAAACAATCAAACAACACGCAAAGGAAAAACTGTGGTGAAATCGGATTCTCAGCATCTCTTATAAGGCTGTATAAGTTTGAGAAGATTCTCCATTCTGACTGTCTTAAGAACAATCAGATCTACTGAAAAATTTTATCATATTGTCTAGAAAAAAAGAACATTTGATGGAGAGCTAACAAATCTTGTTGGAATATAATTTTCACCATAAAACTACTATGGTATTTTTTTTAACCCACAGTAATGAGTTTCCACAGACATCAGCCCAGGATGGTGGACATTTGAAAACACCACACAGCACTGGTGACAGTGCATGCACAAAGCAAGCCTCCTGTCAATGCAAAGGGGATCTGATCTGCACTGACAAATAAGTCTGTCAGGAATGGGAAATGTCTGGCTTGTATCATTTTGGGATTTGTCAGTGTTGGCAGGATTGATGATGTAATTTGTAAAGCTATCAGATCCAAATTTGGAAGCAATTTAAAAAAAATAAATAGAATACCCAAAAACACTGCAGCAAAAATAAAGGAGAAAAGCACATACTTGAAGAAATAATTTTAGACAATGACACTATATACACAAAACTACTGAGACCCTACCTGGAGTATTGTACATAAATCTGGAAATTTTGTTAAAGAAAGCAGAACAAATACCTGGAAACTGTACATGAGAAAAGGCTGATGAATTATTTTGGAGGTTATAACTACTACTTGAAAAGAGGTTAGAAATTCGGGTTTATTGTCATGACGAAGAACTAAGATGAAATGATTAAGCTGTATAATATTTTGAAGGACATAGAGACAGTTTGTATCATCAGGTACTGGAAAGGCAACATTCCCTCAAAATAAAAATTGGAAACTGAGAAACTGAAAGGACCATGAGCACTGAGAGAAATCAAGAGGCAAGTGCACTTTGAAAGCAAAAGCGCTGTTTAGAATGGACTAGAAACTGCATTAACAGAAGAAAAGGTGAGTATAAATTTCTGTAGCAACTGGAGTGTGGGGAGGAAAAAAGGAAAGAAAATTATACTCCTGTTCCCAAAGGCAGAAGCTTGAGTGAGCTTGGAATCTCAATTACACTCTCAGCCCTTGAGATGCTCCCTCAGATCAGTATTGAAGAGATTCTGCTTCAGAGAAATGGGAAAATGTTGTCTCTTCATGACCCAAGAGTCAAGAGAGAAGTCACTGCATTTGTGACTTACTCTAAAAAAAAATCGATTAAAAAGTGGTATGAGACTTCACCATGAAATTTTAGTCCAAAATCTCACTCTGTTCTAAATTTTTACTTAGATTTTCCCATTCTTGCTGAAAGTACACAACCAGACTGCAGCAGTAATGATTAAGGATGCCCACTGGGAGCAGGCCGGAGCACCAACTCATTCCACAAAGGCCCTCCAAGAACTCACAAACAGCAATAACTTTTGTTCACTACTTATCCAGGGGAGTATCCAAGAGATGATCAAGAAATTAAAAACTTCATTGACATTTCCTTTCCTTAAGTTTTCCAATTTTTTGATTTGACACTTCAGAAATAGTAAATTTTTCCTAAAATTTGTATTTAAATAGTATGAAGGGATGGGAAAATGTCTGTGCTACAAATTCTCAGTTTTCAAATGCCATAGACTTCCCCTCAGCCATTCAGATCATTCTCAGGACTGAAGGGCTGCACCCTGGCACACAATTAATTCCCTCTGCATGCAGCTGGGTGGTGTGGATGGAGCTGAGGATGCTGTGTGGTGCAGTGGTACTTTAACACGTGCCTGACCTCCTAACCCAAAGCAAAATGTGTAAAAGGGAAGATTCACATATGAAACAGAATTACAGAAATATGAGAAGACAGAGATGTGTGACTTCTGCAGAGTAGTCAGATACAGATGCATTACTTCAAAAATTAGAAGTTTAGCAATGGCCAGTCCTCCTATTTTGCCCCATTAATCTGTTTCCCTGTCTTCTCTATCCAATTCCTCTATTATACATCCACAGGTGTTTTTTTTTTTTTTTGAGCTGTGCTGAAGACCGAAGTAAGAGAACTAACCTGACAAAATAACTAATTTAATTCTTCGGAGCTGTATTTCCACAACCTTTCACAGACAAACAAATACCTGTGCATGGACAATGCAGATGGATGAGACACAAAACATCTGGGGAGAAAACAAAGGCAAATAAGCCTTAATTTTTGGTCTGTGAATTTTTGATTGTCCTTTAAAGTTTTTGCAAAACACTTTCAAATTTACTCGTCACTAGAGTCCTTGTAACTTAATAGAGAAAAAACACATATTTTGCTTTCAAATTACTTCAGTCACTATGTGAGTCCTCAGATCAGAGTTCTAAAAGTTAGGGTTTCACATTAAATAGACTGATGAAATGACAGACATACTTTAGGAATTTATATATATTTATGCAAATCTCTATAATCTATATCTATAGATCATGTATATTTATATCCTTCTTTACTCTAACCCTTCAAAAACAAGGTTAGAGTAAAAGTAAGTCTGGTTTTCTGGTGCACAAATAAATTAATTCATGTAATTACTCTGTAATAGTGTACTTGCTTAAAGGTAGATTATGAGCCATAAAATCTAGCAATTGCAGACTTAATAATGTCCTACAAATACTATTCCAATTATACTACAAGTTAAAGTACCATGTAATATCTGTCTTAATTGCCTCTTGGGCTCTATGACTAGCTCAAAAATGAGGACCCTCTTCTTTATAAGCATAGATATAAGCACATTATAACAGTGTGCATAATGTTTAATAGTTTAATACATACAGCTAAACAACTAGAGCAAATCAAATTATTAGTGATAATCAGATTATACACAAATTTAGCCTCTTTATGATATCTAGAAATTTTTACGTTATTCCAATTGACTAACACATACTTTTCATAAACACATTTAGAATAATTTATTCCTCATAAATTATTGCCAGCAGTAGTTCAATTATTCAGTAGAGAAAATGCCAATCAAGAGGTCTGATTGGTGAAATTATTTATACAGTGCAATATATGCAATATCTGTTTCCTGACCTGTTCTCTTGTAGAGAGGCAACAGAAATGCTTTATGAATGCAATAAATAGGAACCTGAGGGTGCTAAGTGACAGTATCCAAATTTTCCACTCAGGCACATAAATTATGATAGCCACACCTTCTAGGCCTAAACTCTGTAACAAACTGGGGACACCTACTTTTATTTCTGGTCATGCTAATTCTTGACCATCTGTTGCAAACCTTGTATCTTGAATCCTTTCACCAGGCTTGCTTCAGCCAAACAGCATCTGCATGTAGAGGAATGATCTATTGCTTTCCTCTCAGGGTTTCCTGCCCCACTTTTGCTATTGCTATTTTCTGATGGGAAAACCAAATGTCACCACTTTCTCTTTTACATCTATCCAACCACAGGACAATAAAAGCATGATTCAGCCATTCCTGAGCTGATCCCTGGGGCTGGACTTTCCTCCACCCAAACAAACACATCACTCACGAACCAAAGCATATGCAAAGGTTTTCAGATGATGGGCTACTGGCAACCTGAACCCTGTCTCAAACATCAACCCACTATTTCTTACTGCTGCTACTGACTGGATTCAATTACTTCTGTTGTTTTCTGTTCCTTGTAATTCATCTTTATGGTTTGGAAAGCAGTCATGAAACACAGGTCTTGATATAGACTTAATAAAATAACAGTATCTGAAAAAATAAAAATTCACCCTCAGAGAGAAGCAGTCATAAGAAAATTTATAGGTAACAGTTTAAATGTAGCCAAAGGGGTTAAAGATTTATATTAATATGCAATTATATAAATCTCCTTATCTGATTCTATTCCAAATTACATTTATAGTCATTTCTGAATCAGGGTGTTTCATCGGTAACTTTTTTCCCTAAAACTATTTGAAACAATTTTGTTGCTTTTTATTTTCTTTATAAGTTATGGCTGTTGAAGGTCTATGCTGAAAATTTTGGCTCCAATGTAATTTGTTTGTGAGAATGACTGATATGGGAATAGATTTTGGGATCAGCCTCTTGAAACACAATTGTCAAATTCCAAATAGAACTATGTAGAATAAGAGAAGAAGGAAGGATTTTTGGAACAGTGGTTTGGCATTCAGATGGCTTGCATAAACTGAAAACAGAATGTGGAATCGTGTTAAATTTGTATATATGTGTTAGTCGTTGTGTCTCGATTTAATTACAATATTTCAAACTGCTACATGAGCACTGTCCAGGAGGGTTGAAAATCTGGCTGCCTAGCAGCTATATTACAGATTTAATTAACACACGTTGAGAACTGCTGCAAATCAACTGTGCAACCATTCCCTTGCTATTGATGATGACAACCTTATGGAGGCCAAGCTGCAAATCCTCCTCACAGGCTGCAGTGCAGTTACCATTATTCTATTGATCAGCTTTGTCTCAGATGTTTTGTGGCAAAAACGTGGTAATCGGGATGACAGGATTAAAAGATGTAAGCTATTCACAGAGCTAGTGAAGAAAATGAAGCTAAAGGCATTTAGTGTCACTGAGTACAGTTTTTGAAAGAAAATACAGGCTTTTGTATAAAACAGAATACCAGAGACAAAATGTGGCCAATCATAAAATCTCAGTGAGAGATCTGAGTTTAAAGGAAAGTGCAGTAGCAAATAAATACTGAAAACAAGCATCCAGGAAAATTCTGCACTTGTAGAGATGGCAAGAACAGATGTTTACTCCTTCTGGTCTCTATATGGCAGTGGCAGCCCTTTACACTTTTGTTGCACGGTTGTTAATGATATCACAAAAATGGAGGCACAGAAAAATGTACACAACAAAAAGGACTTGTTAGTAAACAATTTTTGAGGGAATGAAAAAATTCTAAGAAATAGTACTAAGGGAAAAGTGTCTCAGTGAATTACCATAGAAGGAAGATATGAAAATATTTTGACCTTAGAAAGTTTCAGTTTTGCTCTGCCCATATTCATAAATATTCCCATGGATGAACAGTTCAGAGGCAGAACTGCTCCCCTAGGCTAATATGCCATCCTTGAAGTAGAGTTACATCAGCATGGAAGAACTGAGTTAATAATAATGCCACACTGGGGAAAACACACACTTTGATGCATGTATTTTGAATTATTGTTAAGTAGTTGAAAAAGATAGCAGTTGCTGAAACAAAACATGTAACCATTGACATAGGGACAATTAGCAATTAATTTAGGAAGGTGTGACTCTAATTAACAACACTGGAGGAGGTGAGATGATTTATTTGTGGAACATTTGAAGAAATCAGCAATTAAATACAAAAAAATGAGTCTAAGAAAACATTTAGTATAGCAAAAAATGATTAAACAGGAGCTTAAATAGAGAGTAACTGGTTTGCAGAATACTGACTAGAAAGAGCTTTGAGAGTTACTACAGATAATTCCCCAAGGCCTTTAGAAAATTGTATAACTGAGAAAAAGAATGAATATAGAGGATACTAATGCTCATTTGCTATACAAAAAAATTGAGTTTAAATGAGAGTGCTGTAATTTCCTAACTCTTATGCTGTAAAATATTGTGATATGCCCAGCCTTCAAAGCAAGCCAATTCCATGAATCCAGGGGGACTGCTTGAAATAGTGTGTTGTGATAAAATCACACCAGGCACAGAATTTACAATTTAAGGTTGAAAAGCCTTATAGCCAGTACTGTAACCTATATGTAAAGTCATATTAACAGTCTGGGAATTATGAACCCTTTACTTATTTATGAGAGTGTTTTCTTCTTCATTCACATCACTATCACCTTCCTATTATTATCTTCCACTATTATCTCTGACATCTTTAGTTATAGGCTTGCCAAGCCCCAAGAGGGTTTTAAACTAAAATGGCCAGGAGAGAGCAAACTAAATCCATGCCACTCCTACCAGTCTGATGCCAGTCCCAGAGCCTGGAGAGGGATTGCAGGTGTGCAGGAGAGCACTTGAAGAGCATCACAAAGGTATTCCAGCCACTCCAGACAGTAAGTGTGCTTCATTGGGAGCCAAACTTAGATGCCTGTATGCAAATGAACACAGCATGGGGAGTAAACAGGAGGAGTTAGACACCTGCTCACCTCCAGGGCTGTGAGCTTGCTGGCCCCCCATGTGTGGTGAGATGGCTGCTATGACTGGAGTGCCAGAATGGAAGGACACAGGCTCTTTGGGAAGGACAGGCAGGAGAGACCAAGCGGCTCTGCTGCCCTCTAAGTCAGTGGCCAGCTGGAGTGAATGGAGCTCCTCCTAGGCATGGATGAGAACCTGATAGAGAGCCTGTGGGTCAGGATTAAAAGGAGGGCAGGGAATGGTGATATTAGAGTGGGGTCTGTTACAGGCTGCCCAGACAGGAACACTGAGAAGATGAGGGCTCTATAGTGGAGCAGCACCACGATCACAAGGCCTGGTCGTCATGGGGGACTTCAACCGCCCTGGTATCTGTTGGAGGGACAGCACAACAGGTACCAGGCAATCCAAGATGATCCTGGAAGGCATTGATAACATCTTCCTTCTGACAGAGGAGCCAATGAGAAAGGTGCTATTCTGGACCATGTTTTCACCATCCAAGGAGGGGTTGGTGGCAACCATGAAATTCCAGGGCAGCTGGGGCTGCAGTGACCATGAAGTGGTGGAGATTGAGATCCTTAGGGCAGTTAGGATTGTGCACAGCAAGATTGCTACTCTGCTTCAGGAAGAGCAGACTTCGGCCTCTTTGGAGACCTTCTTGCTATCTTAGTATCAAAAAAAAAAAAAAAAAAAAAAAAAAAAAAAAAGAAATTACTGTCTCATTGAAGTTATGAATATCAATAATTTCTATGAGGAAGGAAGTCTATCAGGGCATATAATAGTGTTTGCAAAACTGAAAGTCTACTGATTCAGTTGATTTCACTCAGTCTGAACTATATTAAACTCATAAACCTTATGTGCTGCTAGATCTGTCTATAAAAATTAATGTTAATGTTAACTAAAGCTTGACATAAGTTTTGAATTAAATACTTGTCTTCTCAATATTATTCTACTTTCATTGAATTGTCACTGCTTAAGAAAAGCAGCAAAACCTCCAGGTCAAAGCATTTCCTTTTACTTAAGAGTTTGCACTACTTTTAAAAACTCTTTTTCTCTGGTGCTTCTGGTGCAGCTGTTCCTGCTCAGTTTTCTTGACAATTCACAGTGCTGTTGCTCAGACAGGCAAGAGATGTCAAAGCCATTTAAACTGTTGTAGTTCATCTTCTTTTGAACTGTAAGGAACCAGTCACGGTTGGAAATGGGATACCTGACTTAGGACACCAAAAAAACACACCTGAAAATCAATGCCACTGTGATAAGTTACAACTTCAGAAAATTGGTAAAACCTTTGCAAGATGATTGCCTGATGAGTAATATTGCCTGCCAAGCTTGAAATAAACCCTGTTCTTTCTCTGCTTTGCTATAATTTACACAGCTCTGGTATCTTTCTGCTTTCTTCTCCTAGCTTCAGGAATCATTATGAATATTACAATAGGATTAACTCACTTGAGATGCCTGCAGCAATTGTGACATTTGCACTTAGAAGACTCATAAGACTTCTCGGCACTCTTGAATGTGTAATGGAAGCAGCAAGGTCAGCAGCACAAAAATCTTTCCCATTTTCTACCAATGTCTATGTGAGGTTTCATATTTACATGATTTTAGATGAGAATACCTGTGTAAAATATGATCAAAAAGATACATTACAGAAGACTTAATTGGCCTTAAATCAGCCATAACTGAGCAAAATGTAGGGACATTTGCATTGATGTAGAGCAAATGAAGCCAGGCATTAGAAAAGTCAAAGTAAGAATGGATTGGACCTACTTAAAACGCATACTTATTTTTCCAGGTTTGTGTTTATTTTTAGATTATTTTTTCAACTATTCTTCAACTGAGGAAGTTCTCCACCTTTGGGTATATATACATGTTCTCTGGTTCTTTCATACCTAGCCTTAGTTCACCCAACTTAAACTTCAAGGCTATAAAGCCTGGATTTATTCCCTATCCAAGCCAGTGGCTGCCCTCAGGGGAAAAAAAAAGCCCCACTTTTTTTAGAATAGAACAGAGCAGAATATTTCAGATGAAAGGGACTCACTAGGAACATCCAGCCCAACTCCCTGACCACTTTGGGGATGACTAAAAGTTAAAACATGTTATTAAGGGCGTTGTTAAGGGCTTCTTAAACATTGACAGGCTTAGGGCACCAACCACCTCTACCGGAAGGATGTTCCGGTGTTTGACCAAACTCTTCGTAGAGAAATGCTTCCTAATGTCCAGTCTAAACCTGCCCTGATGCAACTTTGAACCATTCCCATGTGTCCGATGATTGGATACCAGGGAGAGGTGCTCAGTGCGTCCCTCTCCACTCTCCCTCCTCAGGAAACTGCAGAGAGTAATAAGGACACCTCTCAGCCTCCTTTTCTCCAGACTAGGCAGAGTCCTCAGCTACTTCTCATAATGCATCCTTTCTATTCCTTTCTCCAGGTTTCTTTCCCTCCTCTGGACACATCTGAGTTCCTTAACACTCTTTTTAATTTGTGGGTTCCAGAACTGCACACATGAGTCAAGGTGAAGCTTCATGGGCACTGAATATAGCAGGACAATCCTATCTTTAATCAGTTGGTGATGCTTTGTTTGGTGCATCCCGGGATGTGATTTGCCCTCTCAGCTGCCAGGGACACACTTTTCATTCATTCTGAGCCTGCTGTTGACCAGCATCTCCAGGTCCCTTTCTGCAAGGCTGCTCTTCAGCAACTCCTCTTCCAGCTTATGCTTGTTCCTAGCATTACTGTTTCCTAGATGCAGAATTTGGCTTTTTTTTTGGTTGTATGTCTTTTGTATCTTGCTACAAAATTTAAATGTTTAACCCTTCTGGTTGGAAAAACTTTATTTTTATTTCAAATATTTTCTTAGCATAATATAGGGGAGTTTAGCTATAGTATTAAGCCATCTATGATACCCATTATCACCAAGGTGTGTGAGGAAGAAGTTCTTAACACACATAACTGTAAGACACACTGTAGTCATCCCAGACACTAATACCTCTTGCTGATACGCAAGCTGTGGACAAGGATATATTCCCAATCTGGTTAGATTTGTCCCGTTGCAAGGAATAAAGGAATAAAGCAGAATTTTTTTTTAAAATAGCTATGATAATGAAAATTACTATTCACTTTTTATACATAGTAAACACAACAAATCAAGCAAAACCTTGAAATCCAAAAGCCTCATAAGGCAATCCTCACAAGAGGAGCCCAAAGTGATTAAGATTTCCTCAAAATCTGAACCAATTTTAAAAATGTACCCTTGGGTACAGAAGAAGCAGAGTCAATTTCCCAGGCTAAATATCAAGATTGAAAATGTGAGATTTATCAGTGATCTCTGTCTAAGAGACGTACTCCCAAACACTGCCACCCAATCACATAAAAATGTGGATTACACTGCCAATCGAGTACTGCATGCTTAATGCATCTGGAGAGATAGCAATCTCTGTGACAGCAGAGCTGAGGAACCCTTAGAGGATTTTAAGAGGAAACAATGCAGGGAAGATGATTATGGAAAGCTGCATGTGGCAAAGAAACTCAGAAGGAGATTTATGTTTTATAAATTTGTACTTGCTACCTAATTGCAAAAGACATACAGGAACAAATCTCTTCTGGGGGAAAGAATGTGCCTTTGGCACAAGTTTGACTTTGCTATCAATACTGCCAGTAGACTTTTCTGTCCAGAAAAACTGTAAACAATTGTTTCTTAGATAGATTCTGTGTATCATTGAATCACAGTTTTAAATACAGGTTTGCATTGGAAGGGACCTTAAAGACCATCCCGTTCCAAACCCCCTGCCGTGGGCAGGGACATCTTCCACTAGAACAGGATGCTCAAAGCCCCATCCAAGTTAGCCTTGAACACTTTTTTGTACTTCTATTTTCTACTAGATGATCAAGTAATTAAAGTTTTACATAACATTTGTCTCACCAGTAAATCCTAGGGTAAAACTGTGGCATATTAATTATGTTTTAAAATTTAGACATTGTTGCAAAACATGCAAAAAAACACAATGAAAAGCAATTAAGTAGTAAGACAAAAAGTAAATATTAATTTGTTATCCCAAAACCCATAACACATAAAAGGATCACTTGACAAATCTCATCATAGAATATTTCAGGTAGTAAGCAGAGTATCTGAAATTCTGTTAAGAACTTATGTAATCACTGATCAGTTACTTTCTCAGTAGAGGTCAGAAAATATTTTAAAACTTCATAATTAAATCATTCATCAATGTAGAAAAGGTAATGAATAAATAAGGAAAGTATGAATTTGAATATTCTTTGTTATTTTGCATGATAAAATTGTGAAAGATATTAAAATTCATCAACTGCAACTATTTATTCTCAGTCTGACTGTTTCAAAACAGAAGGTGAAGCTTATCAAAAAGAACACTAAGCCCTAACTCAGAAAATTATTTCAGGCTTAAAAGGTGACACAATAAAGACTGACAGGAACCTCCAGGCATTACTTCATGAAATGCTTATATTTAACCAAGTTTTTGTAACAAGTTAAAAATAAAAACACTAGAATGGAAATTGCCCTTTAGACAAATGGTGTAGTACAGGTATATCCCAGGGCAAAATTTGCTGGATGATGCATACATTATACAGGAACTCCCTGGCACCCTTTGCAACCAGTGTCTGTTTTAGTCCTCCTCTAGCATGGGTTGAAATACTAAAAACCTTGTAAAATGACATGAAGGCATAAAATGAATGTCTAAGGAAAGCATGAGGGACACTGAACATCAATTGGAGCATCAGGAACATATTGGCCACTAAGATGAATATAAACTGCTATAAAATCTTTGCCCCTTTATGCAACACTTAAAGTATTTGAAAACTATGTTCAAAAAATGTTATACATTAGTGCATTGTTTATATACTAACATCTATTTAGACACTTGTAAATGAACAGAATAAACTCACTTAATTTTGTGGAACTTTCAGCAAATTCTCCCAGCATATTTCTAGTTAAAATGAATAAACATGCCCTCTTATAGTAATTTCACAGAAAGGATAACAGCGATGCCATTCTAAGAGATAATATTAGATTGTCAGTGAAATATCAGTCATCTAGGAAGAATAATATAAGCATCAAAGTCTCTTGGTAAAACAAAATAAGTCTTCTTTCCATAGGCTAAGCAAGCATTACAAAGAAAATAATGCCCCAAAGAGCTGTTATGTTAAAAAAATAGGTTTGATGTTTATATGGATTTGATTGGAAAGCAAAACCAATTATTTGCTGCTGAGGGTGATTCATGTTTCAGTGTAAGTAAACTGGTTGTTTGTCTCCAGAACAAGAAAGCAAGAAGATAAAAAGTTGGTTTTTTTGGTTGTTTTTTTTTTTTTTAAAGCATCCCTTTAAACACTATAATATTGTGTATGTGTTATAAACATCATGCATTTCCTCCCTTCTGCTGCTGCAAGCACTGTCTCCAATCTAATAACTAAACTGCTAAAAGTGGCAAAAACCCTGAGCATCAGAGAGGTTTTTGCACTCTTCTGTCACTCACAGCTTTAAACATCCAAGAATTTCTTATTGTTACTTTTTTATGTATTTGTGTTTGCTTGTATAAGTATTGTATAACTATAAGATTCAGAGATATAAGCAATGGCTTTTGCCTTAATAAGAATAAATATTTTTAATTATATTTTTCCCCTGTCAAACTTGACTGGAAATCACTACTTTTGATGAGAAGTCGATGACAAATACTATTATACCCTCATGGTGGGATGCTTAAATGTTTGTCCTGGTTCAAAAGGATAAGTTTACTACTTTAAGCAGTCATAAAGTATGGTCATAAAGAAACATAAAAAGGCCTTTAGTTAGTTCATCAACCTCATTAAATAAAATTTGTGACGTGATCACCAAATCATTTGGGCTATGTTGACATCATAGATTTTGCAAGATCATGCACAATCCAATAACTTAATAAAGTTTCATTTGAGTTCCCTTAGTACTTAAATTCTGTTTTTTCAAATACGCAGAAGCATTTCAGTCCTGTGAAGGCTGGCTGCTCAACAGATCCCTCACATAAAGGACTTTTCTGCATCCACAAATCGCAGGTTTTCAATGGGATTCTCACAAGTGACAGCACTCTGAGCTCTGCCTGTCAAAGCAAGATTTACCTAAACCCCTGTGGCACCAGTTACTGGAATAGCAGTTTCTGCACCATTAAATACAGGCTGGAACCAGGAGCTGGAAGACTAAGGTGACTATGGTTTACTTCCCACTCTGTCTGAGACTTTGTAATCTGCTCTTCACACCTTCCAAAAGTGCCCTAAATCCCAGTTTACAGACTTAGGGGAAAAGTAGAGACAGGTTTCTCTGCACCACTTCTACTGAAGCTGTTTCCTTCCAATTAGAATAACAGAAAAATAATAGATCAAGGTCATGGGAGAAAGTGTGTCTCAAGCCTATTGATGAGATCACCACTGTGGTTTACGAATGCTACCCCAGCTCAGTGCCCCCACTAAGACTCTCCCAATCCACAAGCTGCTCTCACTCACTCCCTCTTCCCCTTCCCCTTCTTGCTGTGGCAGGAACTGGGGGCACAAGAGGTGAAGATCATGGGTTGAGACAAGAACAATTTACTGGAAGCAGCAATGAGATTAGAAAACAAGCAGTGACAGCCACAATATTGAAAACAAAAGGGTACAAAAGGAGAGAATTATTCACATGCAGAAATGATCACTATGCAGCCTGCAACAATAAAAAATGTCTCCCCCCTAAACACTTCTTCTTGACTGGAAGGAGCTGCTGCTCCTTGGAAGGGAGAGTCTCTTCCCCCACCCCCAGCAGGGACTGTGAGCTGGGTGCAGTAATGCAGGTGGGGTCTCACTGTCAGAAAAAATCCTAACCAAGTTTGGACTGTACAGTCATTAGGCTTTTAGGGTTCCCCTTGAAAGTCACTTCAAAAGAAATAAGCAGCACCAGCTGGACTGTGTGT
This sequence comes from Vireo altiloquus, assembly GCA_013396875.1. Lineage (NCBI taxonomy): Eukaryota > Metazoa > Chordata > Aves > Passeriformes > Vireonidae > Vireo > Vireo altiloquus. The sequence continues at coordinate 63,338 of VZRF01014966.1, forward strand.
CTGTAGAAACAGAACAGAAAAGTTTGAATCAAAGTCACTTATTTCCTCTGATGTGGATAAATCATCTGACACCACCTAGCAGATCAGAAAAAAATCCCACACTCACACTGCTGGCCAGAATCAATTCAGACTTCAATGAAAAGATCTGTGTGGCCATTATAAATTTATGTAGTATATTCCCCTTCAATAAGATTTTGGACATTTCAGTGTCTGTGAATTATGAAGTTCGGGTGAAAACTCAGTTATATTAAAACAAAGCCCTCTTAATCAGATATACATTGATATAAATAATTGCTCCCCATGTAGTACTAAACCACAATACATTAACACTTGTACTGGCATTTCAAGCAGGGTTTACATATACAAAATTTAGAAATAAAATATACCATCCTCAGGTAAGTAAACAGAAAAGAAAATCCCTTATATACAATAGTGTTTAAACAACATGTGGAACTTCCATTGCCATATGGATTTCTTGAGATGCCTTATGTCTTTTCATGTAATATTCCTCTCTGTCTCCAATCATTTACTCATCAGTGAATACATCCTATGTGTATGGTTCTGCCTAGTGCATTGGTGGGAACCAAACTATTACTTTTCTATCTATTTAAAACGGAAATAGTTTGTCTGGTTTGTCCTGCGAATTGATAATCTCATATCCTTACACAGAAATTAATTAGGAATTTTATGTGGGAGGTGTGGATATAGACAGGTGGGTAACATTTAACCAATGCACAGAATATGGATTGATGTGTTTATTTGCTAATCTGATCCAGAACTAAAGGTATTTGTCAATCTAACAGGAACAGAAGCACCCTTTTGGACAAGAAAAATAGCAGTATTCTCTTGGTAAATAACATAGTTTTTTGTGTGCTTGCAAACTTTGCTTTCTAGTCTTCATTTATGTGGCAACTGATGGTGCTGTGCATAACATGCACAGTTCTATAACTCTTTAGAAACCCCATATAAAGTCTCATTCCAGCTCCAAATGAGGCATTGATCATTTCAGCAGGAGGCAGATATGAGGAATACCTGTCTCTTGGCTAGCAATCTGCCCACTTGGAATGCTAAACTAAGATCCCATTCTTAGCAAACCTTAATAGCAGTAGCCATTATTTCCATATAAGTAGGTTTTTCTCTGGGACTTGAAAACCACTTGCCTCAGTTTGCTAATAAGAAAGAGAACCTTGTCACTTAGTATATAGAGTGACTGCTTTTACAGACCCCTACAGTTAATGGAAAAAGGTAGATAATATGAATTATGTCTCATACTGAAAAGAAACTTTTCAGAGAGCAAAGAAGTAGTGGCAAAGCATTGGTTGCATTTTGCTATACCCAAAGATGATTAAAAAAACACAAATGGAGATTAATAAGACCACATTTTTACCATATTATAAAAGTAATGAAAATAAATTAGGAGCTGACTAAGAATATCTCAGCACAGGCTAAATTTAACTACTTTTTACAGATACTTTTACTGTACTTTTATATTTGCAATGAACAAGATGGGGCAACTAACATGAGTTAAAAACTTTTACTTTGAAATATGAACAATAAATACTCTTATCCATGGTTCCTTGTCTGTTTTCCACCACAGTATGAATTTTCTGCTCAGATTTGCTTGAAGAAGAAGAAATGTATAACAGAAAATTTCCTGTAAGGTTTGTCCTTGGACAGAAGTAGTCTTTGCACAAAAAAATCTGTGAACTGAATCAACAGAAAATGCTCTTTTGCATTTGAAACACTGAATTTTGCATAATATTTGGTACAAAAAAACCCCAGGGAATGCTAATGTTCTGTAGCAGAGCCTGATCACCAGAAATTTCAAAAAAGAATCTGCAAATAAGACTTTCAGTTCTTACGTTTTCAGAAAGATTGTATTCACTAAAGATCTGAACTGGTAACACAGTGGCTGGATAAGCAAATTTTCTTTCTTTAAACAACTTCAAATCAATGCTGACATAACTTTAAGGGGCAAAAGATTACTCTATCACTCAATATTTGCTCCATTTTTATATTAAAGCAAAAGCATTTATAAAATGCTTAATTTCTTGTATGCTCAAATAAGTTAGTTCATTTGTATCCATTAAATTTTATAAGAACAGAGATACATTATATATGCTTTCATTGCAATATTTTCACTTTAGAATTTCACGTTTGAAGACTTGAAGTGAAAAATTAAATACTGTGCTCTTATTACTATTTTTTCACCATTTTGACACAAATATTGACAAGTTTCTCACAAATTTATAATTAGAAATCCCCTAGAACTGAGCATGACTAATTCTGAAGGAACAGAATGGAAGATTTGGTAGAATTGCTATTCTTTCAGAAACATGCCTTGACATTCAGTATATCAGCAGATATCCCTAAATACATATTTACAAAAAATCATTGATACTACAGTTAAACCCAAACATTGCTTCAAAGTTATCCACTTGGCTGATAATTTGCCTCAAATGTATTCCTATTCAGGACTGCATCAATGACTGCTGGTACAATGGACAAAAAAGGACCTGTGTAAGCCAAACTGACAGCCATCATCACTTTGTGAAAGAAATCGTTGTTATTTTTTTTCTAATTATACTCTAGAGAAATAAGAATTAAGCATTATTGTCACTGGAATATTGCATGGAAATGCTAATGAAGTGGATCCTTGATGTATTTTAAATTTTTATTGAAGCACATTAAAAGAAAGAACAACCACTTATTCTGAAAAGTTAAATAATTTAAATGTCAGTATGATAGCTATCTTCACTGAACATCAGACATTAACACTTCCTCAACATGAGAAGCAGCAGCTCAAAAAGCTCTTTGCAACTGAAATCACAGACATTTCTCCATTTTATGATGTCAAGGTTCTCATTTGCAAGAACAAGAGGTGGCAACTAAGAAAGGATGTCAGCCTGTGCATCTTTATTTTATCCTTGAGTGCTGGGTGTTTTTGTATGATCCAAGATACTCGATCGCCTTGATTAGCCACATCACCTCTTGGGAAGTCACACAGCAATTCATACGATTATTTCTGGCTTAACCAGCACATCCTCATGGTGTGTTGTTCAAAATACAAACTAAATACACTGTCCATGGCATTCTATAGTAAGTCTCAAAACAGTGAAAATGGGCCTTTCTGAACTGAGACACAAAACTATTTTAAAATCTCACTGATTTGTAAATTATTCCTGTTACAGAGAAGTTATTCATGGTCTAAATACTTCACTGTTGGTAATATTTGGGGATACCAAAAGGTCTTGTAATTTTCAAAATGTTTACTTGATAAATATAGCATTCTCATAAAATTAAATCAGATTAGCTAGTGCCTGTTTCTATTTCTTCTAGTATATTTTAAAACAAAAATTAACATAGTGACTGTCTCTCTTTAATCTTTTGTCCTGGTTAACAATGGCTATAAAATTTTATACTTCAAATATTTCATGCAGTGATATATGGGTAATACATAACAGTTATATTTTAATTTGTAAATAGCTTATCTATCTGTTCTTTTATTGCACTGTGAGGGGATATATTTAGTGTTATGTCTTTGCTGTTTAGTTTCTAAATTAAAATCAGAGTATTCCACATCAGACCTCTCCAACATGAAATGGTGAGTGTACTGCTCAAAGGAACAGCATGTACGTTACAAGAAATATCAATGTATAGAAAAGATAACATTTCCTTAAAGTTCTCTCTGCTTTCCAAGATCCAAAATTCACTTAATGAGGTTGGGCAATGCTATTTGGTAAAAACAGTAAATAAAATAATAATGATGAAGATGATAATGACATTAATAATAGTTCCTCCAATTGCAGCTATCTGTACAAAGTTTTATTGTACATTCTTCTGAGGATTTTGGGATTGGAAATTTGCATCAATGAACATCAGACATGAGAGGAAATGTAACTCTGTAAACATTTTTTCTTTTAAATTGGGTCACAAATATGCACACTTTCAGTGCACATCATAGCTAAGGTTTACAACTATTCTCGTTTTTTATATTTGGGGTTAGGTTATTTTTCTTTCATTGTATAATATGTGTCCTCAAGTGCAACAAAGCCTGGAAAAATCATCTTACAAACCTTAAGCAATTATGCCAGTGGCTTGAGAACACACATAGGTTTAGCTCTCCATGTGAATGAAAGCCCTTAAATATATGCATGTAGATATGTGTTTTCAGAATTGAAACTGATGCCCAATTAGAGAAAGATGCAAACAGACTGTGTGATATACAATGTCTGGAGGTCACAACCCATGTGAACTGACGTGAGGAAACAGTCCACAGACCAGCTGATCCACTCCATGCATAAGCATGTGCTCATTTTTTAAAACTTAAGGAACTTTTAAGTGATATCCCTAATTCTTACTTCAGAGCAAGCAATATATATTCATGACAAAGGTAAAAAGCAAGAATGTTCTTCCTAGGGCGCTAATCTTTATAGGATGCTGTGGTGGTTATTACATTAAGGCAGAACACATCTTTTCAAATAGCCTGTTCTACTGTGCATGCATAATGCCTGAGATTATAGACAGAGTCAAAGATTAAAAATGTACTAGCTCAGTTTCATTATACTGAACATCAAAATATTAGCAACAAAAATAAACAGCTGGGGAAGAAGGAATGCCAAAGTTATAAAATCCAAAGTGGCAAGCACTAGATTTAGAGATAAAGCTTTTAAAAAAGAGGTGGCAATAACATGCATCATTAGAACTCAGCTGCATGAGCAGTTGTCATCTGTCCTGTGCACAAAAGTTGGACTGGTCTGAGTCCCCAGAAAAAAAGACAGATTTAGGTGAAGTCCTGAATCACATGGGTTTGTGAATAATACCATTCATTCCAAACTCTTAATAGAATTATTCCATGCAGCACTCATAAAAAAGAAACTCTAGTCAGTATCTCCTGAGAGTTTATGGAGAAAGTGAGTCTAGCTGAAGTCAGCACCTTTCATAATGGCAAGGCTTTCTCATTAACTGCAATTCTGTTTGTACATGTCATTATTTCAGACAGGAGTTACAATTTTTTAACAAAAAATGTACTGGTATTACCTGAGTGTTCTTCCTGATGTGATTTTATAAGTATTTGAAGAAGAATTGGAAGGCAAAAGGCAAGATAAAAGATTTTATTGGTTTTGTTAATCCACTGGGGGCTTAGTTGAATTTTTTGACCTTGACAAAATTCTCTGAAGCAAAACTACACTGAATCAAAGAGAAAAGTCTTAGTTACATGGTGTAAGGCCCCCAAATTCAATTCACTAAACAAGCTTTTGAAAGGAGTTACACTGGTTCTTAGACTCTGGGTAAAAATACAATGGAGAAACACCAACCAAATATTCTCAGGAGGTCAAAATGAGACAAAAGTTCACTGCCAAAATTTAGAAAAAATCAGGGAATTTTTGGCAAAAGATTGAGTACAATATCCAAACAACACAAAATACTTAGCACTAATTTGGCCCACTCAACTTAGCAAGCTTTAAACCCATTAGATATTAAGTTACACAAAATGTTCCAAGAAGAGGGAGTTAGAAGAAGAGAGAAAGACAGAAAGACAGAAAAGATACAAAAACGCACACATATAACCACCAATGTTGGAGTCCAGGAAAAACCTGGGAATTTTTCCTGCTCTTCTGGGTGAGCTGAGAGCACCAAAGAAATGAGGAGATGGTTGTTTAGTGTACCACAGAGTGTGTAGTTGTAGCTTTTAGGTTTTGCTATATATGTTATATGGAGCCAACATGGAGATTCTAGGGTGTCGGCTTCTTCTTCTTCATCTTCTTCTTTCTTTTCCTTCTCTTCCTTTTTCCCTCTGACATGAGTTCCTGTGATTTGTTTATTGGTAGATAGAATTTAGTGTAGAGGAGACACGTCAATAAGGTTGATATTCACTGGTTTTGGGAACAAAATAAGATACATAAAGTTTTCTAACTGGTTGATAATAGATATAAAAGCTACCTACTTTGGGTAGCCATTGCCATTTTGTCCTCGTGTTCCTGGAGGTCACAGCACAGTCTGTGCCTCTGAAACTCTGATAAGAACCAGAAATAAACAAGCTTTGAAACAGCAGAAAGAAGCCTCATTTCATCTTTTCGGGACATGGGACACTGAAATAAGGAACACAGCCGGGCCAGGAGTCAGGGTCCAAAGAACACCCCAACAACCACCTTCTGGGTTCCTTCCCCTTGGCCCCCATGGGCACTTCTCCTAGGTGAGGCTTGCCAGAATTTGGCCCCTCAGGAGCTGGATTAGGCCAGAGTGGAGGAGTTGCCTCTGTTAGGAGTGGAGGAGTTGCCTCTGGGGTGCCAGGACTGGCAGCTCTGCCAGGCTCTGGGATGGGGGATGTGGGGCAGTTCACTGTCTCGACAGGGCAAGGCCCAACCTGTGCCCTCTCCCACACCCCAAAAATATCTTGAGACACCAATCTCTCCAGTCTCTGACACACAGGTTATATGTATGCACATTACTAACTATCAAGGATATTTTAAAGACATTAAAAAAATAAAACCCAAACTATTTCTTTTGCAGAATAGATCATAAACCCTGTATCATAGAAACCACTGCAAAATAGAATTGTGTTCAAGGAAAGAGAAGATTAACAATAAACACCATTTCTGGTGTCCCTTCTCCAATTAATTTCCATTTTGAGTGTCGAACTTCCAAAGTTTTTCTCTGTAAATGTAATGGTTTTGCAATTATTTTCCATTATTTTCCATTTATTACTCCATTATTTTCAACCTGGAGTATTTATAAAACAATATATCTGTTGTTTTGCCTGTTTTTTGCATAATAATATTTTTTCTTTTTAGTTTGCTAGTATTAGCCAAAGAGCTACATAAATAATTTCCAGGTTATGGTTTATAATTAAATTATTTATTCTGACTTTTGCATGACTGTTCTATATTCCTATTTGTAATTTCTGCAGTTTGGTTGTTAACCTAAGTGAGGTGGTATATGACTGACTAACAGAATATTTTTAAATAGGAGAATGATGAAAACCAAAGCCAAATAATGCACCAGTGGGATGACTTTTCAGCTAAATTTTATGAAATGTTTTGATTCTCCATTTCTTCATGAATTCCCAGTAGCCATACAAATGCTTCAAAACAAACAAATAAGTAAGTAACATTACCTGCACACTAGGGAACAAAATTCAGTGCTTTTTTCTGTCTTTTCAAAGCATGAAAGCAATTCTGTGGAAACTTAACGTATAGTCAGATTTGTTATACGTATATATGTAAAATGTTGATGTTCTACTTCTAGAATAAGATTATAGACATGTGTAGTGTTTCTTCACGCTAGATATATTAGTAATAAAGCATACAAAGACATTATAAAGTTTTATAATGCTAAAAATCTTTCTCAAGCTGAAGTAATTGTTCATAGAGAAAAGGTTAGAGAAAACAGACCATAATTTACAGAATTCACTATTATGTATCAGTTAGCATAGACCTCTTTATGGATATAAGTCTGTTAGCCCTTCCAGCCATGAATTTGTCTAACAAGCCCAAAAATCTAAAAACTAGAGGAAAAATATGGATTTGAACTGAGCCTCATCTAAACCTCACAGTCAGTTGTATATATGAGAAACTTAGCACTACATACAAGTATCAATGGACAGTCCCAAGATCTGCAGTAATCATATGGCAGATCTGGGTCCTGATTTTGCAGTGCATATCTATTTGGCAACACAATAGTGATTGATTCACACCCAAATCATTCTATCCTACATACTTGGAGATTTTTTAATTATCTACCCAAATAGTGAAAGTGTGCCTATGTAACGTAGGCAGAAAGATCACAAGTCTCCTGTTTTATAAACAGGATCTCTCAGAACCTCAAGGCGCACAGATCCCTTTTTTTAGGACATATTTTTAGGAGGAAGAGAGATGTCTGCCCTTTGAAGAGAAAACCTTTCTGTGATTGTTGGGATAACCTTATCAGTTTCATGATACCTTCAAGCACAGATTCATAACCTTTTCCCTCTCCACACTTGAGCTAATTTTACTTTTTTCTGATGGAGTGGGTTTCTGTACAGGATACCTTTCAAAAGGTTTATATTCCAAAATCCCTTGAGCCTGACTTTGAAATTTTATGTTATTTTTTTCTTCCTGAAATCCCCAGGACGAACACATTATTCAAGTTACATTTATTTTTAAGCTTTTTCACTTTGTCATTTAGTGCCTTGTTATCTTTCAGTACCACATGACAGTAAACATTTTGTGTTTTATCTTCTTAGCTAAATTTCTAACTCCATACTGTTATTTATGTGTCATGTTTAATCAGCTGTGTGTCCTTCCCATCGGTACATTGGTTTAGTGCATTTGTTTAGACATTAGATCATTTAGCATTCCATCATGTGTGAAACAAACATAGCAGTATTTTGCAGGTCTCCTAAGCTAATGTTAACATGTTCTGTGAGGGCTCTTAAGAATTCTTGAGCTGACTCTTAAATTATGTTTTTTTCTCCAGAAGAAGTGTGATTTTTTTTCTTTCTATTTCTTTCAAATTAATTCAATGGCTCTATAGAGGGATCTGGATAGGCTGGAAGAGCTGAGGCCATTCATATGAGGTTCAACAAGGCAAAGTGCTGAGTCCTGCACGTGGGTCACAGCAACCCCATGCAGTGCTACAGGCTGGGCAAGAGTGGCTGGAAAGCTGCTCATCAGAAAAGGACTTTGGGGGTGCTGGTGACAGGAGCTGAAAATGAGCCAGGTGTGCCCAGGTGGCCAAGAAGGCCAATGGAATCTTGGCTTGTATCAGCAATAGTGTGGCCAGCAGGACCAGGTCAGTGACTGACCCCCTGTACTTGACATTGGTGAGGCCACACCTCAAGCGCTGTGTCCAGTTCTGAGCTCCTCACGGCAAGAAAAGGTGCTGGAGTGAGTCCAAAGAAGGGCAGTGGAGCTGGTGAACGGTCTGGGGCTCCTGACAAGAGCAGCTGAGGGAGCTGGGGCTGGAGAAAAGGAGGCTCAGGGGAGATCACTCTCTACAACTGCCTGAAGGAGCTTGTAGTGAGGTGGGAGTTGGTCTCTTCTCCCAAGTGACAAGCGATAGGACAACCCTAAATGGCCTCAAGTTGGGCCAGGGTAGACTGGATATTAGGAAAAATTTCTTCATGGAAGGGGTTTTCAGGCATTGGAACAGGCTGCCCGGGTGAGTGGTTGAGTCACTATTCCCCGGAGATATATATAAGACTTCCAGATGTGGCATTTGAGAACATAGTTTAGTTGTGGACTTGGCAGTGTTGGGTTAATTTTGGACTCGATGATCTTAGAGGCCTTTTCCAACTTAAAAAATTCTAAGATTTTGTGATTCTATTTGTCATGCTCCTGCAGAAAACTTTTCATACTTTGGAAATACAGATCGGTTTAGGTCATTCTAAACTTCGTGTTTGACTTTTAGGCATTAGAATAATCTTGTAATCTTCCTAAGCTTATTTCTAAGAAGCAGGTAATTCTTACTCTAAAGTCAGTCTGAAAAGGAAAGGCAACAATTGCAAGCATATTCAGTCCCCTTTTTGCCATTAGGAAAAGAAAAAAGGAAGAAACCATTGAAAACCCTAAAGACAGGAAGGAGAACCACCAAATGAGAGGGGAGATAAAATGAACCTGTCAGGGATGCTATCCTTGCATCCAAGAAGTCCGAGATGTAAAGTTGACTGGAAGGTTATTAGACCTAGACTTATCCTATAATTTGAGCAGATTTTTACACTGGACAGGTAATATAGAGCTTTCATTTACTTTTGTTAATGAGGAGCAATATTGCAGTTACAATCATAGTTCAAAGAATATCTCAGAAGGAGATGGATTTTATGGGAGCAACAATAAAGCATCACGATGTACTGTTTGTAAGATGTCGAAGTGAACTCTATAGAAAGTAAGCAGCATGACAGAGAATCAATAAAAAAATTTACTGGTGCTTAGCAAGAGCTAAACAGCAGCATTCCACTTTTGCCTTCCAAATGGCTGTCAGGTCACCTTGAGCATGGCATCCTCCAGGGTTGGGCTTTTCAAACTGCCTAGGAATGGCACTCTAGTCTCCTACTCCTATGACAAAGATGACTATTTCAAAAGAAGTCATCATCCTTTTGGGAAATCCAAAAGAGGGCACCGAAGTTTCAAAATACTACAGTTTTCAGAATACAGCAATTCTCCTTCAGCATCTAAATTGATCAACTATTTTAAAGAGGTGTTGCACATCTATATCTAAGATCTTCTCCATATATATTTATTCTTCCTGAAAACTGACAACCTGATAAAGTCAAGCAGATGTTTCTTGAACATATACCCATTCAGCACAGAACATATTTACCCGGCAGACTTTACGCTGAGAAGTAACTGATAGGAATAGTGACAAGGTCAAATCCTTTCACTTAGAAAAATTGTTACAGTGTTACAGTCCCAATGTCCCATTCTGAAACCTGGAATGCTTAAATATACCAATATTAAAAAGGAACACACTGCTCTTTCTCATTCATGAGTAACACACAGGTATGAAAAACTGTACTCTAGAAGTGAGAGTGAGTATACAGCACAAGCATAACAATTTCAGAAGCCAGAACAATTGATAACACAAAAAAAACCTCTATAACTTGTGGTATATAGTCAAGAAACTTCATTTATTCTTCTGCTACAGCAGTGTTTGTTGAGATAGCTAGCCCTACCAGTATTCAACTTTGTTAAACCCCAAACAGTATTTATTGTTAGAATTGGAGTTATCCAGTAGAGCTCACAGTTTTGATGACATCTGTTCAGAGCTGACTATAATTGAATATTGTTATTAATAAGCAATATGATGGAAGAGTGAGTATAGTTATTGAAATTTAAGAGCAAGAGAGGACTAGAATTTAAAATTATCTAAGCAAATGGAAATAATGACCTGGGGAAAATATGGTGAAATTAATCACTGACAAGGATATGTTTTAGTTAGGCAATGTGAAATGGGAAGACCTGGCTAGGAAGCAGAAGTAGGAAAAGGCTGAGCTATTATGCTTTAGACTCTACACTGCAGTAGCAGAATATTGTAGAAAAATAAAGGTCACACTGGGATGAATGAATTGGTGTGTCACCTGCAAGACACCTAAAACAAAGTGTGTACTCTTCCCTCTCTTTCTCTCCCCTCCTCCTACTCCCCTCTCTCCCCCCTGAAAGAGTTTTTTCTGTTCACCTCATTCACTATTTTATATTGGACTCTCAATTTAAGTATCTTTAGAGTACTTGAAAATTGATCTTTCCAGGTGCTGGTTTAACCTACTTCTCAGCTGCTGTAGCCTGAAGTTTCCTAATGAATCTCTGACACACACTAATACAGATTAGACATTAGCATTACACAGCTAACGGTTTGAAATAGAATTTAATAAGAAGAGAGAGCAGACTATAAAGTAATGATGTGCAGGACAATCTGACCAGCTGCTGGCTTGCACCCAGATGAACTCTTCTATAGCCATTCTCTCTAGTTATTCAGGCTTGTACCTCCCTTTTCTTATCTTTGGCCCTTCCACTAAAAATCCCATAACAGGTTTTTCACGACTCCACATGCCCTCTCAAATATCCCATAATAAGAGGATGCTTTCCCATGAGACCCATCAACTTCTTGTTTTGCTTGCCTTATCAGCTACAAAGTTAAGGTTGAATGTCATCAAGCCTATCTGTGAATTAATGTGCTCCTCAATAGCCCAGAAATCAGCAATACAAAACATTTAATCTTATTATCTGTTATCTCCAGCCATTAGGATTTTTGGGTTTTTTGGTCTTTTTTTTTGTTGACTCGTCGCTAAGCAGAAATCCTTACAAACTGGATATCCTCAGGATACTACAGTTCTTTTCTAGTCCCAATTAAGGATGTGATTCAGATTTTATTGATGTAGACAGATCGTCCTTGATTAGATGGGACTCCGACTCGTTTCTGCAGTAAGTATCTGTCAAGCTCCCATTTGGTTACCATCTTTGAAGGTGACCAATATTTGACTAAGGCTGAGCATACTGATCTAATTGTACTTTCTTTTAGCAAAGGACGGAATAGATTACTTCCTGAGCAACATTTCTGCTAAATTTGTGAATGATTGAATTTATTTATTTTACAGTCTAGATATCTGTTATTTCTTCTGAGGAATGAATGAATCTTAACTGCCTCATGAGCACTGCAATGAGGACCTCCTCCAAAATGACAGGTGCTTGCCTGCCTTCCTTCCTTCCTTCCTCCCTCCCTTCCTCCCTTCCTTCATCTTCTTTTCTTTTTCATGTGGCACAAATAATATTGAATAAAGTATCTGAAGTGCTTTTGTCGGCTATAATGTCCATTTCAATCTGCATGTACTACTAATGCATATATCCTAAGCACACAAACACATTCTGCATTCCTGTAAGTTTTCAGTCTATCTGACGTATTCTGGAGCTGGATTTTCCTTAAGTAGGTGGAAATGTTTATGCATGTGCTGGCACAGAGGGCTGGTAACAACCTCACGGAGGATTGAATATTGTCTGCTTGCATCATATAATCCCTGCCAACAGACTCAATTTTCCTATGTGCCACATTTGATGACACAGCCATGCTGTTTCTTAGCCCAGAGCTTATATCTTTTCTTTATATAGAACTCTATCAGGTAAATATATCCGATGACTAATTTAGTGCTGCTTTACTAGTGTGACTCAGCATTCACCAGACAAGATATTCCCATTAAAGCCTTTACAACACAGTACCATTGAACTCGTCTATGCTTTTAAATAGAAGGACCCCTTGTTTGTTATTTGATAAGGCAAAGACCCCTTTCCTAATAAGCAGTGAAACACCAACACTTTCTTTTGAAGGTTAAAAGCGTTTAGCCATATGAATTTCACAATCAGGAAAAAAAAAGGTGACTAGTATTTTTAGTGTATTAGTACAGATGTAATTATGGCTGTATGCTCAGTACTGGCGGTCTTCATCTCCAGTGCATAGAGTGAACTTAGTCTGAATAATGATTAATAAATGTGCACAACTGTTTTCACCTAATGTTCATGCTGGAAAGCAGCATTGCAAAAAAAAAAAGACCTGGGAGTCCTATCACATGAAAAGGTGACCATGAGCCAGCAATGTGTTACTGCAGCCGTGAAGGCCATCAGCATCCTGGGTTGCATTAGGCAGGGGGTTGCCAGCAATCCAACAGAAGTGATTCTTCTCCTCTACTCAGCTCTGGTGAGGTACATGGGGAGTACTGTGTTCAGTTCTTGGTCTTCCAGTACAGTAGTGACAAAAATGTCCTGGAGTACATCCAGCAAAATGCCATGAAGAAACCAAGGGATTGAAGCATCTGACATATGAGAGGCTGACAGAGCTGGGATTGTTCAGCTGGGAGAAGAGAAGGCTCAATGTGCATAAATACCTAAGGAGGAAGATAAGAAGATGGAGCCAGACTCTTAGTAATATCCAATGATGGGACAAATGGCAGTGGACAGAAACTGGAATACACAAAATTCAATTTAAACACAAGAAAATAAAATCATTTTCCTGTGATGGTGGTCAAACAATGGAACAGGTTACCCGGAGAGGTTTCAGTGTTTATTTTTAGGAATAATCAATGCCCATGAACAGTTTGCTGTAGCTGACCCTACTCTAAGTAGCAGGGTTTAATTAGATGATCTCCAGAGTCTTTTCACACACTGATTGTTCTGTGAGTCTCATATACAAACACATGCAAAAGCATGCACTTTTTACACATTCTTCATATAAATAATCAAATATTATAATACTGATCTCTCAGTGTAACTATTATGTAGCTAAACACTTTAGACATTTATTTTATACTATTTTTATAAAAAGTGCTTGTAGTATTTGCCTACATAGTGTTCTGACAAACAGGCATACACCACGACAGCATTTTCCAGGAGTAAGAGCTTCCAGTAGTTTCAAGTAAACAAAACTCATTGTCTGCTTTCAGGGCAGATAGAGGACACTACTGGTGTCCTAGATTTACCTTACAGCTTTGAAATCTCCACAAAAACACACAAGTAGTATAGTCCACTTAAAAAAAAAAAAAATCAAGTGGGAAATTCATTCTTTTATAACAAAATTAAATCAGATATCTTTGTTCAGTCTTAAAAGTAGTCCCTAACACCAATCACAGACAACAGTAAACACAAGTAAACACCAGTCTGTCTCTCCTGAACTGTTATTTATTTCACTTAAAGACTAGGGAAAATGGAATAAATCAGAGCCTGATGTTCAGCTCCTGACATTCTGCTAGAATTTTCCTCTGCCTTCTAAGCCAGATACTCTTTTATTTTTGTTAGGCAAGATATTGCCACAACAGAGTAGTAGTTTGCTGTACATATTTCTTAATCTTGCAGGAAAGAGTAAATATCCTGTTGTGCTCAGAATGTAAGGTAATTTATCCAAATTTCTCTTCCCTTGTCTATATCACATTAAAGACATGTGGGCAGATGAAAGATTTTATTTTTCTTTTTTTCCATCTTCTCTTCCCACATGGTTTTTCCTTCAAAAAATTCCCTTTACACATTGAAACAAAAAGATAAATTGCTATAATTAAGCAGCTCCTCTGCAGATTTTTCTCTCTTCTTTAATACATAGTGGGATTTTTATTCAGTGAAAGGATTTTCTTCAGAGTAAAAACCCAAATGCTGGGATATCACAGAAGTAGTATGGCATTTTCCGAGAAGAAAAATCCAGAATACATCCTTTAGCACTGTTAGTTTTGCTTTCATTGGAACAGTCCTCAAGGGAAAGACATAGGTTAGTTGGATTTGTTCTATTCAGAACAGTGACAGTGCATTAAAGCCCAGTGGTTAAGAAACTCACTCAGAAAACAAAAGATATGGTTTACCTCAGGAGTGAGATCTCACCTCTTGTTTGTCAAAAGAATACTCTGACCTGTGAACTACAGCATGAGGAACAGAAGGGGCAAGGAAAAGTGATACCTGCTGTGTCTTATTTCTCCAGCTATAACTGAATTATTTCAAAATGACAACTGTAAGAGTCAGAAGGTTGGTGACATTGGACAAATGACAGTGATTTTTATAGATTAGTGAGCAAAAAATTCAGCAGGGACATGACAGATCACAGCTGTAGGTTTTGCTTCCTGTATTACTGGCGTGGTGCCTTTCACTGTGTATTTTTGTTATTATTTTTTGACAGAATGGCAAATGACAAAGCTAATGCCTTATTCCACAAACAGTTCTGTGGAAGTCAGGATGGCAATGCATTGTACACTGCTATCGTGTTCATGTTTTAGGATCAACAACTGTGTGAGGAAGCTGTTTCTAAAGATCAGATGTTAAAGTTTACCCTCTCTGTTTGTTTGCCTGCTCTTTCAAAGTCTGCTGGGTCATCCCTTCTATTCATATTTTTGTTTTATTAAGATCTGCATTCACTGAAAGTTGTATTAAATCTAGATAGGTTGGTTTCTTGTCTGTTTTTTAATGTACAGAATTGTTCCTTTATATACATTTTGAAACTGCTGCATATATGCCCATCCAGTGTTTCACAGAATTGCTGAGGTTGAAGTGGACTTGAGGAGACCTTCTAGTCCAACCCTTTACTGCAGCAGGATCACTTAGGACAGGTCACCCAGGACTGTCCACTGGGCTTTGAATTTCCCTAAGGAGAGAGACTCCACAACCTCTCTGGACAACCTTTTCCAGTGCTCAGCCACTATCATAGGAAAAAGAAAAGTTATTGTTATTGGATGAAATGTCAGGTTGTTTTAATTTGTGCCTATTGGGTCTGGTCCTGTCAGTGGGTACCACTGAGAAGAGCCTAGCTTCTGCATCTTCTTTGTCTCCTGGTTCTTTTCTTTAGCCTTGACTTATTCAGGTTAAACCATCACAGTTCTCTCAGCTTTTCCTTATAGGAGAGATGCTCTCATACCTTTGTGACTTTCATCACCCTGCACTGGAATCACTCCAGTAAGAACATATCTGACTTGTACTGGGGAGCCAAGAACTGGACCCAGAACTCACCAGTGCTGAGCAGAGTGCAAGTATCACCTTCCTCAAACTGCTGGCAGCATTCCCCCTTCCTAGGGCCTGAGGAGGGGCTGACCAGCCTGTAGTTCTTGAAGATAAAAGCCACAATTTCTTTCTTATATAAGATAATATCTTGTATTATTTTCTTTCTACTACAATTTAGAGGTAGGAAAAGAGCATTATAAAAATGAATTTGTCTGTTTATATGAACTCCTGACCTTTCTATTTGCCTGAGGAGCCAGAACCTGTCACTTTGCATCAGTGATCATGTCTATACTACTATTTTAACAGTGCCTGGGAGTGTACACAGGCACTGGAAAATCCCTGTTATACTATTAGTTCTTCAGGATGGGTATGGTACTCTCTAAGCCACCTTGTACTCTCCCAAACATTGTCCAGGCAGAATTTAAGAGGAAAAGAACAGTGTATGACCATTCCCATTACTTGGTTTACATGCAGCTCAACCTCTTTTAGGGGTAAAAGGATTTAATAAGAGACAATGTATGTATAATGACAAAGAATCATCTATTCACCTTTAATTTACTAATTGAGGTATAGCCAATGCTTTTTGCTTTATTTTTTTCTGATAAGTTTTTTTAGAAACAAAATCCTAAAGATCATTGTGAAAGGATAAAATCAGAGTTTTACCCTCATTTTACTCTTCGCAATACACAAATACATTGTAGGACTGGCTAAATACATGTTAGGCATCATACAAAAATTTTGTTAACAGTTGCAAGGTCAGAGATTTTGCAACCAATCTAAATATTGACATACAAGAACCTGCAAATGACTGATATTTTTTGCGCATGCTTCATCTTTAATTTTCTTTTCTTTAAAGCCACAGAGTTGAAAACACACCAGATCAAAGAATATGTATGAAATTCAAATTGTAGACCTAAATAATCACTGTGACATTTTTACGTTCTTCTATATGCCTCGAGTGCTTTTTGTGTAAAAGACTTGATACTGAGTATATCTTTGAATATTATGGAGATCAATTAACAATATAGGGAACATTTTTATACAGCAAGAGAGAAACTTAGCCTGTGGTGTTCATCAACATGTAAAATCTTCAGGAAGGGAATGTGAAGTCTCTGAGTTTTGAGAAAATGTGAATGTACTAAAAAGAGGCTGCAGGTCAATAGCAAGTTCATCAACTTGCTTCTGAACTTTTTCTGTTTGACAATAATTCTTCTTAACCCCTTGGAACAGATGAGAATGGAAAGGTAATTGCTCTTAGCAACAACACCAAAAAAAATTCTGCTCTAAATTTCTGTTTTTACCTAGGTCTGCCTTAACCAAACAAATTTCTTCATTCCATTAGGAAATTAATGGTTTGACAAGTTTTTTCCTTTTCAAATTTCTCTTTAGTATGTCAGAGAGAAGTTATAAGATTGTGAAGGCCTCCAGTGAATCCATGTTTCAGACTTTTTCTGACAATGCAGTCACAACAATACTCCCTAGAGCTGCAAAGCAACACAAACTACTGGTTTCCGTGAGAGATGGAAAACATTCAGTAGCTTTATTTACTGAACACAGCACATGCTCTTGCATGGATCACAGGGAAAATCATAGAGATAAAGACTTGAGTTTGGCTTTTTACGCTCTGTCTTTTTTTTTACACACTTTTATATATATATATATACATATCAAAGAATGCTTAAATTACTGCTGAATCTAGAAAAGTATGATTACAGAGGTATGGGCTATATAGTATTCATCTGACAGAAAAAGGCAAACACACTTGGCCAGAGGAAGCAGTTCTCTTGTCTTGAAGTGATTTAGCTCTGTAGAGATTGAATCCATGCAAATAAATTTTCCTACACTTCAAAATATCATGGCATCAGGCAAGCCAACAACTGGCAATTGTTTCTGGCTCACAGTAGCCCTCAAGGTATTCTAGGGTCTGCAGGTGAAAATAATAGTTTTCTTCAGCTAATAAAAACCCAAAACAACCTCAAAAATACAAATAATTTATCAGTATGGGCAATTCCATTCAGAGTCTGGGAAAGCATAAGTTTAAAAACAAAGTCTATCATGTAAAAGCAGATTTTGTTGTTACAGTATATTAGAAAGTGGTCAGAGGGAATGCTGGAAATCGTCAGGTCATTCTTACTTACCAGATCATGGGAATCATAGAGAAGCACTTGAGTAACTTGTCCTTTTGAAATGTTTCCTCTATGGTAAAGAAAAATGTGGTTCCAATGGGAAAGAAATCAGAGTCTTCTGAATTCCTTAATAGATGGCATAGGGGTCTATTGAGTATCAAGTCCAAGCACACACCTAAATTTCACATCCACTGTTCTGCTAGGACTGTACAGACTGATGTAGTAATTATAGAAGGAACAAACATTTCATTTCAGGAGACAAGGACCAGTTCCCAAAACAATTTCATTAAGGTCCTGTATCAAACTGAGACATGGCAGCTTTGTCTCAAATTCCATCTAGATGAGCAAATCAGTTTATATGTTTCCCTTTCCTATTAAAGTGATGAAATCAAAAAATAGGATTTCTTTTTTATACTTTATACCAATAATAGCCTTTTGATGATACTTGTCATCCCGCAGTGAAGTGTAAACACAATAAATTTAACTGTAGAGTGAAGATAATCTAAACAAAAAGCAGAATAATACTCTCTTCTTCCATATCATCAGAAACTGTACTGTTGCATGAGACAGGAATGCAATAACATCGCATACAATATTAAATATATGTATTTTAATATAGCTCAGAAGTTCACAAAAATTGCATTTTTTGGTGATATAAAGCAAAAACACTTTGAGAAAATAGTTATATTACTGAGAGAAGTTGTTTTGAGAGTGAATTTTCTGCAAAAATATTTTCCTTGCTAAAACATAAAACACTAAAGAAATGCAGGGATAATGAATATTCTTTATTCTGTCCTGCGAACCTCATGATACGATCCAATGTTCCAATGAAAGAAAATTGATGACTTTAGAATAATAAAGTAATGCTTAATGCCATAATCTATTAACAGTGGGAGTAGAAATCTATAAAAATGTAAAACATGGCGTAGGAAAGAAATAACAAGAAAGATGCATATAGTACCTTGGGGAAAAAAATCACCAATTTCAGCTATTTGAATCTGCATATTTGCACATTTCACAACTCCTAGATAATTTTTTATTCCTTCCTATAGGAATGTCCTGGACTCTACCTTAGCAAGCTTTCTCTCTTTCTAACAACAGGATATGCAGACTGCATTGTGCATTTGTGATTTGAAAGACATTTAGAAAAATGAAATTGCAATCTATTAAGCCATATGTTCATTTCCTATGCGAATTCTCCTTTTTTTATGTGCTGATACAAGATTTTTTTTTCAGTTTCTTCAAAATCACTCTTTTGCTGCTGGTCCTCTGTATCTTAACTTCATTGTACCTTCTTATAAACATGTTTACCTATTAGACAATAGGAGTTTCACTATTTTCATCTCCACAGGTGTTGAAAGAAAAACAATTCAGTTTCTAGGGACAGTGGTCACTCTTGGGTGGGAGCTAACAATAGGTCAGCCCACTACATATCCTTTATTCAGATGACTTCCAGCTATTTTTTATAAGCCCTGAAAGAGCAATGCAACTCTGACAGCAACAAAAATGGAACTTAACCTTTAATTGACAGCCATGAGGGTGAGTCAGGGATACCATGGAATCAGTGCAGTGAGTAAACTACAGGGACTTAGAGAAATATCAGTGTGCTTCTTGATGAATTCTCCCTGAATATGAATAATGTTGGGGACACCCCACAGCAAAATTGTTCCAATGATACTCCAACTCAAAAATGTAGTCAGCCATTCTTCCTAAGGAAGAGAAGGGGATTGCCTAGACTACATCACTAATTCATTTCATCTTGCTCACAGACGTAGAAAATCTTTCAAGTATTCTACTCCAGTAGCTGTGCACTACCCCATGAGTAACTACAAACTCAAACTAAGGAATCTTTTCAGCTCTTTCTTCCCATGTCAGCAATTTGGCTTTATGTACTCTTTGCCCTACTTTACTTCTCCCAACTTTAAACTATTTTGTTAATCCTAGTAGCCACCATCACGTAATTCTGTTGATCTGGAGAGAGGATATATTCTTTGTCTGAAAAAGATGCACTACAGAATTTATAATATTTTGCTGGGACTTTTTGTAGCCTAAGATTTAGAGAAACAGTTATGTTATGTTTCTGTCATTGTAGCTCACAATGTTTGCTTTGCTTTCCTTAAACTTATGAATTCAAGGGGAGAACTGCATTTTTTTCTACATTCTGATGTTGAATTTATATTTGATTTGTATAGTTCCTCAGCATTAAAAAAAGTGCACCAATACATGCAATGCTTCACTTTAGCTGTATGAATTTCTCTTTTTCAATTGTAATATAGGTTAGTTTCTTTGCAGACTTCCAAAATGATTGCTTTTTACTCTTTCATTTCAGTAAGATTCTCACTACCAATGATCAAGTTTCATTCAGGTATATTGCTGAGACATCTCTTAGGAGTTTTGCCTTAGAATTACAAAGAAACGATCAGTTTCAAAACCTGATGAATGGGGAATGAAGGATGATTTCTTTTACTCTCAAGTATTTGAGGAGAAAGAAAAATCACTTTTGGTAATACAATTCAGTTTGAGACATTTAGATATTTGGATGGATGTCAGTAGGCACATAAGGGTCTGGATTAGCACTACTGCCACAAAACTTGACTCAATGTTTTTAGTTATCTATGATTGTCTGAGAAGACCCACAGTATCTCACTTGGCTTCTGCATGCTGATTTAGAAGGATACAGATGTCCTGTCTAGTGTCATGCTGTCGCTCTTGTCAGCTATCACATAGATTTCTGATTGTCTATGGCCTCTCAGCTGACATTATATGCCTAAATTTAGGTGGGTCAGTAGGACTTTACAGCTGGATCAAGACAAGCAGTTGACCCTAAGAATACAGGTCAGCAGTCACCAGCAAAGGGACTCAGTCGCTTACATATAAGTGTTTATGCCCTAAAGAACCTGAGGTACTCACACGGACCTGGAGTTGTGACAAAGGTCTTAAAGCAGACTCAGGCTCTTGTGGAATTGGAGTCTTGGTAAATTATTAGAGGATATCACAAGGGCCGCTGAATACTTACAGTTACAGGCAAGGATTTGTGCCCCATATTGGACTGGACTGAATTCCCTGCAGAGGTGTAGGTCTCACTTCATGAACTACAGTAGGCTGCTCTTAACTCCTGCTTTCAGCATCATTAGCAGGGTAAAGTAGGATATGATAAATCACACATTATGGAGTGCCTCTGGTCTCAATTCAGTTTTCTACACACAATTTTCTGGTGCAATATATTAGACTCATGCCCAGATCCTCTAAGATGTATGCACAGAGGTGGTAGATATGACATAAGAAGTACAGAAACATTTGTCCCATCTTTAAGCAGACAGAATAGTCTAGGACATCTAAAATGGCATTTAAGGTGCCTCTTAAATTCATTAGATGAAACCTGATCATTGGTAGTGAGAACCTTACTGAAATGTAAGAGCAAAAAACCAATCATTGTACAAAGCTGAAAGAGAAACTAATCTGTACTACAATTCCAGAAAGAAACTCAAATAGCTAAGGTGAAATTAATGGCCAGCATTGCCCTCAGTCTGGGCAATTGAGAGGACATTTTTTTACCTGCACCATCATAAAATTAGTTTTATTACTCTATAACTTTATATAGAGAGGAAAATAAATCTTATAAGTAAAAGATGTTTGGATCAAATGCAAAATTCCAGGTATGATTAAGTGCACTGTATTGTGAATTTAATAACACTGCAGAAATTAGAAATTATTAAAAGGCAACAGCATTACAGTAACTATTAAAGTCACAGAGAATGGTTTCTGATATCCTGTAGTAATAAAAATCTAAGTAAAATTAGAATTTCATGTGGCTGCATCTTCATTCAGATTGATGAATCAAGTGGCAGAATTTTGAGAATTTTCTGGGCACCTTTCTGAAAACATGTCACTTATGACTGCTGACAAAAAAAGGAACTAAGACCCATTGTTTAAAACTAAAACCTGCTTGTTTTTTCAGACTTTCATTAGGTTTCATAGGGAAAGCAGATAGAGGCCTTGTCTCATGACAGAAAGTGTAGATTATTTTGTCATAAATCATATATGTACACTCTCAACTCTGAAAATTTTGAAATCTGCTTGGACATACTTCCAGGTTTTCAGATTATTAGTAGAAATTGGGGTCAGATTCTGTGGTCTGTTCTGCAACACAGTTAGGGTAATTTTAGACATCCCTTTCATTTTGAATATTTGCCTACATGCCCAAGAAATCTGCTATGTTTGCTGTTATTAAACACCTTGGCTAGAATTTCTAGGGCTAAGAATATGGTACATTTCTTAGAATGCTCTTCAGGAGTCACCACACTAAAGTTTCCAGTATTTTCCCTAGTGTCTGATATTCTGCAGACCTCACACTGCAGCAATGAGGATGAAACACTCAGAGTTACAGGGTAATCACAATTTGAAAATAAAACTACCAATATTATTTGTCAGCAAGTAGAGGACACAAAAGTCTATGACAATTACCAGCTGTAAGTAGAACCCTCAGAAAAATTATTTTCTTTTAAAGAAAAATAATAAAAATAATTAAATTTACTGTCTAGAGTTTGTGTGGAAAATATTTTAGAAAGATTATTTGGTCTACTATGCTTCATATTAGAAACAGAATTCAACATCACAGTAGTCCTTGATGACAATTTGGAAAAATAAGACAAGGTGAAGAGCTAGGCTTAGTCATCATACTAAACTCAATCCCACAGCCTACCACTTTCAATCTATTGATGAAGGCATGAAATACAAAAGAAAAAGCAAAATTTAATTTCCCTAGATGAAATTTGAATTTAGTCTCTTATTAATATAAATCTTAAAACATCGCTGTGTCATTAAATGAAAATTGAATAAAAAAGAATTCTTCTTGTCTGGAATATAAGAAAACACATTTATAAGACAATTAATTTATCTTCTTGGAGCTGCTACAGATAATTATTTCCATCCAACAATATTTAGGCAGTTTCTTTATTTTGTTTTTGTTGTTTACAATTTTTGGAAGACCACTTGTTTTAGTATGTCTAGGTTTGGTGTTGTCTGTCCTTTTTCTGGCAATTGTCTCTCAATTCCCACTAGAGTTCTTGAGTTTTGGGCATTTTGTAAGGTAAGGCACCAGAGTATTAGATTAGGAAAAAAATATTGTCATTATATCATACAACTTTTTTTTTTTTTTTTTTTTAAACCTATAGAGAACACTACAGGTTCTTGGAGCATCTTTTCCAAGAAGAAGATTCTCCCAAGAATTCAGGGAACTGAATTATCTGTTAAGGACCTTTGTTTTCTTTGAGATCAGCCCCAATTAAAGTGCTCATATGACTTCCACAAGACTCAAACCTTCTCATTTTTCACTTCAGCTGCAACCTATACTTTTCTGAAGTTACTTTCACTGGCCTAGGTGTAAAAGAAAATGAACATATGAAAAACTAAAACACAAAGCTGGATCAAAACACTGAAATGTTGATACAGGTCCTTATCTCCCCTGACAGAAAATGAGACAGAGAGAGGACTACATCTGGCAGAGGATCAGCTCACTGCTTAGTGCTTCCAGGAGCTGGGACACTGAGGTGGTGCTTCAGTCTGGAATAGAATTACAACCAGGGATTTCATTGAGTTTAGAAGAGTCTCATCATTAAACCAAACTACAAGAGCTGCATCACAAAGACATTATCAAACAAGGAATGCTATCTGATACATGGAATTTTAGGATTCAAATTATCAGCATTGTAGAGAACACTTGTCTGTCTTATATTTGAGAAATACAATCAATTTATTACCTTTATATCATAAGATTTCTCTGTTACACATTAATGCAATCTGTCTTCCTACTTACCTTTAGTCATCAGCACCACAAATAGAATCAAAATTCAATTATGTACTGAAGCAATAATAAAGATATATATTTTTTGAAATAATCTGTTGTTCTTTTCAAGAAGGCTCTCAATGAACTGTAGGAACTGGTACTGACAGCTGCACTGAGTAATCTGAAACATGGGATTTTGAGTGTTTGGGGTTTTTTCCTACCTTTAGGCCTAAACAAGTCATGATGACAGTAGAGAACAAGAATATTAAATAACAGTGTCTACATTGAGGAAAATGCAGCTTATGTCCTACTAAGAAAAAGATTTGATTAACTTGTGGTAAAGGACAAGCTCAAACAAAAAAGACAAGGAGGCAAGACTTTGTTCTGCCCTGCAACCTCAGATAAACTAATTTCCCTCTCAGTTTCTGAAAAATAGAAGGGGAGAGATAATCAATAATGTTTCATGACCTTACAGAGATACTGTGTGCATCAACGCATGGCAATATGATGGGAATCAAGTCTGTGAAGAAACTCCTAATATCCTTATTTCTGAGCTCTGCAGGAGTTTCATGGTCATAACTATCCTAAAAATTTCCATATCAAAATTACCATAAAGTTGTTGTGGTTTTTCTTGCTGTAGGCAGAGAAAGGGAAAGAAATTTAAAAAAAAAAAAAAATCCTTAAAAGGCAATTTTCTGAGCCACTATCTCCCATCACTATGGACTGAAGAAAGGCCAAAAAAGCCTTATGAATTAAGCACTCCATCATAATGTTTTTGTAAGACAAGTCTCAGTGTCTCGTAGGTCTGGGCCTTACTCCAAATGATGAAATTGCAGTGCCACAATGATGCAACCTCCCAACTTTTACCATGTTGTAGGACCTCTTGAGCAGACAGGATGAATGAGGAGAGAAAGGGGGCTTAAAGGACAATGGATGTTCTATCTCCTTTATAATATCCAGTAAATACAGGCTTTTACAGCCAAGAAAAAGTTGAAGACACTGAACAGCTTCTGGAAGTTCCCTGACTATTACCGCAATAGGAATGGCGAAAGCATGTTAAAGGATAAATTATATGAAGTCTGCTGGATGCTTATGAATTCCTTTCTGCTTTGAGATGTTTTGAATTATTTGTGTCAGCAAAAACTATTCTTTGGCATATGACAGGTATCATTTATCTCATGCAGACCTTATCAAAGAGGAAAAGGCAGAAAAAATGGTTGCACCTGCTGCTCTGTTCATTGGGTCCAGAGACAAGCAGAGTGAGTAAGCATTGCAGAATTTGGCAATGTGTTCTTAAAATTATAATTAATGATGACTTTGAATGAAAAATCTATGGTGCACAGAGTTCGTAAACTCAGAGAGGCAGGATGATGCTTTACATTCCCAAACAATACAATTTTTAGACTTACTTCCCAACACAGAATATTTCCATACTGACAATCCTAGCAATGTCCTGTAAATCAGTACAGAGAATGTAATTCAAATTTTGGCAACTTTCCAGGAAGGCTATACAGCTCATTGCTGAAGAACATAAAATATAAATTGAATGTGAGACCTTGTTTTGTGGAGCTTAATGCTTTCCACTGCTGCTAGATGTATTCACACATTCCACCTGACCTTTCCTAGCTTTCACAGCACGAGGGACTAGCTTGTATTTGCCACCCGCATTGTCCCTTTTATCCATCCCACCAGAAATTTAGGTAGCTGAAAATTAGAACAACATGGATCTCCAGGGAATGAATTCACAAGCAATGATATTAAATTTTGTTTCAATCTGGAGACCCATGCAGCTGTGACACTTAGATTTCAGATAAAGCCTTATGAAAATGCCCTCGCAGGGGGCTGGTCCAGGGAAGAGGCAAAGGATAAGGCTCATATCAGGTGACTCTTTCTTGATTCCTTCTTCCAGTGGTCTTGTATGAGAGAACAAGGCTTCTGGGGAAAGAAGAGAGACTTCTCAACTAGGACACAAGGTAGCTGGATTTGCTGAGCTACCTGAATTAGCAGAAGAAACTTAGCTCAAGGTTTTGAGATGTAGATTTCCAGATCATCCATTTTTTCTTATAATTCATGAAGTGGGAGAGGAAAGATACTTTTGAGTAAATCCTGTTTGCAAAGGTTTCCTTTTACCCATGTTTCCTTCCTCAAGTCCAAATTTCTTCATAAAGTTTGATTGCATTTTATATTCACAGCACGCAGAACACAAGCGGATTGTTTTCATTTGAACCCTTTGGCATCCTAATCTACAGCTGAATTTTCTAATACTTAGAAATATTCCAGCTCCTGATTTCTGATTGTCAAGGCCCAAACCAATCCAAAATATCAACCTAGTCACTCAAGCAAAATAATGTATTTACAGCTTCGCTTGAGGCCTTTGCAGAGAGAGTTAGGCTTATAATTAAAGTCAAGCAAGTTTCTGTTTGTGTTTTTTTACAGATATATCACTTATCACTTAAGTTAATGACATAACAACAGTGATGTTATTTATTTGTTGACTCCATAATTGAAAACAAATGCATCAAATGCAAAGAGAGTGTATGAATTCTCACAATACCATCCACCAAAGAGAAATCTCTTTACAGGACAGGCAAGAGCAATGATATTTTTATGCTCCTGCCCCAGAGGAGGTTTTTTATTCAATATGTATTTACTTAGAGATAAAGTTCAGTGGTAGTAGTTATATTACAAATAGTGTCCTGCAGTTTATGATTATTAAAGTCAACTAGTCAGCAGAGGGCACTGAAGGGAACATTATAATAGATTTCATTGATGTAATCATTGTTGCCACCAGCTCCAGATGGCTTGAGGCTCAGTATAAATGAGTGTCTGCAGCCCCTTGTATTGTATTAATATTGTCGTTTGTCTAATAAGAAAGCCATTTACCTGCTGTGTGCGATGAGGTTCCTTGATGGAAGTTATTCTTTATTTTCCTCTCCCTCTGTGCTTTGGGTTTTGTAGAAATATGAGTGAATGTTTTTTGGTTTTGTTTTTGGTTTTTTGGTGGGTTTTTTTTTGTTGTTGTTTTTTTTTGTTTGTTTGTTTTGGTTTGTTTTTTTTTACTTTCTTGCAACTCTTTCTTTCAGGTATCTGAGAAAATTATATATAGCATTGTCATCACCATTTCTATCTGAATAATTGCTGCTGCTTATCCCTACCTGTATACCTACCTAAATTACCTTTAAAATGTTATAATTCTTCATCAGTGACCTAAAATTCTTCAATTATTGCTGAAACCAGACAATGAATAGTCACTCTTTTCCTCATGGAAATTGTTATTGGTTATTGGTTCAGACCAATGGTATGAAAGTGATTCCATATTTTCTTTGATGTCTTATGGTTTTACACCAGTATTCCATTTAAAGAACAAGATTTCATATTCTAATATTTATGATGTTTTTCACTGTAACAATTCTTGCTAATTCAAATGAATATTCAAACCCATTTGTTATTCTTTGAGAACCTAAATTACTTCCTGTAGTAATAAACCTCACCACCTAGAGAGGCAATTAATTTCCTTTTCTATCAACCCTGGCAACTGAATTTAAAGATTTGTGAGGATATTTCCTGAGACATTTTCTGTAATATGTATCATTATATGTATCATGATAAGCCTATTGAGAATGTAGTAACTTGGCTTCAGTGATCCTCTGATTGTCATGATTAACAGCAGAATTGCACAAGAAGTTGAATATTTCTGCAGTATTGATTTTTTCTCTTGTCTGCCAGTACTAGAAAAGAGGTGATTACAAAAAGAAAATTTTCTGAGCTTTTTTCTTGTCACTGGCACACTTTCCACAATGGAAAAGGTAGCACAATTTTACAGATCTTTACTCTCCATAGCAATACATACCACATACAGGTATTCATGTACACACACATTCATGTATTACATGTACACATACATGTACATTCACGTCTGACACGTTACCCTGCCGTGACACAGGCTGGGCACTCTCTGGTGTGTCTCTCCCTGCCAAAAAGGCCCTGGGATCCTCTGGGCACAAGGTGGAGCATAAACCCAGGCAGCACAAGGGGCTGACTGCGACCATGAGCCCAGTCAGGGCACTCAGGCAGGGAACCATCCCCAGCTCTACTCGGCACTCATCAAACCACACCTGGAACAATGTCCCAGCTTTTGGTCCCTTGGACAGAAGAAAGATGCTGATAAACTTAGAGATGTTAAGGAGTCTGAAGCACAGAATTTATGAACAGAGCTCAAGGCAGCTGAAGTGGAAAAGTGCATAGAGTGAGCTGAATAAAACCCCCAGGGCCACGAAAAGGTTGAAATCTCCTGGGAAGTGGAACTGCTGACATTTTCACAGTTCTAATACCATTTGAGGTTTTTGCAGAAGTCTAAAATCAGTTTTCTTATAATCCCTTTCCTATTGGTGGTTTTTGAACTATTATTTCAGGCTTTAATGCTAAATCAACACTCCTTGAGTATCCAATAAAAAGTTTCTGTAAATAAACATGTAATTTTGAAAGTAATGAAAAGTAAGCTGAGTGGGAAAGGATTTTTTCAAAACTCTTACAGTATTATATCAAATGCCATCCGTCATTTATCCACCAAAGCTTAAAGAATAATTCTGATATTATATAGGGGCTATGATGATATATTAATGCAGATTTGAATCTCGGACTAAAATCATCAGTGCTCATTTTGTCTGTGTGTAGTAGTAGGCTTCATACTCCAGAACCATACCTAAGTTTCAGGAGTTTTGTTAACTCTTAAGATGTGTCAAAATCCTGGGAAATATAATTTCTTTTCCCTCAAAATAAGGAAAAGGGAAGTTTGTTGGAGAAACAAATTCACTCATTGAAAAAAAAAAAAAACTAAATATGTCTACACACCTGCATATTGGATTTTCTCCTATTATCACTCTATCCACACCATCCCCTATGGAGACAATAGCACGTTTTGCTACATGCCAGAATATCAGGCCAGAGATTTATGAATATGCAGAAAAGACTTTAAATGGCCTTGAAAGATGAGATTGGATATGACCATAACTTTGGAAGTGGGAAGTGAAACTTTTTTTTTTTTTTTATTACTGATGTTGTGCTTTTAGATGCAGATTGGAGGTAAGGATCCAAATATTGTTTTTTTCACACTTCAGAATGCAATCAGAGTTGTAGTATGTATGATTTTTCCAGTCTGTATTCTTAGTTATAAGTGGCATGCAGTTTTCCAAATTGAGTCTCTGCTTTACAAATATAATTTAAGTGTCTTCTGCATATGTGTTAAACACTTAATTTACATAATAATTTTGATAAACAGAAAACACTTTCAAATAAAACATCATTTACAATATTAAGTGAAAGAGATGCTGGCATTAAAATTTCCAAGTGCAATTTATTTTGAAACCCATTTACTTCCCAAGCATGGTGGGGTTTTAAAGAGTGCAATTAAACCTTGTTATGTATGAAAAATAATGCCATTATTAACAACATTTTTTAAAGAAAAAAGAAGTTATGTGCTTGCATTAAAATCTACAATGCTCCAGATGTAATAAATGCTACTGTCAAGCTCTGCACACAAGATCAGCTATGTCTGAAAGGCATGAAGGTGCCAAGTAGAGGGCTGAGGGTGAGGAGTTTGCTGCCCTGCCTGTCACACAAGGCACAGGTACAGTCCAGCCCTGAGCCTCTGTGGTTGCCACAGCTCAGCTAAGCAAGATCTGCAGAGGAAGTTTAGCTCTGCAGTGTGGTGACTAATATTTAGGTATGATGAGGACCACAGCCTAATGAATATTATATACACAAAGAAATGCCTATTGCATGCACTGAACTCCAGTACCAGAAATTTTGACTTTTTGTGACTTCTTGGTGCTGCAGAGTTATGCAAAACAATCTAGCTAAGGACTATTTTGTTTTCTTCACAGGAGTCAATAAGCCCCATTTAGGCATCATGCTTCATAGATACTTTGAGTCTCTAAATGGTTCCAATGAAAAAGGTGCATCTGGATGGAAGTTGGACTGATATAAACTAAACAGCAGAGTACTGTGTGTTCACATGGCTGGAAGTGCCCACCTCTGCTATGAGAAGTTGTGTAAGTAGGCAAGAGGAAAGAGGGTGTGTGCTCTTCTACCCTACACAGTTTGTGTCTGGGTGATGATTCACAATTGTAAAGTTTTTAAGCATATAATATTGCAGTTTATCTTTTGTATTATTGTTATTGATTGTGAATGTATGACCTAGCTCCTGCTTGCTGAGTGTCTGCCATTAATAGATCAATAAATCATTATGAGGCTAATTTGATTTCAAACACAAGACTTGAGAAATTTTTCCCCATCGTAAATTGGAACCTGGATGTCCCATTTCCAAAATGGTGAAATGACCAACAAACTTGTGAGCAAGACTTGTTATGTTTGGTTGTTTTTGTAGATTTTTAAACTGGTAGATTGTATGTATTATTATTGCACATAAACTAGACTGCTCATTTGAGAGATAAGCAAAAGGACTAAATTCAGAACCATTTAAGCCTACCATGTTCAGAGATTCTGTGCTGAATGCTGAAATGCCTAAATAAGTTACTTACTAAACAATCCTATGCCTAGTCTTCTAGTTTCATAAGCAGCTTAGTGAGGTGATTCTGCAGACCTAATTTCCTCTTCAGTGTAATTCAAGACATACATGCTTTTCTGATCCTCTTTACTGAAGAGAACTAGACCTTTCTGGTTCTCTGCAGTAGACTAGCAAAAGGCCCACTAAGTCTCCATGGATCTGATTAAATCTGCCTTAGAAGAAGTCATTCTTGTGCCCCATTATAGAGAGCCTGGCACCCAAAGTCAGAGTGTCAAAGTTTCCAACATCTGAAAAATATATACATATGTCAACATGAAAAAATAAATTAATAAAATTTAAGAATATACATTTTCAAAGCATGTAGTGGACTCTTCAGTCTTCCCAGATGTCCAGATATTCTATCCCTGCTATTCATGCCTGGCATTTTAAGACCATTAAGCAGAGAATTTTCCATATCTGTATTTATTTGTTTTGATCAGATCGTGACAGCCAAGATGTATCAGGAGAGGACAAAATTAATGAGGGAGGAAATGCACCCTTTTTCAGTAGTTAGAGGAATGCCTTAAATGGCTACCTAGAAACTAGACAGGAATAAAGGAGGTATTTATTTGAAAGGCCTTCAGATGCACACTTTGGGCTCCAGAGGGTCCTGCCTCAGTGGATCCCAAAATGGACGACAGGTCACGAGGTCTTCATACTTTTATATCAGCATAAATTCACCAAGCAGAACCCAGCCAATGATGGAATTTCCCCAAGCTTGCCCCTCTCTCCCCAAGATGATGGTTTACCGTTTTTCAGCCTAGGACAGTCTGGGTGTCCTTGGAGAGCAAGCTGGAGAGGCTTTGTTATGTCTATCTTAGTATAAGAGAACAGCACTTAACAAGCTACAGGAAACTTCAGAGTTACACTAGCAGTACAGGATTTAAAAAATATAAAAGTTAAAACCTAAGGCATCATTAGTAATAGTGTTTTTTCTAGAGCTCCTTAGGAAGAGAAAGAGCTCCCCCATGACGAGTGTACAGAAACAAACTCATTAGAAGAGGTATCAGTATTTCTCAAGGACACAACACTTTCTGGTGCCTGTGATTACTGCATACATTTAGGTCCACTCTCTCTGCAGCCCTCACAAACATTTAGAACTTCCTTAGTATCTCCATAAGGCTTTAGTATGTGGACATTTGGATTTGCATTTCCCCTTCACTTACTTATCAGTTGCCTGATGACATTATCTTAAATGAGTTTAGGGGTTGCTTACACATGCTTGCAAACATTGCTATATGCAAGTGCATGCACATAGCAGGCATTTAATCACATTTTTTAAAATAAATTCTATGAGTTACGGGAGTATCAATTCTGCCGATAGACTGTTTAAAACAAACAAGACATTCATGAAGCTGTTGGAAGATAAAGCCCAGCATTTTTAAAAGGATTTTCAGGGTTGGTGTACAATATCCTTCTAAATGGTCTTTGCACTATGAGACTAAAATTACAACCTAGTTTGAACTGGCAATACTTAGCAAAAACAGTGCTAAGATTAAATTATATCTGGCATAGACACCTCAATTTCATGACAACAACTCCACCTACATTTTTGAACTATGCATCAGAATGGTGAATTCTTATCCCCTTCTGTGTAATGGGTTTGTCTAAGAGCATGTGGAAGCAAAATGTGTCCTTCAACCATGTTGCACTCTTTTGAAGGGGAGAAGTAGATTTTGTAGCTCCTATAGTCAGAGAGTGAATAAACACACAAAAGTGAACAGATTAATGTAGTAGCTCAGAGCATTTGGTACTATTTAATGATGGAGTGCCTAAGCTGTGACAATACTAATTTTAGTTACTTAGGGAACTGAGATGTGTCATTACAGATGCACCTGATAGATTTTCTGTCTAAGACCATCAAATTGAAGATTTAGACAATAATTCTCATTACAACTTCATTCCTTGTTTCAAAGACCATTTCTTTTTTAATTCACCCTCCTTTCCTCAGAAGTAACAAAAATAACAGATGTGGTTTCTTTGCTAGCAGGATAATTTCTAGTAAACTAACTGGCCTGATTCACACATTGTATTATAGCCATCTTTACTCCAAGTCCTGAGTACTGATTCACACATAACAGTGAGAAGTGTTGTAAAGTCATGTTAAGAGAGACATCACCAAGACTGGCTACCTTAAGTGGAAATTGTAAAACCCACCTGGTGCTTTACCTGAACCTTGGAATGCGTCTAAATGCCTGCAAACTGTTCTTTTTAGAAGCTGTAAAAGGAATGCCAAGTGTGCCCTAAAGAGAAGGAGAAAGGACTTGGAATGTGTTCAGCCAACATGCTGCTGCTCTCTCAGCAGCAGAATAACCCATCTGGAAACATGAAATATCTCCTGGTCACTCTGAAGTCAGGGCAACACTTTTAAAGCAAATGTTTCTGCTTAGATTTCAAAGCAGTACTTTTGTACATGACTGCCAATTGACAATATGGTAATTTGAAATTTCTCATTCCCCTAATGAAAGGTAGTCCTAGAATTTAACTTCATTATGCTTTTGATGAAGGCACTTTCATAAAGTACACCATAAGATAATTACAATTGAACAAAGTGTTCCCTAGGTAAATAGTCTATAACTAGTGCAAATTATCACATGCATATATTTTATTTTAGGATTGGTTGGTTTGGTTTCTCAACACGTAAAGGCATTCTGAATAATTACCAGTGCAATCTGCATGATGCACTATAATTTTCTACTAGGGACTGAGTGTTTATTTATACTGATATGTCTGATCTTCTAAGGAAATTCTGTCATGGCATCATAATCAATCTTGGTATTGACAGAAAAGAGTTCTGCTCTGCAGTATTTAGGAGATAAAAGAAAGCTAAATTAACCCTACAATATACTACCTTCATAGTCTGATTAAAGCCTAGTAATCTGAACATGAGTGCATATATGAGAAATTAACTCAGTCATCCTTAATGAAACCTATTTATACATATTACACCACATCATAAACTGTAAAGTATGTTTATTTGTGAAAAGCTCAAATGATGATGTCCAAAAAATGTTCATTTAGTAGTCATTTATTATGATATCCTAAGAAAGGAGAAATAATTGAATAAACTTAAACACCATTATTTAACTACTTTATTTTCTATAAACTCTTTGATATTGTACATTAATATTTTAAAGATAGGGGGATAATAACTTCTCCAACTCTAACAACTGTGATTTAACTGAGTGGCAGTGAATGTGACATGCTCCACAAATGTTTCAGAAAAGTGTATTTTTTATTTATTTATAGAAAGCATGGGTTAAAATTACAAAACTATTATTTGAAAATCGTAGCATTTCCTTGCCAGTGGCTTGAAGAGTGCAGAATTTAACCCTATCTTTATGAATGTAAGCTACCATTGCTGTATAAAGTAGTTTATAGCCATTACACTGGGCTAATAGTGTAAAATCTGGTACATAATGCAAGTTCAAGGAAATGAACACATTCTAGAAAAAGTATATATAATAATCTAATTTATAGGACATTCTCCATAAAATCTTAGGTATAAATATAACCCTGTATAAGTGACCTTGATACATTTTCCTTTAAAGCACCTCCTCTTTTGAAAAAATAAACAATGCCACATTTATATCCCTGCATCCATTTCTCCTTGTATTCAACATTCTCCAGGTTTGTTTTAAAAAAATTATCTGACTCTTTTCGTTTTCCTTTCCCTTTATTGCCAACATCTGATGTTTCAGTACAAAGACATGTAATTTACTCATGGCAAAAACATTATTATATTACATTATTTGTGCCATGAAAATGTGTTTTGTATTTTTGGTGCACAGTGGTGAAATCTTCTTTTGTGTTTCATTTTAGAATACCTCTGAAGTGGACCTGGTCACCACTGGTCACCTCCTATGCTTTGGTTCACATCACACAAGGACTCTCGAGTGCCATAAGCCGGATGAAATCACAAAGAACTGAACTCATGCGCATTTGACCCACATGAATGGCCTAGAATTGGTCTGAATCAAACACCTTCTGAAACACGTGCAGAGAAGACACTGAGATCACAGCACTGACTGATAACTCTATAAATCCCCTCCTATTTGTCTACACCACTTGCAAATAAATATCTAGTGAAGCCCTGTTCAACAGTTAGTAGTTGTAACTTAAATATAAATAGGTAACGGTTTAGTTAATTGTGTTATATACACACAGGTGAGTGCCTGACCACAACAAGCAACAGCATGAGTTCCTACAGATACCTTGCCTGTAACTCAAAAACACATTGCAAAGTATAAATAAGAAGTATAAACACTTGAATAATTTGCTATTGCTCCATCCACTACTGTAGCGTGAATGTATTTCTTAGGTTCAACTGCAAAGCTTCTACATAGCATTATCACCTTGTTCCTCAGGAAGCTTTTCCACAGGAATTTTCTCACAGTCCATCTCTGCTGAATCTTTTGGATGCTGATCCCTAGAAGACCACCTCACCAGGAATGGTGAGCCTCCTGAGGCTGAAATGGCAGCACCTGCAGAAACCATGGAGTGTGAGAGGGATATATCTTCCCTTTCCTACTCTGTATTTTTTTCTGAGCTTATGACAGGGTTGTTAGGCACGAAATGGAAATAAGAAGGAGAAAGTGAGTCACAACAGGTAATAAAAATATTGACTAACTCTGTCAAGTTGAGAGACTGGGAGATGTGACGGGAAGAAAGGAGAATCTACTTAAGTAAAGAAAAAAGAGGAAATTGGAATTAAAAAAAAAAAGGTGATATTTAGGTCTTCTTTTCAAGACAGCAATAAATTCATATCCTATGAATTGACCTCACCTCCAAAAATATTCCCTTTCTATTTTTTCTTCATCTGAAGCAAATTTTTACATTTCAGCGTAAACTCTGTCTCATGTTATCATTTACAGCTCTTGAAAGTTCCAAAGGGACCATTCTGACCTACTTCTGTATGAATTTTTCTATCATGATGCTAGGCATAGAGTTTTTTGATAGTTTCTTTTACGTTTTTACAAAATATGAAAGTCAACTCAGTAAAGAACTGTACATTTTATTATTAATTCTTAAACAAATGAACAACCAATCTCCACTGTCTAGTGCAAAAGCCACAGATGTGTTAGGCCAAGACAAAACATACAGTAGAAAATGTCCATGGGTAAATCGTGTATTTAGTTTTACACTGAAATTCATCTTTTCTAAACATATAATTCTGGTTTTAATCCTTCCAGCAGGCTTTTGTGGTTCCTTTGATAATTCCTAACACAAAAATAATTAAGAGCTATTTCTTCTTCTACTGCTACTTACAGTTCTTCTAATCAGTTTCTAATAGTCAGTAATTGAGGTACAGTAACCAAAAGCAGACACTACATAAATAGCTATTTTGGCAGTGCATACAAAGATATAATTCTTTTCCAATCTATATTTGATGTTCCCCAATTTATCCATGAAATAATAGAAGCGCACATGCTGAAAATCCGTGTTCCGGGCATTATCTCACATAGTTTCCTCAACCTTCTTGAAATCATTGCTTTCAAAGCAATGGTAAACCTCTCATGCTACAAATATGACCTTTTTCCTGCTTCTGGGTTGTTGTGTTCCACCGTGGGGAAGTGCGGAGTGTTCTTTTAAAAATGGATGGTTGGGAACGAAATGAAGCCAAACGAAAACTGAAAACTGTATCTGAAAACTGTTTATTGATAACCAAGAGGAGAAGGAAGAGGAGTTGCCCGAGCGAAAGAGGGCTAGAAGAGACAGAAAAGAAGAAAGGAAAATGGAAAAAGACTGGGGGAGAGGAGAGAGAAGGGACAGAGACAAAAGGAGGGCGTTATCCCAGCGAGTCAGGGCAGTGCTGTCGGCGTCCAGGCCGTGGGGAACATGTGCACGCTGCTCCTGTGCCCGGGCTGGGTCCTGGCGAGCCCGCGCTGCTGTCAGAGAGGCACAGCTTCCACGGGCCTGGCTCCTGCGGCCACAGCCCCGGACACGCGGGGAGCTCGGATGGGAGGACCCTGGACACAGTGGTGGCGATCGGCTGGATCGGGGCGGCAGGGCGGGCAATGATGGCTGGATCGGGGCGGCAGGGCGGGCAATGACTGCCGGGGCAGGGGGGCAGGGGNCGGGCAATGACTGCTGGATCAGGGCGGCAGGGCGGGCAGTGACTGCTGGATCAGGGCGGCAGGGCGGGCAATGACTGCTGATCAGGGCGGCAGGGCGGGCAGTGACTGCTGGATCAGGGCGGCAGGGCGGGCAATGACTGCTGATCAGGGCGGCAGGGTTGGAAGCAGGCAGCCCAGGCAAGGACAGGTGGCAAAGTGGCAGGGCGGCAGTCAGGGGCACTGGAAGGGAGGACAGGTGTGAGGGCAAACCAGCGAGGGAAGGAGAACCAGAAGGCCGGGCCAGGGCAAAGGAGGGAGCAAGCCCCGGCAGCAGTCACGCATCTGGTTTTTGTAGCCCCTGGCCCCTTGCAGAGTGTGCCCGAGGCCAGGGCACCGCTGGTCCGGTCCCGCCTTCCCGTGCCGCCCGTTGGTGCGGAGCTCCTCACAGCGCCATTAGAGAAGCCTCTCCACAGTATCTCCTCCCGCCTGCCTGGTGGGAGGTGTTGCCAGGCCAAGTCCTCCCAGAGACAAGGCCTGGAGTTGCCTCCTGCAGGTGGCACATGGACACCCCTCCTCCACATGCTTCTGACAGCCATTGCTGAGGCATCATCATCATCATCATGGCTAGGCTTCGCGAACGAAGATTTGGGAAGGGCACTACCCACACTTGCTGCAAGCACGCTGGTGGCTAAAAAGGCCAATACGGGATAGGCAAATCCGGTCACAAAAAGCACACTGGAAAGTCTGCTTTGGCGATACTGGCGAGGAATGGTTCTTTCTGCGCTGTCTCTTCTCCTCAAGATTGACTCTGCGTTCTCAAAGGAAGCAGCAGCGTCGTGAATGGTGTGTCTCCATGAATCCCGATTGGAGGCCAGAGTGGACCATTGGTGGCAGTCAATATGGCCAAGGCTGAGCTGTTGTTTCAGGATGTCCTTGAATCTCTTCTTCGGGGCTCCTCTCTTGCGGCAGCTGGTGGCGAGTTCACCACAGAGCACAATCTTGGGGAGGCGGTGATCCTCCATCCTGGAGACGTGCCCTGCCCAGCGCAGCTGCCTTCTCATCAGCATGGCCTCGATACTGGTGACCCCTGCCTGCTCAAGAACAGACACATTGGTCACGTAATCAGACCAGTGGATGTTTAGGATTAAACAGAGGCAGCGCTGATGGAAGCGTTCGAGGAGCCGCAGGTGGTGGCGATAGATGACCCATGATTCAGACCCATATAAAAGAGTAGACAGTACAACGGCCCTGTAGACACTATGCTGAGGCATAATAAAACTGAATCGGCTCCTCATGTGGGTGCCTTACCTTGTATTTATTTGAATTAAAGCACAAACCCTAAGGCCAGTTTCCTCCTTCACCTGCTTTTGCGACATTTGTAAATCCTGTCTCTACGACCTGCTCATAAAGATACCAAAAAAAAATAAAAACCTCAGTGTCGCCCTGGATTTTAGCCTTCTGATTTTGTTTGCATTTTTGCTATAGATGTCTCTCACACATTTTATATAAATAAAGTAGTGTTTCTGTAACCGTCTCTCTTGTTTTCATTCCATTCCTAATAGACGAAGTTTTTGATAGACTTCTACCTAAACCAGTAGAATTAGAAAAGAGAAAATCTCACTATCCAATCCACAAAGTTTCAAAAAAGGTATATAAAACAGTATAAAGCTAAAGCTTGCCCTTTTTTTCTGTTCACATTCACTGTGTGTGTATGTGTGTTCATTTTGTGTTCTCTAGTAAACACCTCAGAATTTCTCCATGGGAATTATACAAGAAGTAACCTTATTAAAGGAAGATTCCCTATTTATGTTCTTTTCCTAATTGACTGCTTGTATTCAGCAATCCCTTTTTTCACCTGCACAGATTTTTTTTGTTTTAGATTTGTTCTTTGTCTAGATTCCTGCTATAAATTTTGAATACCCTTCCTTCTTTGACAGTGTGAAGTATTTCATTCAGACTACTGGGAAAACAAGACAGCTAATGCTCTTCCATCCTGTTCTTTCATTAAAATTGATTAACTAATGTAAAATTCACTAAACAATTTTTTTTTGCAGGAGCTGGGCTATATTTTTCATTCACTGTCAAAAACACCGAAGAACACTTGATTGGTTTCTGCTTAGCCAGATGATATTTTTCAGACACATGTCTAAAGCATATAGGAATATTAAAAGTCAGCCTTAATGACTCTTGGAGAAAAATAATAAGGACTAAGTTGCAAACATTCAGTTTTTAATAGTGTTTGATTTGTAATGATTTCCTCTAACCTCTGTTTTTTATCTACTATTGGCTCTCAGAATAGAATAAGGATTTCTGAGTCCTTGGCTTACTAGAAGGTAAACTTTTGTTCTGTATGGAGGTTATTAAAATAAGCAAAGGAATAGAAATGTTGCATGATCTTTGATTAAACTGCATGACATAACAACAGAAGAAGAATAAAAATAACGACAGAAGAAAAATAATTATATATTTTAGGCAGGAAATTTATTTGTATGGAATGAATGCCATTTATATAGGAAACGCTATGTTCTAAAAGTGAAGATTTTAGTTTGTGTTTCAAAGCAAAAATTCCCAATTAAGTTTGTTCTGTTCCTGACTCCAAAATATGCATTGTTTAAGTTGTATTACGGAGTTTAGAAGTATTACCGAAATGAAAAGAGTTTTATTCCACCTTTGTTTCAAGGTGGAATAAAAGATATTAGTCAGGATCACAGCATAATGGATTGAAGTGGTGTACAAGCCCACAAAAATTGTAGTATAAACCCAAAAATATGAGCACAAAGGGCTGCACTTCAAGGTTTGTAACTGCTGCTGGCACAATGCAGGCTCAGGGATGAACATATATTTTGTTCAAATTTGTCTAATTTATATATAAATTCTGTCTGGAAATGACATCAACAGTAAAGTAAATAACAAAAATAACAATTTAAACAGATGCTACTATTAAAATCTAGACCTGGAAAAACAATACATCCAAATCATAACAATATTCATTAATATAGGGAATAGCCAGGGTCATTTGCAAATATTTGATGGTTTTTACTTTTAACTTTAACCCAGAGCGTCTGGTGCTTGTATTTTGAATTAATAAAACATGTTCTGGAGATTATTAGCTTTATAGCTTTATATACACTGAAGTACAGATGTACATTATCAACTGTAATTCTCTATCAATACATTTGACCTGAAAGGAAAATTACAGTTTTGAAAACAGGTTGAGACTAATTAGAACCTAGGTTACATTTTGTCTTACCACTTTTCAAAGCTATTAGAACTATTACATTATTAAAATATTGGACAATTAAAACTAAAATAATTATTTTTAAAACTTCATTTCAGGTAAAAAATTGCCCTTATGAAAACATGGTCTCTAATTTTACTTTTCCACTTAGACTGCTGTATTTTTACACTGGAAGCAAATTGGGTGTTCTACTGACTCAAATCCTAATCCAGTGGGATATCACATTTAGGTTTTCAGATCTGTCTCATAAGATTTTGATCAAAATGCATAATAGGCACATAGTTTCTTACAAGGCTCCCAATTTCAGAAGGTCTGTCCCTGTGATATAAATGTGTTGTAGAATTTACATATGGTTACACAGTTATACAGTAGCCATAATGTAATTATTTGTGTAGAAGTGCCATTGGAAAAATAATAGATGGAATAATACCATAAACTTTTAATAAAACACCTTTTAAAATGTCACTGTCCTTTCAGGCCCATGTAGCAGTTCAGATTTATATCTAAAACCTAACCACTTCTGATTACCCAGATTTAATCCTTGACACATTTACTGATGTAAGGCAGACACAGGCAGACACTGCATTAATCAGTGTTAGGCACAGCGAGCCCAGTTGCTCATTTCGTGTTCCTTTAGGCCTCTCAGGCAAAAAATACATGACTATGTTTTACAAGTAGCCCAAACTCAGTATCCTGAGAAACTTACTGCATATTCTTTAGGCAGTTTACAGCCCCAGCCCATAATGTTCAAATGACTACAAAGATAACAAGACCACTAGTTAGGAGAAACAAACACGACCGTGATGATGATAATTATATAGGAAAGAACTGAATTTTTAATCTCTAGCCTTGAGATTAGGTGGACCAGCATAAATTGCTTTGCATTAAAAGCAGTTAATTTCTTCTACCTCTCATAACAGGATGGTGCCATCCAAAGTATGGGATGGAAATCCCTAGCTCATGCTAAGCTCTTAATCTATATTCATGCTACCTTGCCCAAGACAAAACTACAACAGGAATCCTGCTGAGAAATTAATGATCTAGTCAGTCATGTGGCAGTGCTCAGCCTTGCTCCCTCATCCTTTTGACTTCTCCTCTGTGAGTGTAGCCAATAAGACACCAGGCAATTTGTCTCAGTCATACACACATACCTGCAGCTCAAAGAAATCAGTAAAGCCTTTTACCTGCTCAGACCACCGGAGCAGCTTTCAGAGGTCTGGGTCAACCAAAATGATACCTCGTTAGGCTATAGTAATTTGAAACAAAACATAATTATTTTAGGAGTCTGAAAGGAATAGAAGTAGTTGCAATCAGAATTTGATTTAGTGGTGTTTGTTGCCTTCTAACCTACCCATTCATCTTTTGTTACTACTTTGAAGCTAGTTAAACTCTGCACTTTGCATTCTCCTTTGAGAAGTGCTTCCCAATGGCCAGCTGAGTTTCTAGTTCTTGCTTGTCTTGAAATGAAATGTTTTGAATTTTTTTATATCAAGCAGAATGGTGCCTGCCGGTCACCTTATTCCTGTATAACAGGCAGATACACATGTGTTTTCAGAAGTAAAGACAAGTGAACTTCATGAAAAGTCTTTGAAAAATATTTTATTTAGCATCAGTAATAAAATTACACTAAAATATTGTTAAATAACAATCACCCAGCTAAAAGTCTCGAGATACATTTAGTCTTTCTTAAGTCTATACTTCAATCCAAGCTGAATTGAATAAAATTTCTTCCCAGGATTCAGGAATACCCATACACAGCAGGATCTTTCTAGACCCTTCATGGCTTTCTCACTCTATATCTTTGCCTGAATACATCAATGCAGGGATTATTTCACCTCTACGGACAGGATTCATCAGGATCAATACAGACATTGATGTCTGAACTACTTGTCTAGACTTTAGATAATGTCAATGGAAGTAAATAAACACTCTTTGCTTGTGATTCATTTCACACAAAAACAAATGTCTAAAATAAGTCAGATGAATCATGTTCCAAGACAACCTATTTCCCCCCATTACTTATAACATGACATCAGTCAACTAGTTCAGATAAAGTGAACTACATCTGCTCTAATGAATCTCACTCTAAATATTTTCTGGGTTAGTACCCTGCCAGTCAATCCAGTTTTTCACATTGTAGGAGGTATGGGAGCAGGAAATAAAAACCATCTGTCTAAGGGGCAACTGTTATCTATGTCTGATGGTGGCTCAACCTCTCTATCCCAAAAGGTGCCACATGTTGCACTTTTGGAAAAGTAGTCCTACAATTACTGCAGAAAGCTATAGGACCATTAAAGGAGGATTGAACACCATTCTACTAAGTCTTCACAGATTTTTTATTCTGTATTCTTTTTTGGGGCTCTGACACCACAGTTCAAAATCTGTTGTAAGTTCTACGATTTCCTGCTCATTTTGTGAGGAGAAGGTAAGAAATAAATATCTACAACAGCTGAAAATGAGAAACAGTGCAAACTATTTTTACAAGTCTCTTTTGCAGGCCATAACCAAAGCTGTCTACAGTTTCCTAATATTTTTTCAGTAGTTTTCACTGTTGCAATATCAATAATGTCGTAGAGAAATTCCAACCATCCAACCATTTTCTAAGAAATATTGATGCTAAACTTTTGTCGTTGGGATTTTAGCCCTGTTTTTCAGTCATGTAAATAGCCTTTTCTTGATACATTTATTTTACTCTTCTGTAACAAAAAATTGAGAGCATTGGATAGCTAGCTCTTATTCGCCTCAAAACATGTCATCGTAGCTTACTATCAACCCAACAAATAAGTAATCACTAGTCCAAAAAAGGACTGCAATGATTTCTCAGTATTGTTTAGCACTTTTGGGGCCTGTTTTTCAGAAGTGATAAGCATTTCCATGCTCTGAGAGCCAGCCCTTTGTCTGAATGTATTCTACAAAGGTGACATCAGCCTACTGAAAGGGAACTGAAATAGAAAGTTGATTTACAGAGGTAAGCAAGTATCTTTATACTGAAATTCCTGTGATTTTCCAGAAAGATTTGTACATCCTAAGAGAAACCTTTCCAATGCATTTAACAACAGATGTGGCTAATGCAGCTAGTGTAATAGTTTAATAAGCTTTTGAGAAGAATAATCAGCTCTTTAAAATATGTCCATATATCATTAAGCACTTTACTTTGTGTTGTGAACAAAAACCTGTGATTATTTTAATTAATCTTTCTGTGACACCATATAGAAGTGGATGCATATAGAAGTTAATGTTAATCATTCCTCAAAAAAACATTCTGAGTAATATTAAACTGATTTATATATTATGAATACCTTGTGACAAGAACTGGGAAAAGAAATTTTCATCAAAGTCATCAGGTGTTTTCTCTTTATTTCACTTGGGCAAGTTTTTCACATGAGAAGGTACAACACCGGAGTCAGTCAAGCCACTCATCCCAAGTTTATTATGTTCTTAAGTACTAGGCTTTTTCAGAGTGCCTGAGGTAACTACAGTGCAGCCACAATCCTTGGTTCACAAGAATAACCCATTGATTTTTTGTCTTTCTCATAATAGTACCCATAGTAACATGCACACGGCAGGAATGAGTTGCAAATTGAGGCAGAAATTTCCTGTATGACCTCGGTTATGATATTCATTCTCTCTTATCTCATAGTCATTTTAATTAGCAGGGTAACTGCACAAATGTACTCTTGGAGGCTAGGAAAGGTGAATCTCAGGAAAATAGATAAAATCTTATGTATGCAGAATTTGAAGCTATCATAAGTTCTAAAATATACTCTTCTACCTATTTCATGTCTGATCCATCTGAATGATCACAGGAGGATGGCTGCCTTCAATAGCTGCCACAAGCACATAGCCCCTTTCTTTTCCTTTGTGCCCAATATCTGTTTTACTAGCATATATATATTAACTGTCTCCTCCTTGTAACTTTCAGAGAAGTTACAAATCCAAAGAAATTCAGATGCTTTCTCTAACTAGTTAAGAGCTTGTCCAAACAAATAACCTTTTCTTATTTACCTTAACAGCTGTGGTTCACAGGTTAACACTGCTCTTTTCCCCTTCAAATATAATATCAATACAAGCAGTTCCTTTTTCTATCAGCTGATCCTTCTCTTTCTAGTTCCCATGTCAAACATCACTTTTCCTTGGCATGTCTTTCTTCACTTCTCTTGCAAATCTCTGGAGTCCTGTAACCAATTGAAAATCTATTTTCTTCAAGTAGTGATTCAATTTTCCAAGTCTGCCTCTGACAATGTTCTCATTATGGTTTTTTTTAATCCTGCTGATGGCCATCTGCCATAGTTATAATTATGAATTCAAATATATCTTTCCATTTTTAAGGGGTCTGGAAAAAAAATCTCTACTTACTCCTGAAGTCAACTTCTCAGTGATGGGTTTCAAGCGTCACAGTTCCTTAAATAAGTTAGAAAACATATAGATCTATTAGAAGGCCATATTTGATCCTGTAAACTGACAAAACCTCACTGAAATAACTCACTGCAAGTTTTAAGGCTTATTATTTATAGAAGTGTAAAAATACCTTCTTTTATATATATTATCCATAATTCCTAAGGGTAATATTTTTAAGGTTTTTTTTCTCATCCTCCAGGCATAAGGACTGCTGGTGTTACTGCTTAGTCAGGTGTGGTGGAATGATGTAAAGTGGTTACCAGCAGATTGTGTGTTTTTCG
This sequence comes from Vireo altiloquus, assembly GCA_013396875.1. Taxonomy (NCBI): domain Eukaryota; kingdom Metazoa; phylum Chordata; class Aves; order Passeriformes; family Vireonidae; genus Vireo; species Vireo altiloquus. The sequence goes on from VZRF01014966.1 coordinate 107,719, forward strand.
GAAACAAAACTTCAGTTGTTCATATTCTCATTTACCTCTCTTACAGCTTTCCCTTGTCCTTATTTTATTTTTTATTATTTTCCCCATCTTTATTTTTCCTTATACTCCTGAATAATACTGTTCTTTCCTTCTTAAATTTCTTAATCTAATTTCTTGAAATTCATCTTAGATCACAATTAGAATTAATTTCCAGTTAATATACACTGGATTATACTTTCTTTTTCCCCCATCAATATCCTAATAAACTAGGAAATCATGCATGTGAATTCTCTTAGAGACCAGAGATATCATTAAGATATGCTATTAGACACTGTAAGATTATGTATGTAAATTGGCTTTTACCATGTTGAGAGGGAATTGTCCAGGCCTCAGAATAACAGTATTTTGGTGACTTATAATAACATACAAAGAGTATTTTGGTGATTTATAGTAATAGTGCAGGAAGAGTAAAGATTTAGAGAAGTTGAATTAAAATTAAAATTAAAATTAAAATTAAAATTAAAATTAAAATTAAAATTAAAATTAAAATTAAAATTAAAATATTTCCACATGGAACATGGATGAATGTTTGATGGCAACTAAAATTACTTCACATTCTTCTGAATTCATATTACACACTAAAAAGATCATAAAATTGAAAAAAATGTTATAAATCAGAAGAATAAACTAGTAAAATATGAATCTGATTTGATTTAATTTAATTTTTTCCTCTTCAGCTGTTTCTCTAAGTTGGATATTCTTTTAGGAAAGAAACCTAAATATTCATATACGATAATGCCTACTCAGTGTGCCCCCCTTCCTTTAGCATCAAACCCTTACATCCTAGCTCTGCCTAGGTTCACTTCCAAGCCCTGTGTCCCATGAGCCATTCAGTAAAAAAGGAATTGCCATTCCTTGAGGGCTTTCCTAGTGGGTTTTGGTTTTTTTTTCTTTATTAGCACCATCTTATTAATTGTAATAAGCTTATTGCAGTTTTCAGAATTTCTGAGTCTGTTGCAACAACTTTCAAGTAATTTATTGTTAGATGTAACTAATGTTCATCTGTCTTAGCTCACTGCTCGTTCTTGACAGAAATTATGCATGACATTCATAATGCTGTTGAGACAGGCAGTGTTTACAGTGGTTTTCCTCCCTCCACTTTTTGTCAATTTTAGGGTTCTCTTCTTGCATTTATAACCCACAGCTACTAACCTCAACTGTAATCTGGAGTAATACCTGCATTACTATCATTAGATAACCTATACAATGTGGCTTGTAATTTTAGATGCAATGAATACACAGAGCATAATCAGATTTTGTATGATAGTGGATTTTAATTAAATTTGAACCATAGGAAGAGAAAAATAATAAATTTATGGTATTAATTTAGTTATTTATTTTATTTTTTGCTATAGATGTGCATTTGCTTTATTTTCATGTCTGTTTTTAGCCATGGCCTTTTTTAATCTACTCAAATAGTCAAGTAGAAACAATTTTGTTTTACTTGATTTTGAGAGGTCACACTGTGGGTTGTGCTCTGCCTTTTCCTTGGAAAGTACTAAATCGCCTATGAACATGCAGATATTCAGCCTCCTTGCTGAAATACCCGACAACTGGTAGGAAAAGAATACTGCTGCATGAAATTGGAGAGGTATTTGCCTGACTGCTTTTTCCTGTTTGAGGAGAGTTACTGAGAAAAGTGTCTCGGCATGTTTCAGAAGGATATTTATTTTTTGAAAATAACTATTGATTTTTCGTTTTTAATTTGAAACTAATTAAATAGATCTTGAGTTTCTGAGTCAAGTCCTCTTAGGTTAATGGGAAAAAGGATGTTTCATTGACTAAGCTGCTAAGCGTGGCTTGGGAAAAAGTACTATTTTCTTTATTCTAGTAAACATTGCATTTATGACCTTGGAAACTAGAGTTGCAGAGTAATGTAGTCACTTTAGGATGCAGTTAGGAGCTAGCAATGGTGATTTGTTCATTTTTTGCACCACTGAAGAGCAATTAAGGCTCAATCTAACTGCTAGTTGGAATTAATCTCCATGCTGTAACTCACCTACAGAGATATCTATATCTGTAAAACAGTCAAAACTTTGGCAATAGATCATTCTATTCTGATTCAGCTTTGTTCTTGGCCAATTCTTACTCTTCCAGACTATTCCCAGATGCACCTGGAGCATTCAAAGGACTAGGGAATAATTTTCCAAAGGCAATTTGGATTAAAAAATCATATTTGGAGGCAAAAAGACTTAAGTCAGCAGAGAACATGCCCTAAAGCCCTCCAGCACTAATGTTAATTTACTCTCAGATGGATGTAGCCCTTCCTGAAAATATACTCAAATTGGCAAAGGTTTCCAAGAAGGAAAAGAATGCAAAACTAACAGGTTAATGAAACTTGCTGGCTTCCAGATCAGAATAGCTTCTCATCTGGTCATCTTGACAGGAGAGCAGAGCAAGCTGCAATCTGTATACCACATCCATGTAACTCTATCCCAGGCATAAGTAACTTTAACTGGGGGTAAGTGAACTTCTCCAGCTGGCAGGAATGTGACACTGTATCTTCAAGACCTCTGGAGTCACTGAGATAGATGTGTGTGGCACGCATCAAATGATTCAATACTTTTGCATATATGCAGTCTTGTGTGAAGAACAGGTGAAAATATTGCTTCAATTTTATTTAATTTAGTGTTTACCTAACCTAAAATTTCCCATATTGATGACTGTTTATGTCTTTCAGCCAGTGTCTACTCTAGCTGTTATATTAAGTGTTCATATGCTTCAAATTACTGCAAACGTGCAAACATAGCAAATCATCAGCTTTGCATTTGATCTTTCAGAAACATTTCCTAAATGAACTTTCTCTCTTCAGGGGACACAACTGCTAAAATTCCTTCTCCTGCATCTAAGTCCACAGTGTACTTTTCAGCTTTTTCAAAGAATAAAATACAGCCAACTTGAAAAATAAGATAGTTTTCCTCTCATGGAAAAATCACTGTCTACTGAGCATAATTTAAGATGATAACTTAAACAAATATTCCCACGACTCTTGAATCAGAGCTTCTTATTTCAATGTAGTTTACCTTGATTAAGAACAAAATTAACTTACCTGAAGTAAAAAGGTAGTTCAAAGTCCAATAAAATTTAAAAGACAGCAAATTATAGTAGACAAGCTCTAAAACAGACTTCAGTTGCAGAGTTGATTGAAGTCCTTCATTAAAATAGTACCCACAGTTTTGTCTTTTTCTCCTTTAGGATGCTCCTAACTCCTGTTTTATTGGCATTCTTCTATATGGTCCAAGTGAGCAACAGCCCAGTGATAATGTGATTAAGCTGCTCTAAAAATTTATGATCCAGTGAAATTTCAGCTACTGAAAAACATAGATTTTGGAGAATGCTTCAAAGAAACTCAGTCATACTATGATGTGTCTTGGGAGCCATAACAAATAAACAGTGCTGGAAAATGTCCATAGACATAAGCTCAGCATCCTTAAAATCTGTCTGTAGTAAACTGTAGTCCTACATCCTGGCTAGTAATATTTATTTGAAAAGAGAAAGACTAAATAAGAACATTTTTTTAAATAATCATTTTAACAGTAATTCAGATATACATAAACCCCCCTCATACATTTTACCAACATAAAACACATGTTAAACTGTTTTCTTATTTTCACTGAGATTTTTTTACTGGTTATTTAGGAAAAAGAACCAACTCTCCAAAACCAACAGCATACAGGTTTATTGTGATGGCAATACTTGCAGGGATTCTTTTACATCTAAAGAATTTGAGCTTACCTAAAGTATTATATTTGGAATGTAAAATGCCTTTTTTTTTTTTTCCCTGGCTTTGGGATCTTGATGTGGAGATTCTGGATGTCAGCTCAGTTGGGCAAAACCCCACAAAAGGAGAATAGAGCTGAATGTGGAACTGATGCAAAGCTTTTTCAACCTTGTAGTGACTCATGATGTTCAAAGCTAAGAGGTATATCTAGGATTCAGGTTTCAGGAAATATTTCAGGCTAATCAAACTTACCAGAACAGAAACTCTGGGAGGTTGTGTCTCTATGGGGCTGAAGTCAGAGCTGTTTTTCAACTGGTGTCAGAAAGAAGATACAAACCATCGTGTAGTCTGGAAATTTCTAGTTGATGAGATTATTTTTAGATGTTGACATTGACCTCAGCTATACAGTAACCAGAGAATCAGGAATTTCATAGTGAACAGATAATATTCTTTTCACAGATAATCTTTCTCTTTCTGTCTACTAGGATGATATAAGTTCTAACTATCATGTTCATGTTACTTAGAACATCAAAAATGCCAATTTCCCATAGCTGTGAGTAATTTTGACTCCAAATATTTTTACATCTTCGTAAAACCTCAGTCAGTAATGGGGAAATATATTCTCTTACACAAAAAATTCACACTACAATTTTATAAGTTTTTGGAAAACAAGGATATATGATATATGACAAAAATTGGGATTTTTTTCCAAGGGAAAGCATGAAATCATATTTTTGAAAGTATACTCTTGAAAGAAAGAATATTTAATTTAGAAGGATCTGGTGGAAAATTACAGCATAATCACAACATTTATGAAATTCAGCAAATGTGATCATGCTTTGAGGTAGCATCTTTTGGTTCCTTTCCAAGGTGGCTGGCTGGTTTGTCTCTTCTCAAAAGCTAGAATCATCATAAAGCATCCAAAACTTCAATAGTAGGGTCAATTTTACATCATAAAACATTAACTGAAAGCCTTCTTGTGCCACCACCATGTTCTCCCAAAACAGCTGCCTACCCACCCCTGACAACTATGCCAGTGGACACTTTATGTGGGCATGGAGCCGACAGGCAGCTGGTGGGGCCAGGTGGGTGTGCACACAACTGCTTTTTCACGCCAGATGAAGCAGCCACATCCAGATTGGATCTGCAGACCCCAGGCTGCTCCTGGATGTTGACTCAGTGTGGTGTCTGGGCTGGCAGAAGATACCATGGGCAGGCAAACCATGATCCAGTGCTCAGATCCATGCCCTAGCCATTTAATTGCCCTAGCCATTGGTACAGACACAGCTGTGGGTCAGACAAACACTTCACAAGTGAAGTGAATAATACAATGAGTAAGAGCAGATAGAAGACAGGTGTTCCACCTAATCCAGTCCCTGACGTAAGGCATTTCATTCACTAATGAATTGCATATGGTGCACATAAAAATCTTCAATTACATTGAAATTATCTGAGTTGGGTCACCCTGTCTCTGATAACAAATTAAAAAAAAAATATATATATATTCCAAATTCATGTAGGCCTGAACTCTCCTTCTCGTGGCTTAGCTCAGGATCCTTGTTTAGCAGAGTTGGTGCCAACTGTCTGTCTCAGAACTGCACCATGAACCCAGCCAGACACATCCTTGAATCCTTGGTCTTTGAAAACTACATATTGTGAGGAAGGTACTTGTTAAACTGATGCTGTTGTGATTAGAGAGTCCTTAAAAACAACTGGCTTTTAGACAAAGAAAAGAAGGGGTTTTTCTGCCATTACTATTTTAAAATTTTTCTTGGGAAGTCAGCTTTGTTCAAGATTCCAAATTATTTACATGTTGCTTAATCACTTCTGTTCAAGACTAGATGAATAAAAAAATTAATTTTAGTCAATATACAAATTCTAAGATGAGTATTTTTTCCCATATTGGGAAACTTCTCTTTAATAGTCTTAATTTTTCTCTGCTTTGCAGATCCATCCTATACCAAAATAAGTTAAACAAAATAAATAATCAATTTTCTCATTTCCCTCTCTCTATAAAGTTGGCTCATTAGGAAAGATTATGTAGTATTAATTGGATGATTCTGAAGTTCTACAAAATAGAATAGTGTAAATGGACTTAAGGAAGTACTTTTGTCCTCCTTTGATGTAAATAAATTTTATTGTGAAAATTATGTTTTAAGAACTACAGTCTTTGAGCATGTGAGTGACTTTCCCTACTTTTGAAGATTTCATAATAATTTTAACAAGATCTTTATATCTTAGAAGTAAGATATTTCCCAGTACACTTCAGAATAAGTAATTTTTGAATTAAAATGGTATAACCAGAAGAGAATTTTTTGCTTTTTTATTTCTATGACATTCATTTCAACCTTTCACATTTACACTGAATCTTTCCTTGTCAGTCGTAAAGTACCCTTCTTGTGAACACTAGGAATCATTCTAGTCATTACCAGTTCAAACTAGGTATATTTTCTGAAAGCATCCAGCCGGAGGATAATGTTAGTGCAATTACTGTGTTGGAATGCATTTCAACTGCAAGATGCAGTGTAACCAGTCTTATACCAATTTTCACTGGATAGGTTTTTTGTTGCCTGCAAACCTTGAAAACATCTTCAAAATTTAAAAGTCAATAACAACAAGAAAGCTTTTGTGAGATGAGATGTTTCTCAAGGTATCTCAATGGCTGTTTTATTGGTCTGCACAACACAGTAATTTTCACTACATCTTATATTTCCTCTGAAATCTACATTCAATCTGTATAGAGTTCATATGTCACAATAATATGCTATGGGATAACATTTTGGTTTCTTTTGTTTTGCTTTATTATCTTTTGTAAGGAAAAAATGCATGTGTTGTTTTCAAAACTTTATTACAAGGAAATATATCTTCTAAAGCTATTTTTGCACCAATGGAGAAAAACATAAGCCCTAAAAAAGAGATGTATTTTGCAAGATAGAGTACATTTTTCCTAAATCTTGTTCCACTTCATTGGCCTTCAGTCATTTATTTTTCAGTCTCACTTGTACTTCCTCAGAGTCATTATTAAAGAGATTCATGATAAATAAAAGATATTCCATGGGCCTTTCTGCTACTTAGTGCAGCGCTTAGTACAATGCTTTTGGATAAAATTTGCTTTGTATGTGACTTGATAATTTACTTAAGTGTAATGAAAATACTTCATGTACATTAAACACCTGACCACCCGGAAGTAACACTTCTCAGTTATCCCTTTTTAACCCATTAAGAACATGATATCCCATACTAATATACTAATTCAATAGTTTAGAAAATAGGCAATATGAAAAAACTGTAGGTGTTGGCTGACTTTAAGACCTGAAAGAACTTCATTAGTTATGCCTGGATAATATTAATGGTAATTACTAGTGGAGATTCTACCCCTCACAGCTGGAAGTATTTCCACATGAGTTAGCTCGGTGGGTCATGTTCTGGCTTGAGACTTGTGATTATTTTCTTTTGCATAGTCTTTCAGTATGACATTAGAAAGGCTATTTATCCCCTCTCTGTTCCTTAGTTTCTACTCTGTCCTGTCTATTAAGCTAGTCAGTTTAGGGCCCTTTTAAAAATACCTTTGGGAACTTGATATACTCCCACAGCACTGTTAATAGTAATAGTTAATAGCTTCCAGAAGTTCTGAAAGGAAGTAGGGAAAGACTTATGAACGACATGGCATAGTCTGTGGTTTCATGCTCAGCAGGAAGGCTATGCCCACACAGAGAGAGGAACCCACCATGGAGCAGGTTTGGCAGCAGGACTTGTGACTCTGCAGAGGACCCACACTGGAGCAGCCTGTTCCTCAAGGACTGCACCCCACGGGAGGGACCCACACCGGAGCAGGGATGAGTGTGAGGAGTTCTCCCCTGAGGAAAAAGGAGCGGAGGAGACAGTGTGCAATGAACTGATGGCAACCCCCATTCCCTGTTCCCCTGTGCCACTGGGAGGCAGGGAGGGAAATCAGAGTGAAGTTGAGACCAAGGAAGGGTAGAGTGAGGAGAGGCTGAGTTTAAGATTTGTGTTTACTTCTTGTTATTATACTCTGAATTGATTGTCAATAAATTCAGTTTCCCAAGCGGAGTCTGGCCCATGACAGTCACTGGTGAGTGATCTCTCTCCCTGCCACTGCTGAATGATCTCTCCCTGCCCTTGACTCGATCTAATAACCCATGGGCTTTTAGTTATATTTTCTCTCCCCTGCCCAGCTGAAAAGGACAGTGATAGAGCAGCTTCTGTGGACACCTCTCCTTCAGCCAGGATCAAACCAACAAAAGAGTGTTTTCTTTATTTATAGTATTCTTAAGGTTAATATTTCCAAAAATGGTAATGAGATTTTTCAAGTTAGAGCACTTCCTTATAATTTTTGTTACAGGAGGCAAATTAAATTGCATCACAATGTCATATAAATACACCTTTTTTAAAACAGTATGCCTATTTCAAATATAATGGAGATACGTCTTCATATGCCACTGAAATATATTATCCCTCTGTCTTATGTTGACTAGGTGCTTAACCATCCTAGAAGCAACATGCAGCATTTTAGAATAAGAAGTAATGAATAATTCTGTCATTTTAATTTCAAGGAGTATTTGAGATGAGTATAGAGAAGAAGATGAATATTTTGTCAAAAGATTTTGGCTAACACAACCTTAATTCCAAAGATGACGTGTTATGAGAACTATAAAAAGTTAGAACCTTCACCTTTTAATTTCTTATAGATTATTCAAACCTAACTAATTAACTTTATTTTTCCTTCATCTGCTCAATCACCTGTAAGAGTATGCTCACTGTATATGCCTATTCACAAGTACTCACAAAAGTTTGAAAGCACAATCCAGGCAAGCCAGAAGTTTACTGGTTTTCTTCTCAAAGTTATTTTTTCACTTTCTAGAATCAGCTGCAGTAATCTTTGTTGTTCGTTTATTTATTTATTTATTTTAAATTATTACCTTAAATTTATTGTCTGCTTTTTATCCGAAACTGCATAAGTTCTGTTTTGACTTTTAGTCTAGCCATTAAAAGCCAGATTTGGGCAAAAACCTCGAGACAGAGTGGTTACCTGAGGTAAGAGGAAGTTAAAAATGAAGGTGAAATTACAACCCCCTTCAATTCAGTGGCAAAGTTCTCATGCAGAGTGTTGAATTAAAGATTTATTTTCCTGGAAGCGAAAATATAACCCCCCAATGTCATTTCACTGTGTAAAGACAGTACCACTATAGATTAAAGGCAAACTGTTGTTATCCTTCAAATACCTAATGAAAACACATTTCAGTGACAGAAAAGCAATTTCTGCAAATCAGTACTGTATAGCATTATAAGTGCTGCATTTACTAATATATGTGCTAAACTGCAGAAAATAAAGGTTATATTAAGTACAGGCTAATAAAAGTCAATGCCTTTGCCTCTAACTTCTGACAATGAAGGTTATAAGTCTTTTTAAACATAAGAAGTTTCAGTTTTATGATTTCCATGGAAGCTGGTTGATAAAAGACATTCATCAAGGTTTGCCTTCCACGTGTTAGACATAACCTCAAAATCTTCCCACATGGAGAGATAAGCAATAATTTCTTCAGCCTTTCCAATGGCTTGGCAAAGTTAACCATCTTTCCTGGATTGCTGTCAAAATTTCTTGATATCTAAGACTTTAGACTACAAGGGGTGACACAGAAACATCATGTTTTATGTTGGAGAGATAGGAGAGAAAATATTTTAGCAATAACCTTATGAGTATGAGAATTGAAAGTTATGTTTACATATTGCATTTTCTTTTCCACAGTGCTCAAAAATGCTACACATCAAATGCTAATGTAGTGAACTCCAATTAAAGATTGTGAATTGTGAAGCTATATACGAAGGGACTTTCATGACAGGATGGTATGATCCAATTACAAGAGATGCCTCTGCCTGAATTGAGGTGCAAACAAGGCCATAAACCAGAGTCAATAGTACAGATTCTATTTAACAACAAATGTGAGGTACAGAGATAGAAATATGAGTAGAGGGGGATGGGAGAAGAGAAAGGGAGTGAGAAAGAGAGAGATGGAAGACAAAGATACCACCACCACATGGATCCCTGCTGTGATCCACTGGTCCTTCTTCACCCCAGTCTTCAGTGGTGGAGGTCCCAGTGCTCTTCTGGATGCACCAGTTCTATACAGTCCAAGTCCCAGTTATCCATGGAATGCAGATGCCATTCCCACGACTTGGACTGGCATGTGTATCCTTTCCCACAGTTTGCCGCTGTGAGAATTTTTTGTCTGGATAAGTCCTATTTTAAGTTCTCTCAGTCTTCACACTGGAATTTTGTCCAAAGTGCTAATTCCAAATCTTAGACTTCATCAGGCCTGGTATTAATGCCTTCCTGTTTTTTCATCTATACTTATCTCAAGTTCCTGTTATGGTGGCTTATCTTAGGGGAACTTCCTTCTTGAGAGATGCAACTGAATTCTTCAACTCCTCACACAAACCCATTATAATTTTACAGAGTTATATGGAATTCTGGGAGAATATTTACATAGGGTTTTGTAGAAATATGCTCCACCTAAATGAAAAGGTGAAAAGGAAGAGGTAAAAAAAAAGTTGTCAAAACTAGAAAATACTCTTCTATGCAAATCATGCCAATTACATTTAGTAAGGCAACTCTAGAAACCTCATAAAATGTGAAAAGTGAAACTGCAAATGAAATTAGATAAAAATATTACTTACCAAAAAATTCTTATTGTAGGTGGAAAACAAAGATATGTTTAAAGTATATATCTAGTATATATCTAGGCAAATGATAGAAAGGAGAATGGAGGTATCTAAAAATGCAGAAAAATAATCTATAGAAAATTCTACTTCTCCATCCTAGGAAGAAGCTGACATTTTTAGTAAAGTGCTTGAAGGAATAAATTTTTAATATGCAAAAATATGTTTTGAAAAAGTTTTCAGTTTGATTATAAAATTTCTCATGCTGCCTTTAAAAACTCCCACTTTTCAGAGGAGAACCTTTCTGCTTAAACAGGTTGAGCTTGCACCCTGTCATGTCTGTACAAATGGTATAACTAAGCTGGGCTAAATGGAAGAGCAAGTGTTTCACTAATGATGGTTTAGGGCTTTGAGTTTCTGCATTTTTTTCTCGTGCTATTAATATCTGAATAGAAAATATATTTAAGATAATAATCATGTCCACTAAAAGGAAAAGAAACAATGCAGCACTGAAATACAGGAAATTCTCTGTAAACATGAGAGAAAAAAATCTTTCTTATTTAAGAGTTGTTGGCACAGGTTGGCCAGGGAATTTGTGGAGTCTTTATCCTTGGGATTATTTTAAATTCAACTGAACACAGTACTGGGCAGCATGTTTTAGCTGATCCTGTTTTCAGCACAAGACTCAGTCTAGAGGAAGCTAGGTGCTTTCCAATCTCAACTGTTGTGTATTCCAACAGAGTGGCTTTGGATATGATAACATGTAAAATCCTTAGAGCAAGGGGTATTTTTGGAAGTCTAGCCAAAAGAAGCATCCAATTTGACTATCCTAAAAAAATACCCTATGTTGCTGAGTAAGAATTATAGAATCTATGGAAATGTACACACTGCTGAAGAATGCCCATGAAGTTTTTTTCTAGACCACTCCAAGTGTTGCTGATAGTAAATGAAGGGCTTGCATCTTTCCCCTGACCAGGGGTGAAATTGAGAGAAGGGAGAGGAGAACCATTACATCCAGCAGGTTTAGCAGGTTTCTTCATTGCAGAGCACTGCTAGTCAAGTAACAAGGCAGCCTGGTTTTCACGTAGCTCCATCCTGTGCCAACTAATCAAGACTGAAAGCATCACTGAAGCTCCACAGCAGGTTTTTTTTGCATATAGGTCTAGAAGAATAACACATAATTGTCCATGTTAACTGCAGCAACAGTATAGTTGAACTGTATCTGTCTATTTTTGAGTTTCTTGAGGGTGAGGGATCCTAACTGGCATTTTCAGGAATCTAAGTTTTTTTTTTTCCTTTTCAATTGGATTAGTAATCCACTAACCTTGTGACTGCCATTTACAGAGCCTCAAAGCTGTGCATGTGTGTGTACATTTAGTGCTGCTCTGCTGGAAGAGCAGCAGTTCACATACGCAGAAAGCTTTGCACTCCAGTCCTTGTCCTTACTGATCCCATTTAACCATTCTGAGTCAGCAGTTCAAAGCCAGAATCTCCTCACTTCTTGGGCCACAAAAGAGTTTCACTCTCCTCATGCAACTTCTCAAAAGCATGGGATCTCAAAGGCACTTACTCGTCCCATTTCATCTATTTTTCAAGGATTTTGCCTAGCCCACATTCAGGAAGGAGAGTTTCCCTTCCTTTCATCTGGTGAGTATTCCACCTCTTAGGCTGACCTCACTGACAGAGTTTCTCTTGAAGTCGTGCAACTCAAGTCTGTCATAAGTTTCAACTGATTTTTCTAAATGTACCAGCTGCACACACACAAATGGGAGAAGAGTAATCTCTTCCAATCAGCAGATAGGAGAACACATGGTTCTGAGTATCACATATAAGAAAAATCTAGACACTCTGCACTAGAATGAGAGTTTTATGATTTTCTGGGGTATATCCCTCAATTTATTTTGAAAAATAGAGGTACCTGCTTTATGCTTAATTTTCATTAACTTTTGTTTGCTAGAACAGGGCTAATTAATTGAAATTGTGTAACCTCACAGTATATTACAGAGATAAATTCATTTAAAAAAAAGAATGTCACAATAAAAAACATTAAAAGACTCTTATTGAAATACATATAGCAAAAGCTCAATATTGCTATACATTTCAACAATTATTTCCAACATCCCACATATGATAAAATCTATTGACATGACTGATCTTCTATAAATCCTAGGCAAAGAAAACAAAGGAAATCTCACAGAAAGAAAACAAAATATACAGCTATGCTTTTCTTTTAAGAAATGAAAATAATGAAACATTTACCAGGCTTGACAGAATCCTTTTGTATAAATTGAACAAGGACTTAAAATAAAATTAATATTTTCCATCTCACACCAGATAGTAAAAAAATTTCAATCTGAAGTAACATTTCCAAAAGGATATATGTACCTTGAAATTACATTTTTCTGCTGAAGATAAGCAGAAGGACTGCAGTCTATAATATAGTCAAAAGCAACGTTTTTGCTATAACATTTGTACATGGATAACAATTTGGGCAGTCTAAATGCCTAAGTTTCTAGTAGAAATCTGTCTATCTTTCTGATTCATTTTTCTGCCAATAATAACTAACTGAAGGACATTTTAGAGTACAAGAAAGAAATATGCAAGTCTAAAAACATTAAGAAAATTATTTTATTTTCAGTCGATTATGGACAGTCATCTAGCAAATAAAAAGATACAGTTGCAAATTAATTCAAGATATTTTAAAATATCAGTGAAATATATGTTCCAATACAGTGTTTATTTCTTCTTTTACATGCTCTTTGCTTTAATACAGCCTTATTCTCTTTGGAGAAAAGTGAAGCAGAAGCCAAGTTCCAGTGTTATTGCCTAGTTTTTTTGTTATAAACCTAAGAAAGTGAGAATTGCATATCTGAAAAAGAAATGGGGTGGAGTTGGAGTGGAGGCAGGGACAGGAGGGGAACTCGAGGAAAGGAGCATAGCTGAGTAAATCGGATCTTGAATTGGAGCTTTGGGAAATCTGGTCCTATTTCCAATTCTACTGCAAGGCTGCTTGGTGACTTTAAGTAAATTACTTCACTCTAAGCTTTGGTTTCTCTATATACAAACTGCAGATGTTGTCTTGCTATCATGGCTGAGACTTACAGACGGAAAAAGTATTACTAAAATATTAATAATCTTTTCTCACAAGACCCTTATTACAGCCATGTGCCAGTTGGTGTCTGTTGATTGACTGATGCGTTCTAGCTATTTATCACTGACAACAGAGCAAAGATATACACAAACAACAACATCAAAGAAATACTCATTGTCAAAATTATAAATAGTTGCTGAAAAATATTTAGGAATACTTTTCATGAAATCTACCCTGAAAATATCTTGCTCTAAATGAGCCACCTTAACACAGCATGTATAACACAGAGAATCAAATGAATTACTACTGAGTATTTCTTTCATCCTTAGAAATCAGAAACAGATGGGGCAAGCATGACCACCATCAGATGCTGAAAAACTGCTGAATTCCCCACACCCTTGGAATGAGTTTCCCATGATGCACAGTTGCAGGATTTCTTTCTAAAGGAAAAGGAAAAGATCTAGACATAAGTTTTTTATCCATTATCTAAATTCTCCTTGCACACTTTATATTCCTATTAAGATATAATTCAGGTAGTGTTGACAGTTTTGACACAATTCATTCATAGAGCGCTCCTAATTGCATATAAAATAGACTCACTGCCTGGAAGCTGCCTCAAGAGATTATATGATTATTCCTTTAGTACCATGGCAGGATCAGTACACAACAGATGTTTGCTGAACTTGTTCTTGAGGACATCACATGACAGAGAGTTCAAAGGCTCCTGTGCACTTCAGTGACCCTTTCCTGTAATAAGAATCTCTTTATGCAGAACTTACATGACAATAAGTGGGGATGTCAAGTTAAAACCACAAGGTTATTAAATGGAGAAAAAGCTAAGAAAAAAAATTTACTTCAGCAATTAATTTTGTGAGATTCGTAGGTAAACTTGCCTGAAAATGTAAAGTATTAACTAAAAACATGCACAACCAGTACATGGGGAAAAACATATTTGTATTTATTCATTTACAGTGTACCATTTTCACGAAAAGAGAAACAATAAAAAATTTAATTTAAAAATCTGCTTTTATTACCCCCATAGGAAAGAAGACTGTTTTACATCACATATGGAAAAATATATTAAAATATTTAATTTTATTGTTAATTTCATGCATTTCAGTGCATTTTAATTTCATGAAGTCCAAATCACTCCAACTTCTAAGACTTTTAATGTATAGCAAAATATTTGTTTTAGCAAGAATCAACAGGCTTATACTTGGTGTGAAAATTTTTGGAGTGGAAATATGAGAAACATTATGTAAATAGGCAAATAGTACAAGAGAGAATAAGATGATGAAAAAGAAGCATCTTTCATTTTTAACTTTGCAGATTATGGATAAGATACCAGGTATATTAATCTTTCAAAGCAGTTCCTCACTCATCTCCAGGAATGATTTATGTCATCAAATCTCAGTGTCATGTTCCATTATTTTATGCATTTTGTTTAGCACAAGGAGGACCTTTTCTCTCTGTCGACAAGAAAATTCTGAGAGCTAGAGACAAGACATGTCAGGACTAACATCAGCTCCCCTTTTAGCAATTAAACCTTGTCATTCTTGCCACTGTGAGAGAGGGAATAGCTGACATCTGGACCCAGAGGGCAGTGAGCAAGTGGCTGTGAACAGAGCAGTGGTTCAGGACACGCCTCTGAAAAGGGTACTCTGTAAGTGTGGCCCTAGGACTACTTTTTGAGTTGGACTTTACAGGGTTTTCAGTGCAACAGAAACTATGGAGCAAGAACCAGAACTCTGAGCTGACCTCAAAACCCACAAGCCACATTATCAGGATTCTTTTTGCTTCCTTCCCTTCTAGCCTCCATAATCTTGTTAACCTCATGAATTCTGTTGCAGCTCCAACAGACTGCATGGAAGATACCTTCTACTTGCCCAGCCTTGCAGCTGCAGCATGATCCCAAGGGATTTGCTTGAATTCCCTCGGGCCAAGCAAAATCTATGACCTGTATCTCTTCTTTTCAGTAATTGCTCTAGTGGGCAGCAGAAAGAATTACATGATGCTCTGAAACAGCAAAAATAGCAAGCACTAAGAGCACAGATGTTCCTGTAATTTGTTTCTTTAACCTGTTGATATCCACTTAGCTTGCAGGTTTCTTGAGCACCAGACTTTCAGAAGCTTTTTTAGGTGTCTCATTCTCTTGGTCTGCATCATCTTCCTGAACCGAAGATGGTGCTGCAAACCCTGGGGAACCCAAGAGGCTTTTGCAGATGCTGCTCAAGTGCACTTAACTGGACTCAGTTGATTAGAAGTGAGATGAAAAGACAGTGGGTTGTGTCTTGTAGTGTTTCCCAGAGTCTGCAGGGTACCCCGTGTCACCCACCTGCCCTGCAGTACCCACCATGGTTCATCCTCTCCTCTCATCATCCTTCAGTCAGCTTTAAGGGAGCATTGATTCTTCAAGGCATAGAATCAGAATATGCATTGGGTTGGAAGGGATGTTAAAAGACCATTTTGTTCTTACCCCCTGCTGTGGGCAGGAGCGTCTTTCACTAGATCAGAGTCCCTGATGTTTGATCTGATCTGATAGTTTTATACTGGCAGAACATGGGAAAAATATTTTGGCAGTTCTGGGCAGAAGGTACTGTGCATAGAGAGTGTCAGATTAACCTGGGACAGGAAATCAAGCTTCACATGCTGCTATTACTAGATTCTTTTTCGAGTACTTCTATATTTGTATTTCATTCTTGTTCAACTCTCTTTTTTAGCCTTTTTTTTATTTCTATTACATCTATGAACATTCAATTAGGCCCCAAGTAATGGGGGGGGGGGNCATAAATATTTAAAGATCTATTTGTTTTCTAGAAATGAATTTCTTTCCAGCTACAACAGCAAACAAAATGAAGCTGTCACAACCTGAAAGCCTCCTATACTGTGTAATACTATTCTGCCATGGCCATTATTGTACCTTGTCTTCCTATGTTATACTGAATCTTTCAAAACCCAAGATTTATGTGATTTCATGTGGTATAAGCTGCTATATATGTTAGCAATTTTAAAATATTTGTTTTAGACAATCTAGTAAAACTTGTCTCTACAGGGACTTCAGAGAAAAAATGCAAAAAAAAAGTATGTACTACTAAACCAAACATCCTAACAAAGTCCACAAACAGCATATTAAAAACCACAGAGAGGATTTATGTAAACTACACTTCTCATTATATATTGTTTCTTGAAATTAAAGTAATTATGCTGTTACAGTTAGCAATTAAACTGAACATAAAATTGTTTAGAAGCCAGTGGAAGCTCTCCAGGTACAGCAATTAATGGGTTCTGAAATATATTTACCAGTCATAAATGTTTATAGCACAAGGATGAATTAAAGACACATTTATACCAGAATTAAAAATAGACAAAACAACCTGACACCTTGCTGTACTCCAGTTGCAAGCTTAAATATGAGAAATACAATAGTCCAATGTCAAATATTTTTAAAAACAACAACAACAAAAAAAAGATATTCTGTTCCTATCCATTTATAAACAATATTCATTGGGGGAGCGGGGCGGGGTACTACTAAATTTTCCACAGAGGCAGCAAACTGATTTTAAGCAAAAGGGGTTTTTTCCATACAGTGTAGTGCATAAGTTTCATGCTAGATACCAAGTAAAGTTACGAAAGTGCACCAAAGTACAATGTTCTTGGAATAACTCCTGTTTCTGCTTTTGAAACAGAAATAATTCTATTATTACATTCTTATTTACGTTTGAAATATATTCTGCTCAGTGCTATTTTATGTTCTTGGAAATCTCAGTGAGTTAGTTTTCTTCGCTTGTTTGTCCTCTTACAGTGGAATTCAGTTCACAGTAGCCACTAATTTAGGTTAGTGTTATCCGTTAGGTTTTGAGTCTTTCTTTCTAATGATGCTGTATAGGAAGAGTGTGTCTCATTAGATTTCATCCTAAAATGTGTGCTGAAATACATCTGATGGATACCTGTGATAACAGTGATATGGCTACAATAAGGTGATGTGAATTTCATTTTCTGACAGCCTTTAAGACAGGGTTTCTCTGTGACTGAGTATAGGAGACAAATGAACATGCAGGAAATAAAACTCTACCTTGAAAATCTCTCCCTGCCCCGCTTTGGGTAAGTCCAGCAGTACAGCACAACCCATCTGAGTCCTCAGATAAGCAGTGCATGCTACTTTTCTTGTCCTTACTACTGATCAGTTTGCTCAGTGATAATACTGACTCAGAAAGGAATGATTTTTAGGAAAAAAAGAGTATTTCCCACGCTTGTGACCTCTATTTGACAAAGAGATGCAGAAAGAGAAGAGTAATGGTGTAAAACATCTCTTCTTTCCATAACACTACAAAAGTCCAGGTTAAAAAGCTGTTTGTTTTTAAAAACAAAACTACTTTTGGACTCCCTTTTGCAAAAGCCTTGATGTAATTACATACAGGGTAAAGTCTGAGGGGCAGTAGATTCCAGCGGGATCAGAGACAGGAAGTGCTCAGTAGCATGGGCTCTGGGTAATCTCACTGTTTATCATCCAAATAGATGAAGGGGTAATGACATCAAATGTTGACATGGTTTTTTACACTTTTAAAGAGGTTCTGCAGGCTGCACATGAAAATACAGAAGGCTTTTAGTTTCTTTACTAACTGCTTTAGCATATTTATTTTTCTGCGTTTATTAAATATTTATTTTTGATCTGTATCAATTTTACCCATGAGTATCTCATCTTTGGCAGAGGACCAGTACAGTATGCTGAGCAATTTTTACCTGTAATTTGGCCCTATAATAATGTGACCACTGAGCAAAAAAACACATTTCAGACTCTGTGTGAGAAGTGGACACCTGACATGCACAGTGGCAACATTAAGAAGAAGGTATTAAGAACTTATTGGACAATAAAAGACCCAGAAATTATTTAGGCTACACATGGTCCTTCAGCAGGAACTACTTATTTTAGAAATGTATCCAAACACTAAAGTGATGTGAAGTAGGATGTGAAAATTCATGGAAAGGGATGTTCATTGAACAAGTACAGTCAATTTTCTCTGAAATATATTGAAGTGTTTGCCAATGTGCAGGTTGCAGTTAAAGGCACAGGCTTGTACCTACAAAGCTTTAAAAAGTCCCAGAACAGGAGACACAGCTAATCCTCCTAATCTACACTGCTATGAAACCAATCTCCAGATGAGTTCCAAGCTAATAAATGAAATTTGGTGGGATTGATACCAGTATTTCTTTCCAGATCTGCCTAAATTTATGCACCTGCACTTAGACTTAAGCCAGTGCAAAACAATTCATGCTTAGCACTATGGAAAGTCAGTGTGCTCTTCTGTGAACATCAGCTATGCTAAGCTAAAATCAATGTAAACCTTTCTTTTGGGGAATGAGGAGATAAATGGAGACTCTACTTCACTATCTCCACTCTGTCTATCAATAAGTGGTCTTAGAGAAGTTGTGCCCAGCACTGAAAAGGAGGACAGAGAATACTCCATACTGCAAACCCCACTGTGACTATTTTCATCACACACATTCACACTGCCACAAAAATTACAGGGAATAAACCTGAGTCCAGCGCCAGCAAGTCCATGAAATGGACCATGGTATAGCTGGCTGTGCTGCTCAGTCAAAGAAGGGAGACCACCACCTTTACCTGTCCAGCTGACCCCAAAAAATGCCTTTCACACAGATGCCAAAATCAGCACAAACATATTTTCAGAATACAAGGGGCAGGATATTGTTTTCAGAACTCTCCATTTTTATCTAAGGAATAGCAAGTGTAAACTTCACAAGTAGTACAGGTGGCCAGAAGTGCCCAAAGTCAAATCTTTCTGGGTGCCTAATGAAGTGTCAAATCTTATTATTGTGTACTAAACTGTGCAATTTTCTCCCTTTTTCTTCTTATACTATATTGATAAACACATGAAAGTACCTTAGACAGGGTTATTTTTGTATCATGCTGCCATTTTTTGCCAACCACCACTCCAAACACTTCATACTCAATATGAGCAAGCCAAAAGCTTCTCCCTTGGTCACTCCACCAACTTCACCTGGTGAGGAAGCTAAAGGAAATCTTCCTGTAACACTGGTCCTTCAAATAAATATCAGAATCCTTTTAATTAAACATATGCTTGACTTTTGTTTGGGAAATGGTAATGGTGAATGTCAGTGAGTTGTTGTGAAGCTGAAATGAATTAAGATTGTGCTACTGTGAATTCCTTCTTCTGCTTCTAGTAAAATTATTAAGAGTAAACATATCATGGACTGTGTCAGAAACATGCATGATTACCTAAATGACTCAAAGGACAAAAAGCCAAAAAGTCTTACTCTAAATCTTCCTTCTTTTTGTTATCTTACCACTGTAATTCATTTTACTGGTGCTTCTATAATCTGCAATGATTGTCAGTCTATGAATTGTCAGTTAAAAAAATAATTTCAAATAAATAATATAAATTTTCAGATTGTCATTTTTCATCCCAGTGGAGCTCTCTAATTAACAATATATATCTTATATATGGGGAAATATGTCAGCATGATGTACAGCCAATAAACATAAATGTAATTAATAATAATTGGTGAGAGTAATATGTGCATTGCAGATCTACTTCACAGTATTACATATCTTGAGAAATTAAGAATCAACTGATAGTTGTGAATGAATACATTAGAATGACAACAACAAAATACATTACAATAATAACAACACAAATACACTAGGAAGGAAATGGAAAAAAACTAAACCATTGAACTAGGAAGGCCAGGCTACTCTCCCTATTTCCAGTTCAGGGGTAGGATTGGCATTTGGAAACTGCTGCTTCCTAGTGTCCTGCTCAACCTATCTTTACTACCCAGTTATGAACACATTTATTCCTTTAATTTATTCTCATAATTGATTTTTTTAATATAATACTTCCCATACCTTGGAGCCTGTGTTTAAGTGAATTTTACAGAGAACATGATATAACATGAACTTAAGGCCAAATTTTTTTTCTGTTATTGTTCTGGTTTAGTATTGTTGCAATTATCTCAGTGGGTCTATCTACAGTATGAACCTAAAGTCTATGAGCTAAAGAACTGTGTAATGTATTAAATAATTTCACCCAACTGTGGTTTTATTTATTAAAATCATTTGCATTGGAAAATGTCAATTTTCAGTGGAAAAAATCCCATTCCACAATATCAATTAATTCAATGCTTGAAGGACTCCCTAAGCTATAGTCTACTAAAAGCAACTTCAAACAGGAAATTATAACCTCTTACCCATGTTTGCAGTAGAAAGCTTAAATTAAAAAGAAGATTCACATTACAATTTAGCACAATTGTCTAATGGTAATAACCGAACAACAAATGTCTCAAAAGGCCTCTCTGAAAATGCTGTGTGGCTTTTGCCATCACAGATTTTTAAAAGAAACTGGAAGAGTGTTTGCTAAGGATGATCCTGTCTTGGGGTAGGGAGCCACCTGGATGATTCACCAAAAGCCCTGTCAAGCTCTCTTTTATGAGAGAAAAATGAAGGAACAAGTTCCATCATTTATTAGCTGACATTAGCCACTTTTAAAAACATGAGGAGCAAAATAAAAAGAGATAACAAGCTCTTTCAAAATAATACTGCTAAGAGGAATTTTTAGTGCAGAAAGCCCTATCAACCTTAAAAGGAAGGATGGGCTAATGAAAAATAAAAAAGAAACAGCAATAAATGTGATCATGATGGAATGGCTGGATTGACTATCATGAATTTAAATTAAAACATGATAAAGTGTTATAAGCAGAAACTCTCACTGGAAAGTGTATTAAATTTCACCTGCTTTATCCATGCATAAACAGATTTTGGTGACCTCACCTCTTACATTTCTTACAAGGCTGATATAAAGCTTTGAAGTGTGACAGCATTCAGATCATGAAAAAATAGAAAAATAATGAAAGTGTGGGGAGTCAGCTTCTCTCAAGGATGCATATCCACAGCTCTGAACACAGAACGTAATTGTTAGTTGAGCATGGACTTGTATTTTTAACTTCAGAATGAAGCAAGGAAGCAGGAAAAGGTATTTTGCCTTTGATGAACACTTAGGACTCTTACAAGTATCAGCAAACCTAAAACCATGATAATGTGTGTGAAACTTATTTTTTATTGAGAAAACTTCCTAGTAACCTCCATGGTGTTTTCACAAGACCTTTGTATTTATTTTTAGCAAACCTATATCACAGCTGTTGGTTTTTTTGTTCCCCCTCCAGAGAAAGGCAAATCTTCACTCATTGGATATGTGTTTAAAGCCTTGCAGAAAAAAATTTAGGTCTTCTCTATGAGAGATTAGCTTTGCAGATATCTAGTTGGTCAGACCCCTCAGCCAGAGAAAGCGATCACATCTACTTTAACTCTGCTGGATTCATGCTGTTACACATTCAGGATTTGTTTCTCTCCCACTGAAGAGGTACAGAGGAGGAACTTCCTTTGAAACAAACTATAAATTTCCTGTAACTTTCTAGTACTCTTTTCCTTCAGTATTAATCTGTTTTTCCCATCCTTTAGGTCTCAGCTGGAATCCGACAGACAAACAGACAACCTTTAAGAAAATGCTGCTAAGAATAGTGCCAATAAATCATTGGCTGGTGTGACATAATATGTGGTAGGAAGTTGGACAAAGTTCTGCATATTGTACTTAGAAAGATAATCCTTCTTTTTATCCTTAACTTCACAGATTTCCTCATAATTTATGACTATTAAAAAGAGAGATGGGCAACTGAGTCTTTCAAAAAGTCTGGGATGCCTATTAATCTTCATGCAAGGCATCTTAGGAATTATTTATTTAAAATTGTATGGAGAACATAGAAAAATGACTTGTCATTTCTGGAAGAACAATCTTGTCAAGGAGAAATTTCACATTATTATAGATGCCAACTGTTGTAGAATACATTTTGGAGGTGAACTGAATATGTAGCCAGAAAGGAAGAAAAATATATACTCTGTCATCTACTCACCCAGCTTTGTGCACAGAACCCTATAAGGGGTGGCTTGTTTGCCCACAGAAAGAACAGAAACTATCTTTTATTGACACTTTATTTCTCCTTTAGCTTGCACTATTTACCTTCCCTGTTGTATATACACTGCAAGTACCTTCTTGCCCAGCCAGATTCTTCAGATCTCCTGTCTCGGATTTTTATGACCCATGGCTGAGGTTGTCCCAAAAGTAAGTTCAGCAGAACAATTTATTACACAAACTTCCATCACCTGGTGGGATGTAAGGGTACTTATATTCTGTTTTGTGGGCAACTTTATCCATCGCAATATTTTCTGAATGAGGACATCATAAAGCTAATCTGAAAAGTATGATTTTTTTCTTAAGGATTCTCTTGAAGGAGCTAGTACCTACCCACTTAATACCTGCTGGCAGCTCATATCTCTTGCCATGTGCAGTGGGTTTTGGCCCTTGCATATTTTTCCACCTTTGGGCAGGGTAGAAACTGGTCATGAAGCTCTGAAATGGAATTTTTCTCTAGGAGCATGTTTTTTTAATGAACATCTTTGTTTTAAAGCTCTTTTCAATGAAACAGCATAGCCAGAGCCTTCTAATTTGCATTTATATTTTTTTTTCTAATAATACAGTCTCATACAGAAGCTGAAAAGATGTTTTTGAAGGAGGAAGGGCTCAAGGCCCATTTCACAGCATTGTAAAATATGAATTATCCTCTGTTTACACTGTAATATTTCCAAATGTTAAGGGATATTTCGTCACTACCTGTTATAGCAGCAACACTCCAGAGTAATGCTATACACACTTTATTTTTGAAACGTCTGTTGAATATTGATTTATAACATGTTTTTGGGGTTTCTGACATATCTAGAGATCAGTTATCTTAATAGACTGAAAATAGTATTCTCAACATTTTTAAACAGATACATTCAAAACCACCTATCAGGAAATTGCTTGCTATATACAGTGTTATTTGTCAATGTGACCTTCGGAAATAAATTATTTGCAAATAATTATTTTCCTGTTTCTGCTGGGAAAGAGTAAATATGTATGCTTTTTGAGTTAATGTTTTTGCATTGAATAGTTTGTCGTGAACGCTTCTTCATGTGCAAGTTGCCTAATTTTAAGAAAACAGCTGCACTTGTTTCTAAAAGACTATCTTGCTGTTCACCACAGTGAGGACTCTGACTTGAACAATGTGCTTTTCTTTACCTGTATGCTTCATTACATCCTTTTAGAGTCCTTTATTTCCTTTTCTTTTTTTTTCTTTTTTTTTCTTTTTCCCTGTAGTTCTCTGAACCCATCAGAAAAGGTGCTGCTGTTACTGAAGAGCTGCATCCTTCTGTGGGTATGATGTGGGTGGAGGGTGTCCCAGTCACAAACAAATACTGCAGGAATTCTGCTGGCAGGCTGCTGCAGCACACTGGCTGTCCTGAATGCCTTTGTTCTACCTCAGTTGTCTATCAGGAGAATCATTTGTCCTAAGTTTAGTGTCAGTGTTTCATGAGTTCACTCGTTTTAGCTGCACCCTCTGCAGCACCTGAAATTTCAGGATGTGCATTTTCCTTGCTCTGCCTCCTCTTATGTAAATCCTTCTGTGGTGAATATGTTCTTAGTTAAACTATAATTTGTTTCTGCTTATTTGCAATGCACTTCTTGAATAGAACTGAGAAAGCTGTTTCAGGCTAGAGCAGTCATCCATACACCATTCTCTATCTGGCCTTCAATTACCTGTTTGTTTTTATTCTGCTAACTTGTCCAAGTGCGTTGTGCTACTGAACACTCTACAAACCTTCTATTTTTCTGCACTACTTGCATTTATGCAAAATCTTATCCTTCAACTAATTGCCTGTGTCCTTAATGTTATGAATTGCTTTCCTTCTCTTTTCTTGTTGGTCTCTTCTGACATAATGATCTCTAGGCCATAATTAACATAGAGGTAGGGCATTTTCCATCATATTTTTCTCCACACCTTCACAATTTTGTATTTGCATACTGTCACCACAACTTTATACTTTTAAATTTTCTTCTGCACAGATTTTGATGTCTTGCCCTCTTTATCACCATGTTTTCTTTGTGCTTCTCTATGAATTATCTTTGTGTTTATTCCCCTTGTGCTTTACATACCGACACAACTTTTTTCTGCTTTGTCCTGCGTCAGCAGCTTTTGGAGAAATTACTGTGAGAGGTGCACGTTCTTATTCAGGATCTCACTATTAATTTATGCTGAATTGTTTGCACTTTTTAACACTAGTCAGTCATTTTTATATTTTGTCCACATATAGGAGTACTTTGTTTTCCCTGGGGTCTTGCTCATTGTTGTCAAAAAGCTGTCTATTGCACACACTTATCATATTTTGAACTAAAAATGCTTTTACTATTCTTCTGGGCAGCACCAACCATCTCTCCACACAGGCTGCTGACACAGGACATACTTTTGTGGCTAACAGTACAGTTTACTATGCTTTCCTCAGATTAGGCAGATAAGACACAAGTAAATCTTAGGCAAATGCACAGGTATGTTGCAAAAAGTGTCATTCATATTCCTTCACTCACAATCAAAAGTTTTCTATATTCAAATGAAATTCAAATACGAATTCTCTAATTCAAATGTGAATTTTCTAATTCAAATGAGATTCCCATGAGTAAGGTAGGAGGGAGAACATGGAAAGGTCTCCACAGGACAGAGAAACAGGCAAAATCAGAGGCCTAGAGAGCAATAATTTAAAAATTATCCCTCATATTCCTACAATAAATAGGATTGAAGACACTAAATAGTAAGTAAATCACATTCTGGCATAAAAGTTATAAGAGACAGGTAGGAGAACTCACGTCATCACCTGACTACTGGATTTCTCACCTTTCTGGGAAGAAAAGCATCTGTCAAGGCCATGAGTATAATGTTTGTGCTGCCTCAGGGCAGCACATTGGGTAGGCATTAGAAAAGGCAACAGTGAGGAACAAATCAAAAATTGAACAAGGTTAACATCTACTTCAATTTCTTATAAGGAATTGGGTCTTTCTGCAGATTTGGATCTGCCTTGGAAGCAGCAGAAAGAACAGGGTTCCTTAAATTTTCATTTAAACAAGTGAAAAATGCAGCAATATTTGGACCCAGTTTTATCTGTCTATGCTTGCATTTCCTATCTTTGAACAGAACAATGTTTGCAGCTGGTACACTGCCAGTGTTTATTTTAGAAAGATTATATCACTTTGTCAAGAGCTTAGTCAAGTGTTAGCTAGTCACACAATTTAATGGTTTATAGTAAAAAAAAAATAGAAAAAGAAAGATGTATGAGTTTCCTTCTAAAAGTTTATTTTTTCTTATCAGGAATAAGTGAGAGACAGCAAAAGAAATTTGGACCACTTCAGAAGTGTTCCTTTGCTTTGTTTTTCCTTTACTTTTGTTTGTAGCCAACATACTATCTTTATGACTTTAACAGCACTCTATCATCTTTAAAGGCAAGCAAATAACAGCTGAAGTTGGTCAATGGAGGTTTAGCTGTTAAAAGGAGAAATAGTTGTGTGCTATATGTAGAAGCAATGCCTGTTGTTTTAAAACAGGGTAATGTTTTAAATCATGGTACAGAACCCTCTGTACCACTGCCTTCAGAGATGCCAGATGCAAGTCCAGGCAGCAGCAAACTTGAAAGCTTATTCTCATTAATAGCTTTGCCAATATCACAGGGATCTTAAGTAGCATAGATCACATTAAAGGCCTTGCTGAATTGCAGTGTTCCGGCTTCCAGGGACATCATTCTACTCAGTGAAAAGAGAAGATCTAAGCCAAATTCATTCAAGTTGTGTTGCTATTTTCAGATGTTTAGGTGACATATTTGCACTTTGATGCAAGTTTGAGGACTAAGCAGTGCCTTTATACAGGTGAATAAATTATTCAGGATGCCAAGCAGTGTTCAGATATCAATTATCTTTATTAAAAAATTGCAGAACAATCAAAAGGTGATAATGAATATGCTGCAGGCCTATTTCCATAGAAAGCCATACTTGCATATAATAGTTCTATATTCTTTTTCAAGTAGGGGTCCAAACAAGAGAGGACAGAATTGCCTGGAGACATCACAATAAACCATTAGACTCCTCTAAGAGCCATCACTTGGACTGTCTTCCTCTGTGAGGTTAATCAAAGTTCTCCAAGGTAGTCAAAATGGATTTCTAGATCTGGAATTTGACAGCATTTGGAGCGTCAGAAAAGAAGTGACCTTGAAAGATGGATGAAAACAAAACTTATTTCCTGTTTTTCAATCTGCTTTGTACAATATTTTTATATTACAGTCCCCACCATAGAAATCCCCATAAACCCGTTGCATTGAATTTTACTGTCCTACTCTGTTTAAGCTGTTTATACTTACCTTTGAGCACTCAGATTGTAAATGCATGCTAAGATTCATACACATTATTTACACAAGTTATTTAATAGCAATAAATTGAAGACTACATTTTAGAATTAAAAGGGCAAGATGACCTTGATTTGCTCTTTTCTTGTGCAGGTTCTAATTTTGTGGAAACAATTTTGTTTGTGCAATTCAGGTTACTTTTAGGTGTCTGACAAATCATAAGGTGAGATGACTAAATCAGTCAAACCACAGGCAGAAATAATTGTGGGCAGGACTGGCAACAACTGCCCCTGAAATAATAAAGTAAAAACAACAAAAAAGGGGTTTACTTGAAAAGTTTTAAAATTCTTAGTGCTTTTCTTGTGTCTTTAGAATATTTTTGCAACCCTAAAGGTATTAATATTATTATTATTTGGAACAAGTTTTCTACTGAATCCTGAAATGTTTTTGTAGCTAGTGGGGTCCTGCCACTGGTGTCCTTTTGGAAGGTTTTTAAAATATTCTTGTAAACTGAAAGGAACTTTCCTATTAAGCCCTCTGAATCTCGAAAGGACCGGAGAGCACTGAGTGCTCACTGCAGTGTTATCCCTCACAGAGCCAATGACAATTGGTTAGTGGTGCCTGGGGACGTGCAAGGTACCAGAGACCAATACTGACTCCTGCACTCTTTGATGTTGTCATCAGTGGTTTGGATAATAAGAGATGACAAATTTTAGAGAGGATTTACTAAATGGGGGAAAAGTGATTCAGCAACACGTCTGAACTTCCGTTCTGTAAGACATGGATGGACATGGAGATGGGGCCAACAGGAACCTTGTGAGGATCAATAAGGAGGTGCTCCCACTTTTGCAGCCGGGATGTGGGGATAACTCCCCACAACAACCTGGGCTGAGGGGATCATCCTGCTGACACTGCTGTGGACACTGTGGTGAACACAAGGCAACAAAAGTGCATTCTCATTCCATAACACAAACTTCCTACTGAACTGCATTAGAAAAAGGGTAGCAAGCAGACCGAAAGGAGTTACCATCCTGTTCTTCAATAAAAGAAGGTCCACTGGAACGCACTGTGTAAGGGAGTTAGACCATGAGGGAAGAGACTGAGGAAGTTTAGCTCACATAATCCGATGACAAGAGGGATTAAGGTCCTCCTAATAACAACCTACAGCTACTTGAAGGGAATGACAGAGATGAAGAAGTGGCAGATGCAACAGCAAAGACCAAAGCCACACGCTGCTGTTTATGATATTCAGATTGGTTTTCAGGAAATACATCTTCACCAGGAGCGTGGTGTGGCACTTTGACTTTGAAGAATCAGGATCTCAATCCCTGCAGGTTTCCGAGATGCACCTAAACAAAGTCATGGCTGACCTAGTGTTCATGGGAGTTCTACTGCAAGAGGAAGGCTAGACTAGATGACTTTGTAACCAATATGATTATGTAAAATCAGATGTTTTACTGTTGTATAGGAAGAGATACATTATAGTAGCTCTAAAAAGCTCTTTGATTACTGATGTTGAGCTATATGTATTCAAATACCATAATGATTGGAAAATATAAACATTTATTAAAATTTATACATAGAGTCGAAGGTATGATTTTTGATATGTTATAAGAAATGTTGCCCACTAGGCAGTACCTATGAAGTTTCAAGAAGTAAATTAAATAAAGCATTTCTAACAATGTTCTTCTGAAAACTTTTCAGCAAGGCTTCAAGAACACATTTTTGTAATGCCATTTTGAGGCTTGCTTTCTGCTGGAGGCTTGGTTGTGTGATAAATGACAGCTTGACAGAGATGCATAGCTACCAGTGATTTTGAAAGCTCCATTTAGTTCTCATTATACTCTGGGTGCATCACTTTGGTTTTATTGGGCTTTTCAGGAAAGGGCTACACCATTATTCTTTAATTCTAAATAGAAATGGAAAGCTGTAAATCTCTATACGGAATGACAGCTTACAAAATGTGTCCACTTCTTCAATTCACTTGGCAAGCACACATTTCAAAGTTGAAAAAGTAAGAGAAGCAGCAGGTCAAACCTCTAGCAGTTTTGATGATTTTTCATCCTGGAGATGTAGACAGAGAGAGGTTTTAATCCCTAAAGAAGTACTTTGGCACACTTGTGCAGCTTTATTACCATAAGTTTGTATGGGCAGCCTCAATAGGAAAAAACTTATTTAAGCTCATATTATTTCATGTTGAAAGAAATAAAGCCCATTTCTTTTAGAACTGGTACATTATATGAAATGCAAATGCAATGATAAAAAAAAGATGCCATTGCTCCTCTGACCTAAGCCCATAGGTTGTAATTTGGGGCCTTGAAAGGTTGGTTCAATTGGAGTAAGAAAATTGCAGACATCAGTCAATGATACGTTTTCATTTAACTTTATTTGTTTAAAAAAAACACAAAATGTGCTCTTTCCCCAAAGACAGCATGAATAGAGGCAAGGAGCTCTACAGCTCTGAATTATCCACATCTGCTTCTCAAACTACTGCCTACCCACAAAGCCCTGTCCCTGTGTCCTTCTGGCCCATTTGCAGATTTCCATATCCAGTGCCTGTTTCCCCATTTCCACCTGACAAGCTAATCCCTCCCTAACAGTCAGAGACAAACTCGGGCTGCCCTGCATGACAGTCTTCCAGAGATCCTTCTTCCTACTGCTACCACCAGGTGCTTTCATGGCATAAACAATCTTCATTATTTCTTTTTCTTTAAGCCTTTAGAGGACTTACTGGCACACTGGCAGAGGCTACCCAGGGTAATGATTAAGTCACCACCCCTGGAGGTATTTCAGAGATGTGCAGATGTGACATTTAGGGACATGGTTTAGGGACAGGCTTGGCAGTGCTTAATTAATGGATGGACTCAATAATTGCATAGGTCTTTTCCAACCTAAACAATTCTATGATTCTATGTAATTTTCTCTCATAAATCAGAATACCTCTCATCATTTATTGCTATTACTACTATTGTCTTTTAATTATTACATTTTGATCAACTTTCTGATAATACCTTATTTTGATTTCCTAATGTAAGGTTCTTTTTTTTTTTGTAAATAACCATTTAGTTCATATTTTTCCTTAGATATTTAAAACTCTGCAGAGAAAAAAATATAAGCTTGAGTGTCCAAAGTTGGAAACTTAGTTTTATAAAACTGGCAAAACAGTCTCAGAAACAATTCTTTTTCTTGGATATTATCAATCCTCAGTTACCTAAATGGAGTTCAGCAGCACAGCTTTGTTAATATAATATATGCACATCCAAAGACATAGCAAAAATTAATTATAAGATTTTGATTTATATTTTTCAGATCCCTTAAGCTGTTTTGTTAGCACTAGAGAGCAGGGGAAGCTAACAGGTAGTTATTAACCAAGAAAAATTTCCTAACTTTAGATCCAATTTACAGTAGTGATTGATTTTGTTTGGAAGGAGCATAAGAGGAAAGAGAAACTCATTCTATAATCACATATTGAGGAAAAAATAAAGTGGTCCTTCCTCTACCCTTAGACCAGGATTCACCAGAGTCAAAGTTCATTTCTGAAGACCAAGGGGACCACTGAACCCTACCTTAGACCTTTGTCATCTGTCTCTTCTAGAATGGCTGGAAACCAGAACATCACTCATTAATCTGATCATTTTATTTGAATTCCTCAAAGTCAAGTTAGTTAATGGCCTGAAACAGTTTCTGTCAACTGGAAATTGATAAATATTTTGAGGGATTTGGAAATCTCTTTAAATTTCAAAATACATAAACTCCCTGAAGCATGTGTAGGGAAATTCAAAAATGCTAGTCCACACAGAGTCATGTAAATGTCTCATTGTAAAATGTAACTTCTGTGCATTGAATAAAAAAAATATATAATTTATTTAGATTTTTCTTTAAGGAACCCCTAGGAAAAGAAAACAAAATTCATCAAAAGAGGAAATCCAGATGATATGTTGATCAAAAAGAAGTCTAAAATATCTTCATAAATTAATTGTGACAGACCCAAACCAGACCCTGAATGAAAGAAGTAAAAAAAATATTATATAATGCCTTCTGTCTCTCTCTGTTCTCATAATAGTTACACGGTTTTAAATTGCCTATATCATGGAACCATAGAATCATAATATCATGGAATCAGAGAATCAGAGAGTAGTAGTAGTGGAGAATCGGAGAATCGGAGAATCACAGAATCACAGAATGGCCTGAGTTGGAAGGGACCATAAAAATCATCCAGTTCCAACCCCCCTGCCATGGGCAGGGACACCTTCCACTAGACCAGATTACTCAGTGTCCCATCCAACCTGGCTTCGAGCACTTCCAGAGATGAGACATCCACAGCTTCTCTGGGTAACCTATTTCAGTACCTCTCCACTTCCCCGTTAAAGAACTTCTTCCATATATCTAACATAAATTTCCCTCCTTTCACTTTAAACCCCTTACTTCTTATCCTGTCACTACAGTTCCTGAGGAAGAGTCCCTCTCCAGCTTCTTTGTGTGCTCCCTTCAGACGCTGGAAATTTGCTGAGGTCTCCATGCTATTTTCTGTTTTCCTGACTGATTTTTCTTTTTATGGAAAATCAGACTTAGGGCTTAGTTTAGTTGGTTAATTTTTTTGCTACACTCAAATCTGACTGCTACTTATCAATACATTGTAAAGTTATTGCGTGGAACTAACCTTTAAATCCCTTTCTTTATTTGCTGCAATTCTAAGATTGAGAGCTAGATAATAGATGTAGGGTTTTCTCCCGTACATTAGCTTTATACATTGAAGGGGAGGAAGACAAGCTCATAGCTGAAAACAAGAGAAAATGAGGCAGCACAAGTTCTGATCACAGAACAGCACCTTCCTGTGCTACAGCTGCAAGAACGCAAATCCCTGATTTTTCAAGAATCTGAAAACATAGATCCAGAAACATCAAAGTGGAAACCAGGGGGAGATCTTCTACTGAGTTGCTTGGGGACAATAATTTCAAGGGCTCTGTTTCATAAGATCATTTTGACAAATTCCTCCAACAACTGCCTGCAGAAGTCTCTAAGATTCCTGTCCAATACACTTTTTTGAACTTAGAAATAATAACTAAACTAGACCCATTAAAAACTTGGGGATCACACCCAGAGAACTGATAGTTAATTCATGTATTATGATATTCAGGAGCATTTTGGACTCTGAGCCTCTGATTTGAACTTTTTAAATTGAAGAAATGCAAGTGTTTTGTTGGGAATTTTCATGAAGTTTTCCCCAAAACGATTACTGACAGGCAATGTCATATTAGTAATATCAGTGTGCTCCCAGAATAGCACCCAAGAGAGAAGAGAATATCTGCTCACCATTTTCTTTTATTGTTGACCTTGTACAGAGGCAATAGTAAAGCTTTCTTTCAAGACATTTATTTTTGCTTTCTCAAGATTATTAGTCTTTCCCAGTCCATGATTTATAGTCCTTAAAAATAGTAACCAATATACCAACTCCCTCAACACTTTCCTCTAGGATTGAAGCCTTCACAGAAAAGTAAAAGACAAAAACCCACCCACTGAAAAACAATCCTCATCCCTTAATTTCACCAAGCACTTGACTCTTTTTCATCCTAAAATACATATGGCAAGGCATATTTGAAATGAAATAAATCCCACAGAATTCATAGAGGATCTCCTACTCCTCAGTGAGGCAGCCTGTCAACCCAGACTGAAAGAAATAGTTCTTAGATGTTGAATTCTGTACACTAAAGAAACACTAGTAGGGGCTGATGTTTTTTCTGCCTCAGTGGATTAACCTCTCCTTTACCAGAAAGAATATAGACCTAGAGCTGAAGAGTTTTTAAAGGTTCCTCATTCAGAGATTTCTAAGATTCCTTCAACTGCATCTTCCTTGAGTTCCTATTCAGACCATAGATCTAATCCTATAAAGATGGAATCTTCTTAATCCTCGATTTTTTTCTACATATACATGTCTAGTGTCCTAAAGTTTGTCAGTCCAGTGCCAATAATATGTTTTGGCTTTACCTAGCTATGCTGCATTTCAGGGGGAAAACACATTATCAAGCATTACTCCCTTCCTCTGAGAAGGCAAATTCAACCACAGGCCATGGTAAATAAAGATTTCAATGTTCATAAACAAGCAGTTTTCCACTGCACCTTAGACAGATTCCACTGTGATAAAATTGATTGTGACAGTCTAATTTAGTAACCCTGTGACGCTTGTATATATCTTGTTCATGTGAAATATTTCACTAAGTCCACTATTGATTTACTTACAATTACATTCTAACTGTATCACTTCTTATATGTTTTTCCCCAAATATTTAAGCGTCTGATGGCAGAAGACATCAAAATATCAAAAGTCTCCTTTCCTTGAGAATAACATGAAAGGATCAAAAATTTTATTTGGTTTTGTAACACTTTCCCTTCATAACTTAAAAACTATTTTATGTTATTTGAAATCAGTGAATGGACATTGATTCAAAAAACAACCTTAGTCCTTGTTAGAACACCCTCTAAGAGAAAAAGTGGCATTAATTTCCATCATGGAATAATGGTATTAAAGTTGGAAAAGACCTTCAAGATCATTGAGTTCAACCTCTGAATGAACAACACCTGATCAATTAAAGCACATCACTGTCACACCCAGGCACTTCTTGAACACCTCCAGGGATGGTGACTTCACCACTTCCCTGGGCAGCCCATTCCAATGCTTGATACTCTGTTCAGGAAAGGAAGTTTTCCTAGTATCCAATTTAAACCTTTCCTGGTGCAACTTGAGTGTGTGTCCCCTTGTCCTGTCACTGGCTGCCTGTGAGAAGATGCAGACCCCAACCTGGCTACAGCCTCCTTTCAGGCAGTTGCAGAGAGTGATAATCCCTGAGCCTCCTTTTCTCCAGGCAAGCCCCCCCAGCTCCTTCAGCCACTCCTCATATGACATCCTCTAGACACTTCCTCAGCTCTGCTGCCTTTCTCTGGACACATTCCAGCCCCTCAAAATTTTTCATGAAGTGAGGGGCTCAAGACTGGACACAGCACTCAAGGTGTCCCTCATCAGAGTCAAATACAATGGAGCAAACCCTTCCCTGGCCCTGCATACACACATGTTTAAAAATAACATTTTATAATTATTTAGTGAATTTTCATTTTGTTAAAAAAAATATTTTCTGGTCTGAGAATAAAATAGAAGTATAAATAAGGTGATAAAACAAGAGTAAGAATAAACACAAATATTTAAATCCTCATTCAACTGTTACACATCTGCAAACATCAGAAAGTCCATTTGACAATAAGAGGGATGAGGTCAGTTGCCACGACCTGATTGACCAAAAAACTTTTGGTAATAGCAACCTTTATTCTTCCTTTTCCCATAGTGAGTTGCAATTATGTGTAATTTAGATGAGCAGGTGATCATAGTAGGAGTCACAGTAGCTGACAAGATAAATATGAATGAGATTGAGAAAGAACTAAGTTCAGATCCAGAGCCTTTTTCTAACACGGAAAGCTTTTGCCTACTCTGTATAATGGATAAACAAATTTTCATGTTGTGATTCTGAGAGTTGCTTCCCATAACTTAGTCAACAAAAGAAAGTTTGCCTTAGGAAACTGTCAACAATCAAACCAGCAAAAAAACCCAAATAAACAACCACATCTTGCAAGGTCCAGATGCTATCATCATATCCAGCCTTTTAAACAGGAGCAGACTGCCCCTGGTTCCTCCACTATGGAACAGAGAGAGTCAGATGCAGACTGCAGCTCTGTTCACTTAACCTCTGAATTACCCTTGGCAAAAGCTTCTCTCTCACTCTCTACCTGCTGTGTAAATGAGTTACAAGGGTTATGCTCCCGCCTTAGGCTTCTCATGCTTCCAGCGCAAGACAAAGAAGCTTCAGTGCTTTTGTTCAGTTTCTTTTCACTCTTCTTTTATACATGTGCATGAATCACATATATAATTTGGAAGAATTAAAATACAAAAATATAGTACTAAACCATAGCTGTCCTGCACCACAATTTACAACATGTTAATTGTCATATTATCTCAATACAGAGCTCTATTGCATCAAATCCTCTGGCATAGGAAGAGTAAATCTATTTAGAATTCTTACATTATTATGAAATTCAGTACTGTGTTGCTTCTGTCAAAACCAGGAAGTGTCTTTAGAGCAATTTGTGTGCACATCAAGTTCTGAAACAGGTTTTTTTTTGTTTGTTTGATTCTTAGATTGCTTGCACTGGCATAAATAGTTTAAAATCCCTTTGGGGGGCCAGATACTTATGTAGTAATTAGGGGCTTGCATATTACTGAGTGAAAAACACAACACTGAAGTTGAAGCTTAAAGTCCAAAACACTGAGTCAAACCCTGTGCTATATTATATAGTGTTATTCACTCTTTTCTATAGAAATGTTCCCGTTAAGAGCAAGACTGAATGTTCTTATGTGCTTTGTATAATTTTCCTCTAAAGCCATTCAAAAGTTGTTTTTCCAAATATACCAATTAACAGCAAGTTAACAGTCTACCACTGGTGCTGTCATATAAAAGCTTCCAAGGATTTTATCCCTGCATCCCAAGGAAAAGTTCATCCTTGGCAACACATAGTGGAAGATGTTATTTGCCATGGTTGTGCCAGTGAAAGTGAAAGCTGTGACACATAGAAGGATGATTCATTCTTTGTTTTTATTTATCTACACACAATTTAAGATCCCTGTACTTTCTGGGAATGTGCCATGGAATAGGGGGCAAGAGTCCTGAAACATGTTTGTGGTCTGTTCCAGAACCAAGGACAGCAAAGTGAACCCAGACTACACCCACACATCCTGCTGTTGATTGCACTGGGAAACAGACCTGTGAAACAAAGAGCATCTGCTAATCCTGAGCAGCAGGCCAGCTAGAGAGAGCCTTGTCATTATTTATTTAAAATGAAACAAGAAAATGTCATTGATGCAAACTCCATTTTGGTAAGATGCTTAAGAAAGTGACAGCTTTGTATGACCTTGGTCTAATCAAACCATGCATAGAAAAGTCTGCATTGCATAAGCTTTCACAAATGTTTAACAAAAAGGACATGTGAATAACAAAAAGAATGAAGAATTGTCAAGGAAGCACAGGGCAGTATTTTGCAAGAATAATGGTCTGAAAGCACCACTGCAAACTTAGACTGAACATTTGCAAAGTTTTCTTACTGGCAGGACCTTGAGCTTGCTTAGCATAAAAGTCTAAAAGGATCTTACAGTTCTCTGGTATTAATTAATGGACATTAAGACATGATTTGTCCTTCCAACATAGATGGATAAAGCATACTTTAAAGAATTAATAGGTAAAACCTCTCATATTCAATTCTGAATGTTTACTCCTGCCTTGTGACTCTGACGTAGGACATGCACTGGCACATAGGCACACTTTACCCTTTTGTCTCCCTGCCTCATAAGAATCCTGCCCCTTCCCAATTTGAAAGCATGCTGTGATGTCTCAGTGAGATGTGTATTGTTTCTGAAGAATGCTATATTAACATGCTCATCTTCAGGAATACTAAGCAGCTGAAGTGTGCTTTGTAGATTAAAGCACAGAATGCAGATTCCCTTCCACCCTGGCAGAGGCTCTGGGGCACATCTTGGGATACTGTTATACTTACTAAATCCTCATCTGGAGTAGGATAAAATGTGCATTTTTAAAACATGTGCCTGACAAATTGAAGTTATGTCAACAATAACTAGTAAAATGCTGATGTCTAAGATCATCAGCAGCTAAGGATCCTGAGATTTATGTTACCTTTTTTGTTATGTGAATGGTATCCTTTTGTGGGAAATTTAATTAAAACATTATTTGGGGAATTAGGGGGCAGCTTTTCTTTGTTTCAACTCTTTGCTTATGATTATGTCTGTTCAACATTTCAAGTGATGCAGAACGAATGTTAATGGTAAATTGCTGGAGTGTGATAATTGATTTCTTTATTAATAAAGGAGATTTAATGCTCCATGCTTGATCTAACTCACCATTAGATATTTTGCTTTAAGAGTCATCTTCAAAGTACAGTTCTTCACCTTGAAGGCTGTTTAGTCCACTTACTAAGCATAACTGCCTTTGCACAACTGCTCATCATAGGTGGGATGTGATATTTTGGAACCGCTAAGTGCTTAACGCTGTCATTAACTTTGCTTGGAATTGTGCTCAGCACTTCTAAGAGCCAGCTCTGGGGAAAATGAATCTCTTCTGCTATTAAACCTGTGGATGATTAAAGTACAGGGAGACCCACAGCAGGCTTTTGAAGAAGAAGACAGGGGCAGGTCTGTCTCGGTGTGGATGCGGATGCAGGAACTCTACGTGAGGAGTTTCGCGCAGGGCGTGAGCAGAGAGAGCAGCAGGGCCTGCGGAGTGAGGGCACACGGCAGTGCCAGAGCCCCAACCACTGGGCACTGATGATGCCTTAGGTTTTATCTTTTATATTTTTCAAATCCTGTACTGCTAGTGTAACTCTGAAGTTTCCTGTAGCTTGTTAAGTGCTGTTCTCTACACTAAGATAGACATAACAAACCTCTGTAACTTGCTCTCCAAGGACACCCAGAACAAGAACTGTAAACCATCATCTTAGAGAGAAGGGGGCAAGCTTGGGGAAATTCCATCATTGACTAGGTTCTGGTTCGTGAATTTATGTTGATATAAAAGTATGAATAACTCGTGATCTGTTGTCCATTTTGGGATCCACTGAGGCAGGACCCTCTGGAGCCCAAAGTGTGCATCTGAAGGTCTTTCAAATAAATAGCTCCTTTATTCCTGTCTAGTCTCTGCTTCTAGGTAGCCATTTAAGGCATCACTGAAGGGTACACTCCACAGAGATTCACAAACTCTATCCTACCCTCTTCTAAGATTTTATTAAAAATGTATATCCCACATAAGGTCGCACGTTTGGTGAAAACATAAAAGAGGTAACAAGCACCTTCAGAGAAAGCACAGTCACAATCTCTGAAAGAGAGGGTTTGCTCCGCCACCATCCCTCAGTCTGCAGAACACCAGACCTGCCCTTTCACAGGTTTACCCACAGCATTCTACCTTCCCTGGACAAAAAAAACAGTGTTCTTATTTACCCTTCATCACATTTTTCCTCTGCAGACTCAGCAATTGCATGTACAGCATTACTACTTTTACTGTGCCTTGTAGAAATGCATCAGAAATATAATGAGCTCTTTTCATGTATGTGTGTATGTGTGTGTCAAAAGGGTGATCTGGTCAGTACTGGAGAGCAAATCTGGAGAAAACATTCTGTCCTTTCACTCCAGCAGAAGCAGTTGCCACACTTTGTGCAGTACCACCACTGAAAATATGGCAGTAGAAAAAAACAGAACAAAATCTTGCAACCAAAAAAAAGGGAAAAAAAATATATAGTATTTGAAATTCTCATATTTTCAGATTCCACTAAAGCAACCTTCATTGTTTAAATGTGTACCTCCAAGATGCTATGAGAGTGAGCCAAGCTTTCATTCTGACAGACGTTATCACTGCCCCAGATGCGCTGTGTGCACACACTCCAAGGCTGCTTGTTTAAATCACCTCCAGCTAACAAGAGGTGATATGAGACTAATCTGGGAAGTGTGTGAAAATTGCCTGAGGGCAATTATGAATGCTATTTAAGCAATAGTTTTTCCAGAATACACTGAAGTACTTCCATAAGGATGCCACAGAGCTACTCCAGAGGCATATGTAGGATGCCAAAATGTTTTTAATACGTGTTACAATATGAAATATTTATTCCCTGCTTACTACTTGTGTGAGAATTATTAAATCTCATTTTAGAATTACTAATGACTCATGTCAAACAGACATAAAAATGTTACGAACCAAAGCTCCAGCTGCTGCAATTCAACACATTCTGAATAAATGGGGCCTCAAGTGCCATCTAGTGTAGACCTGACTCTACAGTTCCAGCATGAATTCACTCCTCTCATGTTATTTAACTCCTTAGTATGTCTAATGAAAGAGGTGCACTGCTGTTTTCAGCCAAATAATTCAGCCAAATAATTCCCTTTAAGAAGAAAAGACGACACATATGAAATAATAATAATAATAATAATAATAATAATAATAATAATAATAATAATAATAATAATAATATTGTCAGCTCTGATTGCATTGTGTCAGAATTGTGGCCTGGAACCACAACTCAAACATATTAAAATGTTATCAGTGCCATTATACTGTACACAGTATATTTTAAAGGAATTATTTTAAAGAATGAGTGGCAGTTTGCTAAACTTCGAAAAAAGATTATTTGATATTTGGGTATTTTACTTATACCATCTGATATTTATAATCTTGTATCCATTGAGAATAGCATGGGCACTTTGAAATCACATTTTATCAGTGATACATCTATGGCTTATAGCTTCCTTTCTCTTTGTTTTACAAATGATTGTAAAACATATTGTAAATAAATACATTTATAACATTAAAGATAATCTAAATCGAACACATACAGAGATGAAACTGATGAGAATATTTGCTGTTTGTTATTTAATTTCAGAAAGTACAGACATGTTTTTTTCTGCAACAACAAAAAATATTTTCCATAAAGTTCACTAGGCATAGAATATATTTCTCAATCAATTAACTTTTTTACCAAATTAGAGAAGCAGACAGGCAATGAAAGTAGAACAAGAAACAGGGACAATACTACCTGCTTGATCTGCATACCAAATTCCAAGACAGCCTATCTTGCCATTTTCATGCAACCATGCCCTTATAAGAAGGCTCTGTTTGGCCTTCACCAGGCATACAAGAAAGGGAGAAAGCCTATGAGGCAGAAGGAGGGATCTAACAAGTTCATTCCAAGAACCTTATTGCTGCAGATCTTCAAATTTACACAATGGTTTTTGGCTGACTTCTCCTATTTAACATTGCAGAGCAAAAAGCACATCAGCAATTTAAAATGGTAGCTTACCCTTTGAAGTGCTCCCTGAAACAAAGCAGAAGGAAGAACAGGAGAAGAAATATCTGTTCAAAAACTACAAAAGTGTTCTGCTTCAACCCCTTGGTTCATCAGGCAGTATATGCAGATGCCAAACTCCAGCCCACTTCAGTAAGAGTGCTGTACTTGAAATGCAGCAAAACCCAGCACATCTCTTTTTTTTTTTTCCTTTTTTTTGGTCTTGGTTAGAT
The DNA here is from genome assembly GCA_013396875.1 of Vireo altiloquus. Taxonomy (NCBI): domain Eukaryota; kingdom Metazoa; phylum Chordata; class Aves; order Passeriformes; family Vireonidae; genus Vireo; species Vireo altiloquus. The sequence goes on from VZRF01014966.1 coordinate 147,651, forward strand.
TTCTTCCCTTTTTATTATCTGAATATATGTAAAAAATCAGGAACTCTTCTATATATCCTTACTGGGACATCGTTTCTTGCTAGTGATTGAATAGAAACCTCTAACTCAACCAACTTTGTGGCCAAAAGTAGATTCTAATAAAATCAGTCGGATGTTGCTGAAGTTTCTAAAGAGAATTGAGACATATTTACATGTAGAATAATTATGGTACTGTCACACATCTTCATTGTATCAGTAACCTAGGACTGGATTCTGAAAAAACCTTCAAATTCATGTCACATATGAAGTGGACTAAAACCTTTTTATGGCTAGTGATGCTTTCAGCTTGGGCAGAATAAATATTCATCCAAAGCCCTAAATTTTATACTAGTTAATAAACATACTATTTATTTCAAATGCCAGAGCAGAAAAAAAAAGCATAGCATATGCTGTGTGGCAAGTGTTACCAAATAGGGATTTTCTGCAGCAACTAACTATAATGCATGCAACTTGCTTATAACTCTTCAGCTGTCTAAAGCTGTACTTATTACTTGCAGTGGAGACAGCTGGTAAATTAAAAATAATAATGATTAAAAAAAGAGTCATGAGGTGAGATGATTCTTTGTTTTTTTATAAAAATGAACAAAGCAAACAAGTTTGTTCTACTTAAAGCTTTAATTTTGCTCCTGCAAACATGGTCTTTTCTGGTAAAGAGAATATGAAGCATGGTCAGTTTAAAGTTTTCCTTGCAATTTTTGCAGTGGCTTCTTTACTGCCATTTTCATGTCTGATTTAGAGAGCTAATAATTTGAAATCATCTACTTATTAACACTCCCCTTTTACACAGCCTCTGAAGTGCTCTTCCATTGTGTCACATAAAACTCCCACAGCCCATTCTGCATGGAATGAGCAGGCATGGCTGCTCTCTGAAGTAGCCTATTGCTCATTTCCTATGCAAGTCAAGAAACTTCATTATCACCTTACTTAAGTGAAGTTATACATTTCTTTCCTGATCTATTTCAGTAACTGCAAGTATCCAAATGTTATTTGGTTATTGGTGTTTTATGTGGATGGGTAAAATAATACTAATAACTTTATTATCATTAATACAATTTGTATAATATTTTTATAGATGCATATTCATTTCTCTATACATACTTTTCACCAGGTGGAGATCAATGTTTTCTGAGATACATAAGAAAGTACAATATGATATTTTATTCCATGCAGAATGTCTTTCCTTTTTAAAGTAGACCCAAGAGTCTTGCTAAATTTCCCATCTCTGTGCATTCTGTTATTACAAAGACTTATTAACTGATCATTTCTTCTTGAATCACCCATACTTACCATCTCTTATTACAGCAGTAGTGTATGTTTTTTATGGTTGAGGCTCATTACAATGTGCTGCTCACACCATTCCTCTTCATTATGCTGTCTTGCCTGGACACTGTTATTTGCTGATATTAATATTCCACTCCAGAACTAGAAACTGATAGAATGAAATCATCATCACTGGGACACATTGCCAACCAGAATAAGCAGATGTCCCTTTGAAGAGTAGAGTTTATTTAAAAATAAAATCTGTAAAGGCTAAAGAGGAAATTAAAACAAAGTAAACACAAACAAACAGACGAAAATTACACTGCGATGAAAGAATATAACTGCACTCCAAGCCAAAATCATTGCAGACAGAACTTTATTGGCTTCAGTGGAATTGCAACTAAAGCAACAGGGATCAATATCAAATATTGTCTTTATTTCTTCATTTAGACTTTATTTTAAAATGTCAGAATACAAAAATTATCATCTATTTAATATCTGGGTAAATTCTACTGATTTTGCCTCCTTTACATTGCTTGGGGGTTTTTTGCTATTAGCTTCTGAGTGTGTTTTAGAGGGAGGGAGAGGCATTGGGTTTGGGTTTGGGGGCTTTTGTTTAGTTGGTTTGTTAATTGGTTTTCATGTGTTTGGTTAAAACTATCCCAGCTCAGAGTTTATTATGTTTGTCAGATTAAATTGGTTCTGAAAAAAAGAGCCACTGAAAAATTCAGTGCAAATATTCCAGAGCATCCATACCATTCTGTTTTTCACAGAATCACAAAATAAACTGAGTTGGAAGGGACTCACAAGGATCATCGAGTCCAACTCCTGGCCCTGCACAGGACACCCCAGGAGTCACAGCATCTACCTGAGACCATGTACAAATGCTTTTTGAACTCTGGCTGTTGCTGTGACCACTTCTCTGGGGAGCCTGTTCCGATGCCTGCCCACCCTGTGGGTGAAGAATATCCAACCTAAACTTACTCTGACACCACTTCAGGCCATTCCCTCAGGTCCTGTCACTGTCACCACAGACAAGAGATCAGTGCCTGCCCCTCCTCTTCCCCTCAGGAGGAAATGTATTTTTGCTTTACAAGATCATTGCATTCATGTCTTCCAGACACTTCCTAGACCATACTGTGCTTTTTTGTCTTAAAATAAATCACCACCTGCAGCTGCAGCTACATGCTCCCATTTCTTCAGGTAACCACCCAGGAAACTGCAGTATGATGATGGTAAACACATGATGAGAGACATTTTCAATATCATGGTCAGCTTAAAACAAACTTTACACTGCAAATCCACTAAAATGCTGTTTTGGGGATTCTAAAACTAGAGATCATGATTAAAAATGGCATTTAAATTTAGAAAGCAGAGAGGTGGTGGTTTTTCTGTCAACATACACGAGTCTATTGGGACACAGAAGGAGGTGTGGTGAAAACACCTTTACAGACACTTTTAAAGATGTATATCTGAATCAAGAAGTTCTAATATATAATTTTGATAGTTCAAGTTCAAAATTAAGTCTAAGACATCAGATAGTTCTCTAAATATAGGCTTTGAATCAAGATTATATACTGAACAAAATACTTATTGTCCAGGTATATTAAAAATAAATACATTAGCTGCTGTTTTTTTCAAGCCATTGGTTGATGACTATTTGTTTCCCATTATTATGTATTCCACAGTTAATGTAGTTTTATTCATTTTGTGCAGTAGTTGCAACTCAAAATTCCCTGAGGATACCTGTCAAGAAATACCACTTAGCTTTCACTCAGCTGAATATTTGCATGAGTGAAGAGAGACCATGGTGGTTTGCCTTCAAAGTTAGATTAATGTGAATTGGAGGAGTACATGGGGGTATTTAATGCTTATGTAGTATAACTATGTTTCACACTGCATTAACCCTAAAATAGCAACTTCAGATGACCAAATTGGTGTTTTTAACTTTTTTCCTTAATTTCCAAAGTTGCCTTTCATAGTTCTTACCCCGTATTTATCCTAGGTCAGACCTCATGCCACATGCAGAAGACTGCCTGCCAGATTTCAGCAGAAGACATATATTCACCTACACACACTACTATATTTAATTTGCATTAAATTAAATATCCTTATGGAAGAAGACAGAATATCTTAAGGGTGCTGTGAAATATTGCAGAAAGACTTTGTGATTTAGGTCAGCACATCCACAAGTGTGATCCATCCATTCAAGCACATGTACACTTCACTGCAACACAAATGTAAAAGCACATGTTTAAGCACACATCTAATCAGTGTGCGTTGATACAACACTATGAATGCTCATATTTTTATTATTTTTCTTGTTATCATCAACAGTGTTTAACATGTTAATGATAAGTATTATTTTGTATGCTAATTAGAGTAAAACTGGAACCCGTGTTTCCTCTCCTTCCCCTTTTCCCCAGATCAGCATCATAGGCTCAAAGTAGGATTAATTTCACTGAATTTGTACCTTAGTCATGAATTTCTTTTGTAATCTACTCAAAGTAAAACAGATCTCTGTATTAAAATTCATCTGATGCATTGAAGCTGAGGAATCTTACTCATTTTCGGAAGTGTTGCACCCTCTGTATGTGCAAGGTCATATTTGGGCCTTTTCATTCTCACTACCCTTTGTCGGCATAGCAGACTTCCAGATTAAGTTAAAATGGGGCTATTTCAATATCTTGACTGAATCTAAGTTATGATTATGGACCTCTAATACAAGTTACCTGTAGTCCTCAAACCTACCAAATTAATGTAAATCCTAATGTCTCTTTAATTTCCAATCCCCAGAAAAATCACTTTCAGCCTAGAATATCTTTGTAGGGTGGAACTGCTACAGAATAAAAGATAAATGTCAAGTACAAAGGCATAAGAAGTTTTAACTATTAGATATAAATATAACTTTGAGTAGTGAGAGAAGCATTAATCAGTAAAGTTTAGTTATCCAGCTCCCATATTTAAAGCTCAGTTTGCATTTCCCATGGTAGTCTAAGAGGGTGCAAAACAATGTTTTCATCAAGGTGAAGTCACACAGCACAGTCTTTGCAAACACAGTCTTTGCAGATGGCCAATGCACCTGCTCTGAGGAAAAGGGGTCACTTTCTTATTCTCTATATTGTCACATGTAGCAAGCTGGGATAGCTGTTAATAAAAGAGGCAGGAAGGGTCTTGCTTGGGTTCCGCAGAGATGTTTATTCCAGCTGCACTCGTGGAGGGCTCAGTGACCAAGACCAAACTCATGGGAAGGGTCCAGGGTTAAGTATGGGGTGGTAGGGGCAGAGAGAGCACCAGGAGCCAACCCTCAGGGAGTATAGGGGCAGTGCACAGGTGGGGTTAGGGTATGGGAAGCAGTGGGGAATAGAGGGGGTGGCTGAGGGACAGGGGTCTGTGGGGGAGCAGGAACACTCTGGAACAGGGACTGGGGGGCGCTAACAGGGCCCATGGAGGGAGCAGAACAGGGATACATCAGCATAACAGAACAGGGATCCTGTGAGAGAAGCCTCTTGTGTCTCCCTAACTTGGGGAATGCCTCTCAGGATCCTTCCCTTCCAGGGGGTCCTTGGGGACCCTTGTGTGGCAGGCTCACCGGCCTCCACAGTCATGATTTTGTAATCCTAACAGCCTTTACCATGATTAGTTTGCTAAATTCAAAACCAGCTTTTCTCACAGTACTTATTATAACATACAGCATTCGATTTTTTGAATAGGAAAATTGACAATATAACTGTATATATTGTCCATGGGCATGTAAATAAAGTTACAGGTCTCTAGTAGGATCAGAGTACCTACTAGAATGTAATAAGTAGAGAACAAAGCCACAATGGGGAGTGACAGCAAATGTCTTAAATTAAACAGACTGTATTTTGTTAGAGTGGTGTGCACTGTTGATGTCTAGTGACTTTTTCATTGAGCCAGTTCACTACCTATTGCAGCTACAGAAACTGTAGCAAACAGAATTTTTTATTTCTGGAGGAATGTGGTGAGAATTTTGTCCTTAGCTTCCCTGAAATGTGAGAGGAATATCTAATACCTGACTCCTTCACAAATAGAAAGTACTTTTAAAAGAAATGAATGTCATTATCACATAAACAAATGTATCTTATCTGAAGGTAAATCACATATTTTCTATGTTCTCTAATGCAGGCAGGAAATGTTAATAAAAGACTATGAATATAGTCTATGTAGTCATATAAGACTATGAACAACTCAAGGGAGGGCAGCAGTTCTAAAATAGATGTAAAATAGTCTGTCCATGGTGTCAGAAGGACACTATGTTGCTTACACTAAACAAATTTCAGCTAAAAAAAGCCTGTCAAATTTTACTCATAAAAATCAATGACAAAATGCTTTGTAAACTTTTGACCAATTCTGCAAACATTTGCTTTGACCACAATGAAAATCACAGCACTCCAGGGGATCTATCTACACTTTCCTAAGAAACATCATATTTTGCCTCCTGTGCTTTGCAGTTCTGAAGAAACATTGCTTCCCTCTCGCCATGGATGTGTGCCAAGAGAAGGAGTTATGGGAGGTGGGAAAGAGGCTCTAACAGAGCTGCTCTAGCAGCACACAGAGGCTGCTCTGCCCCACTGCCCTTCTCTGCTCTTACGCAGAGGATCGAGGTTGGCTCTTTTATCAAGCCCAATGGCCTAGCGCTGAGAAATAGCTCTGGGCCACAGACAGTGCTGACTGAGGTGGTATTCCTGAGTGCCCGTCAGAGAACATGCTGACATTTATGGAGATTGTGAGAACAGCAACTGTCGACAGAGTCATTAAAGAGGAGCTCTGACATTGTCTTAGGAGAGATAAGCAAGGAAGTGTGGACGCTGACAAGTTCGATCAGAGAGAAATTTTCCAGCTCTCAGCCCTGTTTGTGAGAAGAAGTTGCTTTCTCACAAGCAGAGCTGAGAACCAGGAGAAGTTTATGTAAACCATCTCATGTGTTTTTGTAAGCTATGTGTTGCAAGTGATGTTTTTTTCATCTTGTTATTCCAACTTGTTATTCTGTAACTAACCAATGATGTTAAAGGGGTGTTCACCCAAGAACCAATTATTGTGCCCTGCTCTAGCGACCCTGGATATATAAAGGTAAAGATTTTCTTAATAAATGACTTATTTCATCTGAAGTTTATGCCTCTGTTTTAGCCATCACTGAACTCAACTGTGACAGGGAAATCTTTGCTTTTATTGTTCCTTGACCTCAAGACTAGTGGTCTTCTAAACAGGCATACCACGTACAGATTAAACATTTGTTTAACTGGGGGAGCAAAGCAAAACAAAACAAACAAAAATACCCAACCAACCTTCAAAGATTCTCATGTAACTTTATAAGAAATTCCACTTATACATATAAACATATAGTTTGGAAACTTATTCATTTATCAAGGTCACAGATTGTGAATTTTAAACAGACCATATTTCAGCCCAAAAGCATTCTAGGAAAATCGCATCTTCATTCAGTTTAGGAGTTGCTCCCAAAATAATTTCTGAGTTTAAAATTCGGTATGAAAAATGATATGCAGATTTTTAGGAGAAAATATCTTCATTTCAGCTTTTCTGGGGAAATATTACAAGTACCTTGATGATTAAGCTAAACTTATATTCATGTTTTTTTAACTATGAACAGACTAAAAAACATCTTTAGAAGTAAATAATAAGATACATAATAGAGTGTTTTTTCAAAAAATATATTAAATTTACTATAATATTGTCTCACGTAGAACAACAGTATTTAAAATACCATTACAGGGTCAAATACGAAGGGCCACCAAGGATAAGCTGTATGCTAACCTAACCTTAACTCTGCCATTTAGGCAAATTGTTTGTGTTATTAAGTAATAGATTTTAAATGTTACTTGTGACCTAATGCCACTCTCAAAAGTCACTTCATTAGGAAACGTAAGATTAATAAGAAACTAATGATGTGTGGATTTGTAACTCAGTTAAGCTGTATTGCTCATTGTCAGCAAACAAAGTACTGTAACTTCAAGCTGAAGTTCAGCTTGAACTAGATGGTGAAGTTATTTACACACATGCTTTTTTTATTGGCTGCAGCTTTCATCCCATATAAAATCACTGAGAACATGATTTTATGTGGGATACTTTCTTCCCCAAGCCAAGGCAGAACCAATAAACTTGAGTGCTAAACTTGATTTAGTGGCAAAACTTATTGTCTGACAGTTGATACAAACTCTACTCTAGTTAAAATCTACATTAAAGGAAATATGGCACAGAAGGTACAAAAGCTCACAAAAACAAAATGTGAACTCACATGAGCAGGTGTGTTCAAATTTGCAGAAGAAAGGCAGAAAGAAGCAGTGGCAGAGCTCTGTCTAGATAAATGCTGAATCTACATTCATATGCATAGGAGAGTGTGGAACTACATATTGAGAGTGTGTTAAAGAAAGCAGACATTTAACATTGAAAAGACCAGTTGTGGCACACAAAACACCCCAGTAAAATTTAAAAATCATCAGTATTGCCATTAGAGCACAAAATGGACACCTGTGAGTTGACCCAGGCTTGATACCAGCCACCCACCACAGCTGGACAGGGAAAATAAAATAAAGGGTTTATGAGTTAAGGACTGGGAGAGACCACTCACTGCATACTATCAGAGATAAAATAGACTCAAATTTGAGATATTAACTCAATATATTACTAACAAAATCAGAGAAGGATAAGAAGAAGTAAAATAATATCTTAAAAACACCTTCTCCCCACCCCTTCCTCCTTCCTAGTTCTACCTCCTTCCCCTGTGTGATGTAGGGAGATGGGAATGGAGGTTTGGTCAGTTCATTCCAAGATGTTACTGCCACTGTTCAGGGAGAGGAGTCCTTCCCCTGCCCCAGTGTGGGGTCCCTCCCACAGGAGACAGTTCTCCATGAACTTCTCCAATGTGAGCCCATCCCACAGCAACAGTTCTCCACAACATGGGACAACATGGGACACTCTTCTACACAGCACAGTTCTTCAAGGACAGGCTACTCCAAGGTGGGTCCCCCAGAGGGTCACAAGTCCTACCAGAAAACCTGGTCCAGCATGGGCTCCACTCTCCATGGGTCTTCAGGTCCTTGCCCAGAGCCTGCTCCCGCACAGGCCTCCCACAGGGTCACATCCTCCTCCCAGGCATCCGCCTCTGCTAGTCTGGCTTTTCTTCACAAGCTGCAGATGGATCTTTGCATCCCTGTGGTCCTCCATGGGTTGCAGGGACGCAGCTGCTTCACCATGGGCTGCATCACAGGCTGCAGGGAGTCTCTGTTCCAGCACCTGGAGCACCTCCTTCCCTTCCTTCTGCCCTGACTTAGGTGTCTGCAGGGTTATTCCTCACGAATATTCTCACCCTTCTCTTTGGCCACAATTACATCTGCCCAATAATTTTTTTTTTGTTTTTTTCTTGGTTTCGTTATCATGGAGGGGTTGCCACCATTTCTGATCGGCCCAGCCTTGGCCAGGGGCATGTCCACCTTGGAGCCTGGCATTGGCTCTGCTGGACACGGGGGAGGCTTCTGGCAGCTTCTCACAGAATCCAGCTGTGAGATGAGCCATCAGCTACCAAAACTTGGCCATGCAAACCCAACATATCCATCAACAGGTTTCAATCAAATTTGGATTTAAACAGTAGTGTTGTACCCACAGATTCTTCTCATCCCTACTTCTTAAAAAAACACCAAAGTGATTTTACCATTTATTGCAATTTACCTCTGTTTTTGTCATTTATGTAGGAAGTTATTGAGTAAGGCTGAATTCTGGAAACAAAGATAAATCATTAGTCAAAGCATTTGCGTTAAATATGAAGAAGTTATGGCCTGATCAAAAAACAAATAAACAGTTTAATAATGTTTTGTGATCATAGACATGTATGTGGAGGTATAGGTAATGAAGAACAAAGACACTTTATTAGAGGAATTGTAGTCTTGTGCTGTTGTGTCACTTGGATTACATGCTTCTACTGTGTACCACCATCACTCTGAGGTTTGGAGTGTGTTCTAGGCTTGTGTAACTGTAAACTGTAAACAATGGAATTTGCAAGTCAATTAACTTCAGAGGAAAGAATTTATGAAACATGGGCAAGACATATTTTTCTGGATTATTGCTCTTCTCTTCCAAACACACAGCCTAGGGAAATGATATGCAAAACTTCCAGAGTTAATGAAACAATATCAACCAGTAACACCAAAGCTGGAAATAAAAATCAGTAATGCCAGAAAGTTCCAAAGTCACAGTTTCTCCCACAGTTTATAGTTAGCATCCTTATCTCTCTGTGGAATTCTTATTTTAGTTTCTGTGTTATTCCCTCTCTTAATGTCTTCTTGTTTATTAATAAAATCTAAAGAGATACAGTGCAGACAGTTTTTAGTGCACTTGAAATGCTAACACTGTTCAGCTTTCAGAAAATTTCACTGCAGACTCTTCTGTAGTCATAATCTTTTAAAGTTTGAGGTCATTTAAGTAGAATTTATGCAAAGAATTTGTGAGTAAGGGAGGTTATTATATGAAAAAACGATACCTGTATTTTGTCTGCCTATATGCGGTACCACTATACAGCCTTTCCATGAAAGCTGACAATCTACAGGGAAATTCAGACTGAATTACTCCTTTTGAAAGGAAAAGGAAGAAAAATAAGTAAGGATGTGAGAATATAAGTAGGAACTATCTGGTATGAACTTCTTGCCCTCCTCAATATGCCAGCGCTGCAGGCAGTAAGATGTTCAGATATTCAGGCATCAACCATGTTCAGAGCTCTGCTGCCAGAACTGGTAAAAGGGGCAGATGCTCATTATGTAGTGAGGTGGATCTAGGTAATCTGATATTGGTTCTTCACCCATAGGCAAAATTTTCCTCATACAAAAAGCAAGAAAGTGAAAAGAAATAAAAGGAGAAAACACAAGGTAATGGAAATAGTTCAGAAGAGTGAGTGGGACACTACATACTCCAACACAGAAATATCAGAGCATAACTTCCACCACATTTTAGCAATTCCCTATGGTCACACATGCCACATCCTTTCTTAGTGCAACGAACTATATATTCACCTGTGGGTCATCTCCCCCTCTGAACTGGTTACCATCCCAAAGACTGGGAGAGGTTGGCTTCAGAGATAGATTAATATCATGCAACCACTCCATCTACAAAGGCAATTTAACCTGCTTCAGGTGCAGCCAAGTAAAGCTCACACATCTCCAGGCCATTGAGTGGTCGATCAGGATGCATTTGACTTCAGCAGAGAGAGGCACTTGCCACTTGGCCAGGCCCCCACATGCAGTGTGCCAGCCCTGAAGGAGCCTGTTTGAACTTCCCAGTCATGAGTTTCACCTCCTGGCTGATTTGGCCAGGACTGAAAGAAAACTTTCACTGTTTGCAAAGGCAGCCAAGCCAGCTGTGAACAGCTCTGCTGTAATAATCCTCTTTATAAGCTGAAAAATAGCCTCTAAAAGTAATAAGACAACCAGTAGCATTTGAAAACCTCTATAAATAATGCATACAAATAATATCCCATAAATGTAAATTACATTGCTTCTTGGGGTGAAACTGGAGTTGATTTTACTCATTACTTATCAGCTGCTAACTCCAATGTTTATGAGCAATTTTGAATGTCAATGTATAAAGTATACAGCATTTATTATATTATGCATTAAATGACATTTACAGACATCTGCTTCTGATTTTTTGATTCAAGAAGGTGGCTTCTGTCAATGTGAGTTTACCTTAATACCTACAAGATTGATATTCAATGCAATTGGGTTTTTTTGTCATTTTGATATTCTCTGTTCCTGCCAGCCCTAAAGTCTGGCTTCTATTACAAAATCTGAGTGTAGGAAAAGTACACAAATATTTCAAATTAGTTTTAGTGAAAATATAGATAGGGCTAAATACTAAGACCAAATTCACAGACAAGGAAAAAATACTGTATATGAATATATTAATTGTCTCCAAAGTTTCCATCATGCATCTATTTTTGTCATGAATGCTGCCACTGATCTAACAAACCTTTTCAAGAATGCTCTGGGATGGTTTCAACCCTTCCTGGCTGATCACTTCTAGGCAGTAATGACACAAATTTGCTTCATTGCTTCTCTTTTAAGTATCAGTGACTTTAATCTCTGTCACCATATTATCTACGTTTAGGTGTTGAGAAAGAACTAGGGATTCTGGTTTTGGTATGAAGAGCTTAGCTGAATTTTGAGTTAATTTTCTAACTTTATAAGTAACAATACAGTTATGCAACAATTTTTTTCCAGCATCTATGGTCAGCAAGTTGAGGAAGGTGATTCTGCCCCTCTACTGTGCTCTGGTGACACTCCCCCTGGAGTGCTGCATCCAGCTCTGGGGAAGGCACAGCACAGGAAGGACATGGATTTTTAGATCGAGTCCAGAGGAGGCCACCAAGGTGATTAGGGATGGAGCATGTCTCCTATGAGGAAATCCTAAAAGAATTGGGATTGTTCAGTCTGGAAAAGTGAAGGTTTTGAGGTGACCTAATTGCAGTCTTCCAGTACCTGGAGGGAGACCACAAGAAACATGGAGAGAGACTATTTACAGGGACATGCAGTGACAGGACACGGGGCAATGGCTTTAAAGTGAAAGAGAGTAGGTTTAGAGTAGATATTCAGAAAAACTTTTCTACTGTGCAGGTGTTGAGACAGTGGAACAAGTTGCCTAGGGAAGCTGTGGATGCCCCATCCCTGTCAGTGTTTATGGCCAGGTTGGATGGGGCACTGATCAACCTGGTCTAGTGAAAATTGTCCCTGCTCGTGTCAGTGGGATTGGAAGTGGACAATCTTTAAGGTCCCTATCAATCCAAGCCATTCCATAAATCTGTGATCTCTCAGTTACTGAGATGAAAAGCAGATATCTGAAACTGATCCATAACTCTACTGAGCTATTTATTAGGAGGAAAGATAATAGTATAAGCTTCATTAATAGCAACAAATTTCTTGAGAGGAAATTATAAAAATATGAAATAGATTCTCTTAATTTGAATTAATTTTAATTAATTTTAATTTATAAAAATAATTCAACTTAGTTACAGTGTTTTATGATCTGTTATATAAGTGCATATATATCAATTGAATCACATCCTCATCAAGAACTTTAGCTCTTAAAAAATATCGCACAGCTGCCACAAAAATATGTACTATTATACATGCAATGCAAACCACACACTGTTGAATTAATTTGCTACAATAAAGACCCTCAAGCCTGAAGCCTAAAAAAATAATCTGACATCAAAATGTATGACAGAATAAAGAGCCAGCTGGTATCAGTCATTCTATCTGACTCTTGCCATGAATACATCTGTGAAAGACAGACCTTGTTTTGAGAACTCATCTGTACTTCTTGTGTATAAATATTATTGGTGTTGGCTGATAAAACAAAAGTTAATTAAAACGGCTGAATAAAATAAAATCCAACAAAATAAAACAAAGATAAAGGGAATCTATTCTGCCTAATACAATTGGATACTTTTGGGATGAAATCTCAGGCGCTTCAAGAAAACATTCTTTAAAATAAGTATTTAAAGTCAAAAAGAGTCAATGAAGAGAGGTAACTTTGAAACTCATTGGAAGAATATCTCTATCTACCTAAACTTCTTCAAGGCCTTCCACATAGTCCAACATGACATTCTTATCTCCTGAGACATGGATGTGAAAGGTGGAACCGATGTATAAGGAGTTGGCTGGATGAACACAGCTAGAGTGTTGTGATCAGTGGCTCTATGCCCAGATGGAGGTTGGTGTCAATTGGTTTCCCTCAGGGCTCTGCCTTGCAAGTGGTATTCTTTGATATCTTCATCAATGACAAAAACAGTGAGGTCGAGTGGACCCTTGGCAAGTTGGCAGATGACACAAAGCCGAGTGGTGAAGTTGACACAATGGAAAGTGGTGTCATCCAAAGGGACCTGCACAAACTTGAGATGTGGGACACGAGAAACTCATGAAGCTTAACAAGTCCAAGTGTAAGATCTTGGACCTGGGTCTGGGCAGTCCAAGGCATGAATACAGAATGGGAGAAAAAGCCATTGAGAGCAGCCCTTCAAGGAAGGACTTGGGAGTTCTGGTTGATGGACAGCTGGACATGAGCCAAGAGTGCATGTTTGCAGCCCAGGAAGTCAACTGTTTCCTGGGCTGCATCCAAAGCCCCGTGGCCAGCAGGTCAAGGGAGGGGATTCTGCCCCTCTGCTCTGCTCTGGTGAGACCCCACCTGAAGTGCTGCATCCAGCCCTGGGGTCCCAGCACAAGGATGACGTGGATCTGTTGGAGCAAGTCCAGAGAAAGGCCACGAAGATGGTCAGAGGACTGGAGCACCTCTCCTATCAAGACAGGCAAAGAGAGTTGTTCAGGCTGGAGAAGAGAAGGCTTGGGGGTGATGTCATTGTGGACTTCCAGTGCTTAAAGGGGACTTTTCAAAAAGAAGGAGAGCAACACAGGCAGGTATAAAGAGAGAAGAGAGATGGGTTAGATGTTAGGAAGAAATTCCTTATTGTGAGGATTATGAGTCACTAACACAGGCTGCCCATAGAAATTGTGGATGAATGGTTCAAGGTCAGGTTATACAGGGCTTTGAGCAACTGTGTAGTGGGTGACAGCCCTGCCTATGGCAGGGGGGCTAGAACCAAATTGTCTTTAAGATCCCAACCCAAGCCATTCCGTGATTTTATGATATGTCAAGGCTGGAATGCCTCACTTAAAGTTGGCTATTCAGTAGTGAGGAGACTCATGACAATGAGTCAGGGCCCATCTGCAGTCAATGCAGAGGAATGGGCAGCTTGGCCCCCACACAGTAGGTGCTGTCTATGTCTGTTTGGCTGCTCCTGAGAGAACAGGAATGTTTCTCCCCAATGTCTATAACACAGCCTAGATTATTAGCTTAGGATAACGCTTTATCCTTCAATGTCCATAAACACTTAAAGCGGATTTCATCCTAGGTGCTAAAACTTGGTCAGATAGGACATATTTTAGGAATCACCTACCTCTCTCCATTTATTATGCAGGGAATGAGGCCTATTGTACTAGGCCAAGTGCTTCCTTTGGCACATACCAGTGTTTCAAGTTAGGAAGCTAAAACTTAAACAGTATTTTTAGAGCTGCAAATCTATATTCAAATGCATGTTGGTTGTGCTACATTTCTTATGCTTTGGTGAGCATAGCTTCATTTCAATTTCACTGATAATTCCAGTAAGACTCTTGCCTTCTGAAGCTGTCAAAACCCAAATTCAATTGACTTTTTGTCTTAGAGTTTTCCCTTCAAGCTTCCTTGTTGTAGGCTTAGATTAGAAAGAAATAATTTAAAAATATATCCCAGCACATCTGTAACAGACCATCTGATTTATCAATTTTTAAAGTATATAATTATAAACTAGACCATGCAGGACTGTGTTCCTCACAAAATCTCCTTAAAAGTGTACACTCCTTTCCAGCACAAAATATAACCTATCTTATGAGCAGCATACTATCTCTTTGGAGGTCTTTATTAAGTCAAGCATGTTTACTTCTCTCTGTCCCTTCCTCTCTCTTCTGTCCAACAGTCAGTATTTCTTTTTCTATTTACAAAGTGAAAGATACACACCCAGTTGGTGCTTCAATTTACCGCTGTACGTGGCCAGGGTGCAAATGATCTGCTTAAATGTAGACATCGGCACTTTAACCAATCACTTCAACTTCTTTTTCTGGTAAGAACAAATAACAAGTATGGTTAATACATGATTGGTCTCAATATGCCTGTTTTTCTCTACTGATTGTCATGAAAATTTAGGGTGACAAGCTCAAAGGCAGACAAGATCTCTGTAGGTCAGTGTATTTACTGAAACGGACCTCACACACAAAATCTCTTGAGAGGAAAGAAAGGTTTGCTCCTTGCAAGGTCTCTCAATGTCATACAAAATTCGAAAGAATCTTCATCCTGGTGGTGTGGGTTTTACTTAACAGGCAGCTCAGCCTCACACAGCCACCTGGCCATCTTTATTATTCTAAACTCTTCTAGTCACTCGACTGTCAGACACACTAATTGGGGGTGATTTCCTTTATTTCTTAGTAAATAATAAACAAAGAGATTGCCACTCTAAAAAGTCACCAAATGTATTAATCTGTACCTTTCCAGAAAAATAAACAGCAAATTGGTATTCTCTTGCATCCTTTGCCACATATTCTTTCTCCTTTCATTTTAACTTTTTTAGAAAGGATAATGAGGAGGAAAAATACATAAAAGACATGGAGAGAAAAGAGGAAGAAAAACCAATCCTAGAAAATACCAAAATGAAGTGCTGATCTTTTTGAATAAAGAACTGCCATATTTTGTCCAGATCAGTTTTAATTTCAGCTCTTCTTGCATTGCTTTATCTTCACTTAAAAACAGCTCCCCAGATAATTGTTTAATGATTGATTAAAAAAATAAATTAAAAAGCGTGAGGGTGAAATAAGACAGATGAACAGATTGCATGTTACACCCATTATCATCAGGAGCTACACTAAAAAATTTAAAACCTCATGTGAGTGTTGTTCTAATTTTTGTTTTGATTCTCATTTTGTGGCTAAAATTTCATGCCCTTTTACTAATTATGCTGCATTCTCAATAAAATGTGGATTGATAAACTGTAGAAATTAACTGTGAATAAATTCAGAATAATCATAATATATTTTAACAATAATCTGTGCAATAACTCATGTGTCCATTACTCAAAGAATTTTAAATTTTTCTCTATTTGAAAGGTATATATTATGATAAGCTCAGTACATAATCTTTCCTCTGAAACAATATTTTGGAAAATAGAATAAAATTTTTTGTCAATCTATCAAATTATATATTATATTTGCTTATTACACTGATGTATGACATCAGTTTCAGACACCAAACAAGGACTGCATGTGTTGGTTTTCTACAGCTTTCTTTCTATATATGAAAGAAACCCATGTACCATCTAATCTCTGTTATCTGGTTGTTCTGTTGATGGCTGAAAGCATTGCTTCTGGACACGCAAACACAATCTCTTGGAAGGACTCAAGCATACACTTTTCACTGTTTCATCTGAAAATCTGTTACACAATCACAGAAATACTATCATTCCCACATACTTCGTGTTTTTTAAAAGTCCATCTTGGTCCAACTTCAATGTCAGATTTATCGCTTTACTGTGGTTATTTCTCCTCTTTTAATCTTGAAATTTGTGGTCAAGTGTGTTTATCCTCTGAAGGCTACAAAGAAGTTCAGAACTAAAGGTGAAGCTCCTCCCTACCCTCAGTGTTGAAAACACTTCAGCATCATATGTTCAAAAATGCACGACACACATACATACTTTGGTGTTTTAACCCTTTTACTTAAATAATTAGGTTGTTGTCTTTTTGAGTCTACATATTGAACCATTAGCATAAAGTTATGGATCATGCATCAGCATCAGCAAGCATTACAAATTATTTGGCATGAATAAAGACAGAAACAGACTTTACATTTGGAGGAACAGTACCAGTAGACTTTATTAAATTCCTTCAGTAACAAGAAGTCGATGGCATCCAAAATCACTTTTATCTAGAAAAAACAAAATAAAACTTATCCAACCTGTTTTTAAGCAGTGAAAACTTTCATTTCCAATGCTATTATTACTTTTATAAGACTTATACATTGTGGCACTCTGATTTAGACTCATTATCTTCTAAAAATCTTCATGGAAGAATATCAACTCACATATCAATGTTAAAATAACTAAAATGAATAGGAATCCATAGAGAATATTACAGAATCCAAAAGAGGAAAACTATTTAATTCTACTCACCAGTAAAATATTGTGGAGTTTTTTTCATAATTTTTTTCATTTTTGTGTTTCTTCCACTTGTATCTTTAAAATGGCTTTCTGTAAGATTGTAGTGCTCTGTACAGATTAGTAAATAGAGCAATATGGTAATCAGAATTCAAATTCTCACAATTAAGATGTTGATCATTATTATAAGAAGCCTATTTTACCACTGAAGATAAATTAATTTTAGAGAAAATGCAAACTTTTGAACATTTTTGTTATAATTTAATTATAAACAGGCAACAATTCAGTCTCAGTGAGAGAGTTTTGTTATTAGTTTCCATACTGACATGAATTTATCTTGAAGTAAGAGAATGAATGTGGCCTAAGTGTTGCAAAATACATTTCAAAAAAAATCAAATCTCTAATGAGGCTGTGATTTATTTTTGCTTGAGTTGTGAGTTAAAGCAGACCATTCAGCCAAATATGAAGAACATGATGAATGGCAGAATTCGGGAATATATAAATCAGTAACTCTATGCTGTAAATTTAAATAGATTTTCCTCCGCAAATTTTTAATCTACATTAATTTCTATGAGAGATGGGTCTAAATGATGCATTTTGGATGCTGAATTTGGACACAATTTGTCCTAGATTTTTGGTCTGACATCTGCGTCTGAGAATGGACTCAGTTTTCATGGTAATTCTGCACTTTCCACTTCTGCATTCTCTTTATTTATTCCTTTGTTACTGTACAACTCTACTTACCAAATGATGCCACATTTCTTACTGTCTGCTAAGAGGAAGGTATTTCTGAAGTACAGTGAAGTTCAAGGAGGAAATTTACTCAGAGGCCTGTATTTTAGCAATTTTATTTTACAGTGAGCAATCTTAGCATCTCTATGAGGTGTAATGAGGGTGTAATCATCTCGCATATTAATAGTGTGAAATGTAAATAACTTTGGAACTCTAGAAACTGGGGTAGCTGTTTGCTTAAACCTGGTTTACTGGATTACTGTTATAAATGCAGCTATAATTATATGCTGATGACTAACAGCATTGTCCACTTGCTAGAAAAATCCAGACTAGTAAACAAACAAAACCAGGTTGAGAATCTGATATTACAAGGTGGTAACTATGAAAGATGTTTCTTACTCTATGCACTTTCAGGCCACTCTTCTGAACAAAACAGGCAGTGTTTGTCTTAGAGTAAATGGGTGTATCAAAATTGCTTGAGACTTTAATTTGGTCTTAGATTAAGTGCTCAATAGGAACTCTAAATCTTTCAAATGATGCTGAAAAGTGAAAAGGGTTATTAAGGTTGTTTGGGAAACAATGCTATAACTGATGTTTGTTCTCATTTTATGTATCTTAGTTTGTCATGTAGATAGAGATAATGCATTTTATTTGTGGCTCATCAGCTTTGCTCAGACACAGATTTTTAGTTCAAATAGAGGATAGGAACTGAAATGTTAGATAGAAAGAAGATTTTTTATAGACTATATTCTGACTTCTATCTTTCAATTAAGACAGAAAATAAATTTTTGTAAATATAGAGAATAACTGTACATGTTTTAAATGCAGAGCATTACACAACTATGAAAAAATAAAAAGAAGTTATTGAAATGTGGGTAAATTAATATATATTCTGTTTATCCAACAATGTAAAACTTGGATAATGTTCACTAAGAGAGAGCTCTTCTCTTCTGGCAACTAGTAAAGAAGCACATAAAAGAAAAATTGTTCTTCTGTCACACTATTTCAAAAACTATCCTGAAATTTTAAATCTCTACTATCTTCTGAAAAGTTATTCACTCATGCATTATTTACAAAATTTCTAACATCTTCTTTTATGTCTACATGATATTACAAAATGTGAGGGAACTAGAGCAGAACAAGGCTTGTGAATCACAGTTTAAAAGAACAGATGAGAGTTACAATGAAATGCTGTGAAATTGTTATTTGTAGGAAAAAAATCCTTAAATTCTGCTCTTAATTGTACAGATGAACCACAGAGATTCTGAAGACTTTTGCATGTTCCTAAATTGCCCAAATTTCAGAGTAACCACAGAGGCTTTAAACAACAACAATTCTTCCATTTATTTTGGCTTAGATAGAGGAGGTTATCTTCTATTGATCTTAATCAGCAATAAATTAGCTCACCATCAAGGCCTTTCTGATCCTTCTGTCCCCAGACAAAAATAAAGTAGTGGTTAGTCTCTGCACTCTGCATGCCAAAGTCCAAGCAAAATGCTTTTAACAAAATATTCCTACTGTCTTTGGTGTTCTTGCATCCATTTACAGTTCAAGACTAGTCCTTGGACTGAGCAGAAATTCTCTTCTTTGTTGCTAATGGATTTATTACCCTAATCATGAACAATTGTACAGATAAAACTGATCAAAAGGACCTTGGAATTATGACAATTGCATTCTTCCATTTTTACAGAAACCATGTATTTAATGCTCTTGTCAATATAAAAGGGAAAAAAATAATAAGAACACACTCACTGGAATTAGAAAGTAAGTGATGCCACATCTGGTGTTGAACAGAATTATTCAGTGCAAATATTAAGTCCTCAGCTGCTGAGGACAAGAGCAGGAAATCAAAGATGAAATAGATAAATATAGCTAAGCATAAATATATAGATAATATGTACTATATTCTAATATTTGTTGACATAACTACAGTCAATATTCTCATTTCAACTTTCCTGGTTTAGGACCTCACAGTTCTGATCTCTATCCAGTCTCCTAACCCAATTTCTGACAAAATATCCAATTTAAGAATAATAATCTTCCCTTCCTCTTTGTATTTAGACCACATAATCCACTTAGACTTTGGCTGCACTGTCACACCCTGTTGGAAACATCTTCGTGATAGTTTTTGCTTCCCTCCTTTTGCAAAAGAGTAACTGTAAACTGAAACAGGAGGGACATGTTTAACAATGTTGAAAAGCCCAATCAAAAAACCCCAAATCATTTAATAATGGAAATGGTAAATGAAAATAAACTTTTAAAATAGAAGTATGAAGTTTGACATATCTAAAATCGATGTTTTATTATTGCTTAACTTCCAACTTTGTGTTACTGTAATCACAGCTTATTCATGGAGACATGGACTTTTTATTGTAAATAAATAACCATTTTCTCTACCTGATTCCAAAACATGATTTTGCTGTGAAATGGAACTATGTAGGTAAATATGTAGTAGCTTTCAGAAACATGAAATTCTTTGATTTACCTAAATAGACCTGTTTATTACTGGTATGTTCCTCTGCATCATTCTAAAAGTTGTGTAATCATTTTCCTCTCCTTCCAATGTCTACACTCCAGCACCTTGCATGGAGATATACTACCAATATGAAAATAAAGTCAGATATATCTTTCCCTATGAATTATTCAAAACAAAATCTGTCAAGCCGTCAATATCCACAAACTTCAGGTAATTGGAATGAAGTTTTGATTGATCTCTTGGACTGGGATTAAGGGAAACAAAGTGCTTGTAATTCAATTATGCAGGACTGAAAATCTTGTAGACCTTTGGCATTTAGTTAATTGGAACATGTTAGGTGACTATTTTGTTTCCTTTATGTCCAGTATTCGATCTTGACGTTTCACAGAATGTGAAAGTATCTGACTGCTAGATCTGACTTCATCTTTACTGTGTATATTTACCTATATCCATACAGACAAATCCACATGTATTTATATTTATTTTGGATTGGTATGGAAGAGTACATGAAAATAGATAGAAACATTTTGAGGGGCAAGCAGAATATAAATCAATTTAAATTGGAAAACCAGGCATCATTTTTTTAGAGGGGAAACTGGTCATAAACAGGCACTGATTTTGTCTTGAGATTATAGAACAAAATTAAAAGTGGATTCTAGATAAGAACAAGTTTTGGAAATAATTTGAAAATTAATAGATTAACTCAGAAATGTTTTAAGAAAAACACAAGTGTTAAATTATTTTTTTCAGGATAATGAATACCATCCTGAGGAAATTTGTGAAATATATAAAGACTGTTCCATACAAAATTTAAGTCATATCAGAAAAGATGCAGTGATTTCTACATGATGTTAAAAGCACTCTTCTCAACAGCCCTCTGCTATTAGCACACCTTCTGATTTAAAAGTGTCAGAGGAAGGGTGAATTTGTAAGTCATTGCATGCCTAGTATTTCTATTTTCATAGACTTTTTTCTGATTTGTTTGGGGAGAGGGGTTGGGACATTTTTAATTGTAGAGGAGTGGTAAAAGGAGCTTTACTGACTGTTTGTAAAATACAACACTCAATCTTAGCAATTGTCATGTGTCCCAGTTTACCAAACTAATAGTGTTGTGATATAAGTTTTGTCATGAAGAATAATCCTACTTGGATTGCTCAATACCATAGATATTAATTGGCTATTGGTATCAAGATCCTAAGAGAGCATGACAAAAATCAAGATCACAGAGCTCGACTTCAGAAGAGCAGAAACTGGGGTCTGCAGGCACATGATTGGAAGAGTCCTGTGGGATAAGACCCTGGAGGGAAGAGGTGCCAATGAAATCTTGCTGATATTCAAGGATCACCTTCTCTGAGCTGGAGAACTGTCCATCTCAATGAACAGGAAATCAACCAAAAATTCCAGGAGGCCCACATTGATGAACAAGGATTTCCTGAAAAAACTCACTCAAATGCAAAAATGAAGCATGAGGAGGGTAGAAGCAGGAACAGGCTATCCAGAAGGAATATAGTGACACAGTATGGGCCTGCATTGTGAGGAAATCCTTGGCCCACACCCAGAGCTGAGTCTGGAAAGGGATATCAAAGGCAAGCAGATGGGTTTCTGCAAGTACGTGGGTGACTGAAGGAAGGCTAGGGAGCTGAATGAGGCACAACACCTGGTTACCCAGGACATGGAGCCAAGGCCTTGTTTGCCTCATTCTCTACTAGCAAGACTAGTTTTCAGGAATACCAGGCCCCCAAGATCAGGGGGACAGTCTGGAGGATCAGGTGAGGGAATGGTAAAGTAAATCAGACATATGCATGTCTATGGGCCCTGATGTATCCAAATGTGCTGAGGCAGTGTTGGTGTCACTGTGAGGCCATTTTTGATTGTCTTTGAGTGATTTTGGTGAAAAAGCGTCTGAGGACTGGAGGAATGTAAGTCCCCCAGTCTTCAAAAAGGGTAAGAAGAGGACCCAGGCATTGCTCACCTCCCTTGACTCCTAGAATAGTAGGAATAGTATTACAATAGTATACTTCCTAGAATAGTATTCCTAGAAATACTATTACTCTTAATAGTCACTTAATACTGGAAATACTGGTCACTTAATACTGGAAAACACTTCCAGGCACATGAACGATAAGAAGTTCATCAGGAGTAGTCAGCATGGATACACCAAGAAGTTGTCATGCTTCATGAACTTGATAAACTTCCACAAATAAATGAATGGGCTGATCCACCTTGATTTTAGGAAGGCCATCAACACTGGCTCCCATAAAATCCTCACAGGGAAGTTGATGCAGTATGGGTCAGATGTGCAGGCAGTGAGGTGGATTGAAATCTGGCTGAAAATATAGTCCCAGAGGATGGTGATGAGTGGCATGAAGTCTAGTTGGAAGCCAGCAAATAGTGGTGTATCCCAGAAGTCAATACTTTGTCCAATCTTATTCAAAATCTTAATTCATCGTCTGAATGATGGGCAGAGGGTATCCTCAGAAAGTTTGCAAATGACACCACACTGGAAGGAGTGGCTGATATTACAGAGGGTCATGCTAACATCCAGAGGGACCCCTTGGAAAAATGGCCCCCAGGAAATTCACAAAAATCAATGAAAGACAGTGTGAAGTCCTGAACCTGAGGAGGAATAACCCCATCCACTACCTCATACTGAGGACCACTCTGCCAGAAAGTAGTTTGGCAGAAAGGGACCTAGGAGTGAACAAGGTGAACATAAGCCAGCAGCGTGCCCTTGACAAAAGGGATGAGTGGTGTGTTGGTCTGCATTAGGCAAACGATTGCCAGCAGTTTGAGGGAGAGACTGAAAGACTTCTCATAAAGCAGGGCTGAGAGAGCCTGGAGTACTGAGCCTCCAGGATATGTCTCGGGTGTGTGTAAGTACCTGCTGCAGGAAGAATAAAGAAGGCAGAGCTAGGTTCTCTTCAGTGGTGCCTAGTGGCAGAGCAATAGGCTCTGGGCATAAAGTTCCAACTGAACATCAGGAAACCGTTTTTTACTGTGAGGGTCACTTGGACATGTTGCCGAGAGATGCTGTGAGGTATTCAAAAGCTGTGTGGACACAGTCCTGGACAACCAGCTCTAGGTGGCCTTGATTGAGGAGGAAGGGTTGATAAGATGATCCCCAGAAGTCCCTTTTGACCCAAACCATTCTGTCATTCTGTGATCTGACCTACTTGTCTCCATTAGTACTTCATAAACGTTGAGATTTTCTTAGTTGTATCACTGCTGGAAAACAGTATTTATTGTACTTAGGGGATTCCAGACATCCCTCATTGAATGTGATAAGCAAAAGTAGCAACATAGTAAGGAAAGTAGGAAAATGTGGATTCGCAGCTACAGTTCAGCTATGGAGTTACACATACATGGCTGCTTTTATTTGCTTCAAAGAATTCAACTTCTTCAAATAATAACATTGAATCCCATCTGGTCTGTATGAATACAAGTTATTGACTTCACATAAATTTTTCCAGTGTACAACAACAAAAGATTTTCCTATCAAGTTAAGAACATCCATCTTGCCAATATGTATGGCAGAGATAACTACTGAAAGAATAGTAAGAAAGAAGCAGAGTTCATGGAGGTTTGCTCCAGAGATGCAGTAGAGAGGTAAGATTGCTTTAGTAAGCTCTCATTTAATATTGCAATGTCAGCAATTATTGATTCTGAAATAATGGAATTATTCCAGAAAGTATGAATTCCCTATCTTGAGGCTATAGTTCCACAAGAGTCATCCAAATGTCTTATATCCACCACAGTTTGTGCAGAAGGTGTAAAGCAGAAACATCTCTAAACACTAAAATATCATTGGTGAATATTTTCTGAAGAGATTCAGTATTGCTTGCTTTAGCAAAATGTAATAGCCAAGTAGAACACTTTGGACTGTAAGATTTGATACATTTGAGATGAAAGAACTTATTTCTTCACTTTGAATTTTCTGCCTCAGTGATATTTAAGGATTGTACAACATAGTTAAATAAAAACTAGATGGTATGAACCAAGAAAGCAAACCATAGGAGAGAGAAATGGCTAATTTTGAACATAGCCCCCAGAATGGACTAAACAGTTTGTGCAGTAGACAGGACCCTGCAGAATAAAGGAAATCCCTACACTTCAAACCTAATGCTAACTGAACAGTGCAAGAGCCAGCTAATTATGGGCAAGTCTTGGAGATTTTCTTTGGCTTTCAAAATAGTTTTTAAGCATATACAGGGATGCACATTCCAAAAAATGAAGACAATTAATTTTTCATTTCACTGACCTCTGAAATCATACAGTGCCAAAGTTTGCATAACCTCTAAATTATGGTGCTGAGTTTTTCATGGAATCCTTGTAGTTAGTTACATTTCTCTCATGATAGAGAAGGCTTCTGGGACAGTGGCTAACTCCCTGACCAAGTAGCTTCTGAGAGTACTGAGAATGCTGATCTTGGACCTGTATTGGGACCTATGTCTAATACACTACAGCCACAGTGAATGCAGTAAAATTAGACCCACACTCACATATAGACAACAACCTCCTTCTTAAGACTTGGACTTACTTTTCTCTTCAAAGACTAAAATTTAATTGCAAGGTTAAACAATTAATTTATCAGTGTCCTTTACTTAGAATGGTCTCACTAAAATAAACAGGGAAACTTTTAATTTTTGCTCTTTATGACTTTCAATAAGGTGTTCAATAATGTTATAAACATTTCCAAAGAAGACTCCAGCTGTTAGCATTTTTCTAGCTAGAAAGCTTTACAAGAGTCCTGGCAGCCCAGGATCGTTCAGTCCCCCTATCTCCTCTACTGCTGACATACCCCAAAGCTATGGATCACAGAGGCATGTGCAGATGTCACACAGAAGAAGAAATAGAGTTGACATCATTCAATTGCTCAGTTTCTTTCTGCCACCAAATCAACATGCAAAGATAATAATACTCAGCAATACTAGATAGCATTTCACTGTCACCTGCTTTGACTCAGCTAATAACTCAACTCCCTGTTGCTGCTTCACACTATGATTCATGATGAAATGTCTTTCCCCAACACTGCTAAGGAACCATTTAAACTACTGTCAATGGCAGATTTAAGGCCTGTCATTACTGTAGACAGGCTTCAGAAAGAAAATAAAGGTTTTGTTTGATGTAGGTTTTAGGGCAATTTTAGGATCAGATTATAAAGATCTTACTTTGAAAACACTGAGAAGTTGATTAAAAATTTTTTTTAAAGTTCATCTTGATAGGTTTTTTTTTATCGTAATCTGTCCTAATATAACTTTTTCATAATCTAGCTATTTTTTAATTTTTTTTTTCTTATCCTCTATATTACTAGGGGGGACAACAGCTTAAAAGATATCTTTGTAGTACCCAATCATACTGCAACATGATATCAAAAATGTACAGCATATAGAAATTAATTTCTCATGTTCTGATTAAAAGAATATTAAAAAAAGGGACACTCTTAAATCTCAAATTATTTGTGATATTTCCCTGAGTATTTTGTTTTCTTACATTTTTGGTATTTTATTCCCTGGCTTCTGGATTTGTCACATATCTGGGAAGGGTATTTGAGTTCTCTGCTGAAGGTTATATGGTCTTTCTGTAAAAATACCTAAGTCCTTTATTCTGGTCCTTTTTTGATGGTATATTACCTTTTCCAGACACATTCCTTTTTCAGGTGTTTGGTTCCTTACTTTATTGCCTTCCTTTTTTTACACTAAATCAAATAAACTAGTTATTTGCTCATGCTGTTAGTCTATTTTCATCTTTCTGACTCTAGTTGCCCTTCTTTATGGTGACCTTATCTGCCCTTCAAACACTTTGCTTTCCTTTCAATTTACTTCTTTTATAGCTTAATCTTTTCTTGAGGCACAAACAGCTTCAATTATAAGCCTTGAACTTAATTTGATTTTATCTACAATAAAGACTTTTTCTTTTATGCTTTCAGAACACGTCTTGTTTATTTAAGATAGATCAGAGCATATTACATTCATAATGGTTTATTAGATTAGTATTTTGCGTGGTAGAAAAAAAAAAGAGACAAATATAGTCTTGGCAGCTTCCTGTGTTTGCATAAATATCACTAGACCTAATAGATAAAAAAATATTAGGTCTAGTGGTTAAAAATACCTGAAAATAGAAGGATTTCTACAGGTATGTTAACCAGAGAAGAAAGGTCAAAGAAGGGTACTCCCTCTTCCCAATAAGCAGTGCTGGAAAATGGGTAGCAGCAGAGGAGAAGGCTGAGGTACTCGACAACACTTTCGCCTTAGTCTTCAATGGCAACTTCTCTTCCCACGTACTTTTAGTGGGTGGACAGTGGGAGTGAGGGAGTAAAGTTCATGACCACTTGAGGAACCTGAATGTACTTTAAGTCTATGCATCCCAGGATCCAGAGGAAATTGGCTGATATCATTGCCAAGCCATTCTCCATGATATTTGAAAAGTCATGACAGTGACAGGAAAAAGGGAAACATTTTATCCATCTTTAAAAAGAGTAGAAAGGAGGACCCTGTCAGCCTCACTTCTGTGCATGGGAAGATCATGGAACATATCCTCCAAGAAGCTGTGCTAAGGCACATGGAGGACAGGGAGGTGATTTGGGAAAGCTAGTGGAGCTTCCCTGAGGGCAAGACCTGCCTGACCCACTCACTGGCCTTCTACGATGGCGTGAGTACATGAAGGGACGAGGGAAGGGCTACAGAGGTTATTTATCTGGACCTCTATAAAGCCTTTCATAAAGTACCCCACAATATTCTTCTCTCTGAATTGGAGACAGATGTATTCGATGGGTGTACTGTCATACAGATAAGAAAGTGGTCGGATGGTCCAGAGGGTAGTGGTCAATAGCTCATAGTCCCAAAGGACATCAGAGACAAGTGTTGTCCCTCAGGGTTCATATTCAGATCAGTGCTATTTAATATCTTCATTAATTAGATGGACAAAGGGATCGAGTGCACACTCAGCAAACTTGCAGATGACACCAAGCTTAGAGGTGGGGTTGACACACCTGAGGCATGGGATGCCATCCAGAGAGACCTGGACAAGCTGAAGAAGAGGGGCAACAGTTCAGCAAGACCAAGTGCTGGTGCTGCACCTGGGTCAGGGCAACCACTGCTATCAATCCAGGCTGAGGGATGAAGAGATCCAGAGCAGCCCTGCTAAGAAGGACTTGGGGATGCTGTGGGTGAGAGGCAGAACATGCCCCAGCCATGTGCCCTTGCAGCCCAGAATGCCAGTGGTGTCCTGGGCTGCATCCAAACCCTGTGGGCAGCAGGTGAGGGAGGGGATTCTGCCCCTCTGCTCTGCCCTGGTAAGATCCCACCTGCAGTGCTGCATCAGCTCTGGGGTCTCCATGAGAAGAGGGCTATCAAGCTGTTGGAGGCAGTCCAGAAGAGACCAGGGATTGAGCTATGAGGAAAGGCTGAGATAATTGAGATTTTTCAGCCTGGAGAAGAGAAAGCTTCAGGATGACCTAACTGCAGCCTTCCAGGACTTAAAGGGACTCTGCAAGAAACATGGAGAGAAATTATTTAAAGGGGCATGTGATGACAGAACAAGGCAAAGAATGGCTTCCAGCTGAGAGTAGGTTTAAATTAGATATTAGGAAGAAATTCTTTACTGTGAGGGTGGTGAGGCAATGGAATAGGTTGCCCAGAGAAATTGTGGATTCCCTGGAAGTGTTTAAGGCCAAGTTGGATGGGGCTCTGAAGAATTTGATCTACTGAAAAGTATCCCTGCCAATAGCAGTGAGGTTGGAACTAGATGATCTTAGAGGTCTCTTCCAACCAAACTCATTCTATGATTCTATGATTCTATGATTCTATGATTCTAAAGTGGTTGTTTACATGGGCATGGATTATCATGCAGAAACACTTTGATGACCACAAAAAATAGATATGGTGTAAATAATTTCTGCCGTCCTTGCTACAACATTAAGGCAGAAGGTCATTCCTGCAAGAAGAAAGCATTGTAATGTAGATTACATTCATTTTCTCCAATTTGCTGCTGGAGAACAGAACATTCTGAGAGATCTTCCCACATGCATTGCTCAAAATATGTAGCTTCCTATTCGTTCATCTAAATTATAACATTTGAAATGAAAAATATGGAAAAATAATTCTGCTATGCAATATAGTGTCAGACCTGCAAAACTATTAAGATTAGTCTATTGTCCCTTGTTATTCCTCTTTCTGTCATCACACAGTAACAAAGATAATCCCCAGTATTCTGCATCTTGTGAGATTTTCCTTCTGGTCCACTGAACACTGTGTTATTTTTTCATAGACACAGCTTCTCCTCTTTAACTTCACATGACCAGATGGCACTGGATCAGTTTGTATCTATTTCACTTCAGTGGGGTCACTCCTTTTGATGTCAGTATAAGGTTTTCTTCTACCATACACATTGCTTGGAGTTACCACAACATCATCCTTGAAGTTTGTACTTGGTTAAATGTTAAATGTTTGCTAAAATAAAAAACGAATTGACCTAAATTGTTTTTTAATTTTTTTCAGCATACTCAGCTAAATTACTTCAGTAACCTTTGCCATCAACTCTGTCTTTGGTCAATAAATGTGCACCAGTCTTAGCTGGGGTAGAGTTAACTTTCTTCACAGTACTACAGGGCTAAGTTTAGGATATGTGATGAAGCCAACATTGATATCTGTATTGGATCTGACCGAGATAGAGATCTTTTTTTTCTTTAGCAGCCCTCACAGTGCTGTGCTTTGCATTAGTATCTGGAAGGGTATTGATAACACGTCAGTGTTTTGGCTACTACCGAGTAGCGCTGTCCCTCTAACATTGTCTCCCACCCTCATCATCAAGGGGCTGGGAGAGGGCAGGATCCTGGGAGGGGACACAATAAGGCCAGCTGACCCAAATTAACCAAAGGGACATTCCATACTGTATGACATCAGCTCAGATATAAAAGCTAAAGGAGAGGGGGGGAAGGGGGGCATTTGTTATCCTACAATGTTTACCTCTGGAGCAACCACTCCATGTACTGAAGCCCTGCTTTCCAGGAAGTGTCTGAACAACACTTGCTGGTGGGAAGTTGTCGTGGTTTAGAATAGCTTGGTTTTTAGTTAAGGAGAAAGATACCAGAGACTAGTTTTTCCCTTTGCTTATGCAAATTTTTACTTTCTTTTACTTTAGTAAACTGCCTTACATCAAGTGATTTTCCAGCTTATTCTCTTTTCCCTGTCCCACTGGGGAAGTGATAGAGCGGCTTGGTGAGCACCAGGGTCAAACCACTACAATACCACAGAGGTTTTTTCCTGATTTCTGATCAGTGCTTAGACAGGGTCAAGGCTTTTCTGTCCCTCACCCACCCCATCAGTGCACAGGCTGGGGCTGCACAGGAGTTGGAGAGGACACAAGCAGGACAGCTGACCCCAGCTGACCCAATGACTGTCCCATGTCATATGGTGTCATGCTCAGCATATGGAGCTGGAGGAAGAAGAAGAAAATGAGGAATGTTTTGAGTGATGGTGTTTGTCTTCTGAAGTCACCAGTCTATGTGATGAAGGCCCTCTCATCTGTAGGTGGATGAACACCTTCCTGCCCATGGAAAATAGTGAAGGTGATGCCTTGAGGTGGCCATGTAAAAACAGTGACTAGACAGGAATAAGAGAATAAAAGTAGGTATTTATTTGAAGGGCCTTCAAAGATGCACCCTGGGCAGCCAAAAGGCTACCCCCAAGATGGACCCTGGGTCACATGTTCTTCACACTTTTATAGGTTTGGTCTATTTGCATATCAGGATTAATTCTCCGATAATACTTTCAGTTGATGATGAAATTACCCCAAGTTTGCCGCTCCCCTCTCCCCTACTTTAGGCTTCAGTTTACACATTTTGGGGCCCAGTGTCCTTGAAGAGCAAACCTAGAGAGGTTTTGTTATGCCTAACCAACATGAGAGAACAGAAATTATCAGGCCACACAAAACCTTCAGAGTTACACACTAGGCAGTACAGGATTTGAAAAATATAACAGTTAAAACCTAAGGCCTCAAATGGGTTCCTTGTTTTGCTTTGCTTGTGCACGCAGATTTTGCTTAACCTATTAAATTTTATTTATCTCAAACCACAAGTTTTTCCCTTTTAATACTTCCAATTTTCTCCCACATCCCACCAGGGGAAAGTAAGCAAGCAGCTGTGGGGATTGAGTTGTCCACTGGGGTTAACCTACAGTACACCCATACCTCAGGAGCAAAACATTGTGACTCAAACAAGTCTCACAGTGCTGCTAGGTGTATTATCTACAGCAGTAGAACAGCTCTTAGTAAAGGAAACTAAGTGGAACTGAGCTGTCACCTTTCCCTTCAGCATGTTATCATTGCTTCTAGAAACTCCTGGGGCTCAAATCATCCGGTTCATAGTTAGGCAAAGAGATTGTGATCCTGAAAAGAAGGTTTATTTAAGCTTCTTAGAGAAGACACTGTATAATTTTCACTAGAACAGAAAATATCCTTACTTAAATGCACATATGTATTCCAATGCATGAGCAGACTTAGGTAGTCAATTCAAAAGTGCAAATTCACACTACAAGTTTGAATTTCTTTTCAGTCAATTAGTCAAACAGGAATTTTTTTTTTTCCATGGTAGGGTCTGAATCCTGACTACTTGTGTGAAAAGAAGATTGAACTGTGATTGAGGTATACTTTCTTAGATAAGCAGTGACCTATTTCTCTCCTGTGTACAGCTTCAAGCATGATTCACCGTTCAGTTACACTTATGTCATAGCAGATCTGTAGCAGAGTCAGTAATGGGAGAAGAACAAAGAACTGGAGAGGATTCAGTGCTGCTTTTTTAGGAGTTTTTGGATTGGGTTTGTTTTTTAGGTTTTTGTTGGATTTTTTTAATTTAAGGGAAAAGTAGGCTTTTTTCTCCAAAGGGGAAGGAAAAAAATTGGGGAAAAAAATAAGTAAGCTAAAATTAAAGCACTTTTTGTAGCATCAACAATGCATCAAAAGCAGAGATTAGACTCTTCAGTACCTCAATTTCTTCCAGTGGAAAATCAAATTAATTTAATTAATCCTTATGGATGATTCAAATACCATATGGCAGATGCATTTATTCAAAGTGACATACCATGCTGGCTTAGCAAAGTTATCACTTTGTTCCTGGAATAAGCAACATATTCCTGATCCAGATGCATCTAGATGCTGAAAATTACAGAAAAATTAACTTTTCACAAATTGATTTTTCCCGTTGTTTTCCCTTGAGAGGACATATGAAAATATTTTAGTTCTCCATATCTGCATTATGCAGGCTCTAGAGGATGCACTGAGTCGTTTTCTGTTACAACTTTTTTTGGCTGAAAAGAGTTGGCAATTGGGAACCAAATAGTGGAAAGGATACAAGGGGAGAATATGTAAAGCCAAAAGAGAGCTAAAATCAGAGGCTTTCCAGTCAGCACTGAGTAGTAGGTGAGATGCAGATATTTAATACTCTGAATCCATCACTATCTGTTTAACTACTTTTTGTGATTTCCCGGGTGTTTATTACTGTTCTTCTATAAGCCTGTTGGAGAGTCTTCAGATACTCCTGCAACAACAGTAATAAAAATAGTTAAAAAGATCACACCCATTTGGAAATTGATTGTGGTTACTTGAGCATGTGTCTAGGAAGCAACATGTTGAAAGTTTGTTACAGGCCTGTTCAGAAGGAAATTTAATCTCCTTTATGTATGCATAAATATTTTGTTTTCTAATATGGCCTCTTATTGACAGTAGACTTTACAGCTATACTTGCTCCTCACCTCTTCTTTCCCATCTTTTTATAGAGAATTTGTAACCTCATGGTCAATATCAATGAAATTCAATGAAGTGTTAAATGCAAAAAAAAGATAGTGAGTTTCAGAAGTTTCATGAAAATCAGCAGCTCTGGGATTCCAAGAGTGCTCTCTTGGGAAAAAAGGTTCAGCTGCGTCCTTCCAGCATGGTGGCAGGTNTTCCAGCATGGTGGCAGGTGGTTTCCTCTTAACTTGGCTACAATGCAAGAAATATTTGTCCCACTGAAAGTCCAAATCAAACTATATAATTGTGGGGATGGGTGGAAAATTGAGATATTGTGGTGATGAAATGACAAAGAGCCCATAGGGAAATAAATTCCATTAGTTCCATTCCTCACAAAATAACTTCTATTATATTTTTCACATCTCTTTTTTTGTTTGCTTACTTGTTTCAATTACTAAAGTATGTAGCTGTCACCTAGGATTCCAAGGAAAAATAATGCACAATACCCTAAAACTGCAACATAAGAATAAAAAAAGGAAAAAAAATGTTATTGGAAGAAGATAAGTGCATTAATCAGTCACTTTTTTTTTAATTTTGCATTTAACAGTTCACCTAAAACATCCTTTTCTTTATTTCTTCCACAATTAAAAATTATTAGCAATTAGCACCTCTGTAAGGTGTTGAGAGGTTTTGTTCTTTGGCATTTGGGAAGCAAGTAAGGAATAGTGTTTTGTGAGTGCTATATTTATGGAGTTGACATACATACATGATGTATACATGGACACACATACTGGCCTTTCAACGTATCAAGATATAATTTAATGGGATTATAAATAAGTATATTTGGATCATTGTAGTACAGAATCTAAAAAAGGTACTTCACAAAAATAGTTTAATATTTTAAGATGATGGCCCACTGAGCCTTGTAGTCAAGAAACAAATAGTAAAAAGGAATAATGAAAAACAGCTAAATAAGGAAATGAACTAGTACATCAAAGTCTATATGGAGGTAACAGAAAGAGACTTTTTCCTTTATCTCTAGGAGTAAGGCTAGGGAGAGTGATTCAGAGTAGAGAACATGAAAAGCAAACTATGCACAATTTACTCAAGAATACATAATAAGTATACTACTATAACCCAGAAATGCAAGCTTTTTTCTTTTTTTATACAAGAAATATGTGTAGTCTCAAGAATACCAGTAGTAAAAAATTCAGTGAGAATTTTTCTGACCACATTAATATGTGAAATATTTCTTCACTGAGTGTCTCACTGAGTTTTAAAATCAGGTCCTCTGTACCTTTTCTCTGAAACAGTTACCACAAAGTCCCACAATGGCTCTTTTCCTCCTCTATGTAAAGCACAGACTTGGCATACTCATTTCCAGGTCTGCTGGCAATAGCTGTGCCATGGGGCATCCTTGGTTCCACCTGGCCTCCCCTTTATCTTCTCCATAGAAAGAAGCCTGGACAAGAAGTCTAGAGAAAATGGTTGCATGAGCCTGACATGGCCCTAATAAAAGCCTCAAATTTATTTATGAGGAGAAAAAGACTGCAATAAGGTTTATACTGATGACAAATAGTAATTAAATTCAGCAGGGCATTATGGGATGATAGACCCTACATGCCAAATTGTAGGTAATTTTTCCTCATTGGCAGCTTCTACCAAAGTCCATCCCAGGAAAAGCCTTGCTGAATTGTCCTGTGCTGAGTTCTGTATTGCCACACCATGCATTCAACCACTATTCCAAAATTTTCCTTTTAAGGCAAGATTGACTACTTCATATCATGGCCTATGCACAGCCTAGAGAACACCTCTAAAATGATCCTTTAGGGATTAATCAGAGAGGATAGCAGTTTTCTAATATCTTTTAAATACTTAGTGGAAAAGTATCTGGAAAGTTTTGTGACAGCTAAATGGAAGACATTTTGTCTCTCATCTAAAGAACTCTTTTAATGATTCCTGTGAAAAAAAAAGAGAATGCATTTATATACCACTAGAGGGAAACAGGAGTTCAAATCCTTTTGAATATATAGCTGACTCTCTGTGCATCTGGGAAAAAAAATAATCTGTTTGGTGATCCTCCATGCTTTTTATTTCTCCCCTTATCATTTTATGTAAATACCAATTTTTCTATTCTGTTCTTTCTAAATCCTCACTTGCTCCTGCCTTTGTGGAGTGCAGCCTACTTCTGAGCATGAGTGCTCAGCGACTGTGTTCTTCCATACATTTTCCCTTTTTACAACTGCACTATTTCTCACTTCCCTCCCTTTAACCTTCCAGCATCACATTGTCTATCTAGGCTGTTCTTCTACATAATCCAGAGAGCATCTTTACACTTTACATGCCTGTACAACAGCAGAGAATAACATTTCATCTCTTCTTCGCCAGTTAGAAGCAGCACAATATTAAATTGTACAAGATTCCTTGGTATTCTACAACCTTTAGAGCTTTTGGGACATAAGAGCTTTATTTTTGCTAATGGGTGCAAAACTACCTAGTTTACTACTACCCAGTAGTAACTACCAAAGTAACTACCAAACTACCTACCAAAACTGCCTAGAAGTTTAATACTTCTCTAAGCATGATATAAATTTTGGTTTGATATAAAGCTAACATAAACAAAGGAGATATCTGTGGATAAGCAGAGCACTGCTTTCCTTGCTTAGATGCAGATCCACACCTTCAGAAAGACCTTCACAGAAAATTGATTAAATTCTTAGCATCATTAGACAAAGTGTACCTTTTTGTAAATATTCATAGTACTGAAAGAACACAGATGAAGAAGCTGCTATTAAAATAAAACACACACGTTTTCAAAGAATAATTATCCTAGTGCAATTTTCTTAGAAGGCTAATTTGCATATAAGTTCTTTGCAATTATTTGCTGAGATTTTTAACACTATATTCCATAAATTTCTGTTTTCATATCAATGATTTCTCTAAAAATAAAGAATACATAATTCATTGAGTTATCATCAAAGCCATTAGCTAGATGTTTGATCATTGAAACCTAAGACCTTACATCTATTTATACAGTACTTGAGGGACCAGGAGAAGTCAACGCTTTGAACCTCACGCCTCAGACTCCATAAATCTTATAACTTAATTTTTATCTCTCTAATAAAAGTGATTATTCATAGGTTGGTTAATTTTAACTGGAGATACACAGGACTTCTTTAATTTAATGAAGGAACATAGAATATGTTAATTTATTTCTCTGTGTGTGGTGCTGACTCTTTAGTGGATCTTAGAGAGACCACAGCAACAGGCTGGAGAAGGGCAGGTTCCTTTTTAGTTATCTCAAGTTGCAACACTTCTCTTGAATTGTAACACTTACTCCATTTCTAAAAGGGAACTTTTGTAGGTTACCAGGACCAAGAATGTAAATAATGGAAGTCGTTTTGATAGGATTTCTATTTTGGATTTTGTTCTCATATTTGTGAGACTGTGCTGCAGACACAGACAGACAAAGTCAGAGAAGACGGTCTCTCCAGCTAACATAGATGGAGAGAGAAAAAGCTTGCTCTCTTTTCTTGATAATAAATCTCTGTTCTTGATAATAAATAAAGCCTTCTGAAAATTCTATGAAGATGGAGTCGTTTTGTGGACAAGCCCTAGAATTAGGGCTTCATCTTTCCCACACTGTGTGTGTTAGATGACTGAGGCATTGTTGTTGAGAAGCAAAGAATGTGATGGACTGTGGTTTTGCAAAAGTATATGCAATTCAGACTTTTTTTTGACTTAAAAATAGTAAAATAGTAGAATCTAAGTTTTGTCACCTAAAATAGGTTCCATGAACACCAGTGTTAGATAAGGAGCTAAAAATGTCATCTACCAATATTGACATGCATCAGT
Source organism: Vireo altiloquus (assembly GCA_013396875.1). Lineage (NCBI taxonomy): Eukaryota > Metazoa > Chordata > Aves > Passeriformes > Vireonidae > Vireo > Vireo altiloquus. Next base: position 183,491 of record VZRF01014966.1, read on the forward strand.
GGAATCATCACTGCACTGAAAGGTTTCCTTTAGTTCCATACACATAGTCTGTCCCTACCCAACCTGAACATCACATCAAGCACAGATAGAACAGATTTTTTAAAAATATATATATCAAGTCCTCTCTGATACTGCCAGTATACTTTCCTTTGCATACTTTCCTTTTTAACCCTCTTTATGCTTAGTCCAACCTGATGATGTTCCCACTAATAATTTCACTTAATTGCCAGTTTTCTCTGTATTAGCCAAGTAGACATCAGCAGATCCTTCTTGTACAGTATTTGGATTTTTCTTTTCCCAAAAGATCTCTGCCTTTAAACTCTCTCTATGAAATACACAGGGGAAAAAGCAATAGCAAGGTTAAAATGAACAATTAGCAAAATTAGTGTGGCTACGGGATGATATGTATAATTGATTTTCTCTGTCCTCAGGACTGGCCAGCACCATATGCTATCAGTCACAGAAACCGAATCTCAAAGAGCAGTGTTAATTAGACAAGTTTTGGGTTTTTTTCTTCTAAATTATTAAAGAGGTTATCAAATTAATTAAAAATATTTTAAAATCCTGCACAAAAATAGCTCATCATTCTGATTAATTTATATATTTCTCCCAAATATTTCATTTTTTTTGTTTAGAATGAGTTCAAATGCACCTTTCCTAAGAGAAGTGTACTTTTTCATGCTGAATGTTCAGCTCTTTGCCTTATATTCAGTTTCTCTCTCAGCAAGTGAAAGCCTTCTGCTACATTAAGTTTTGCTATAGAAAGATAAGGCTGCAGAATGTTACTTTCCTTATATGACTCACAGTCCAAACATATTCAGCTATTACAAGAGATAGATGGAACTGAGAAGTCATGAGAAAAAGAAGAGATGAAAACATTCTAATAACGGGAAAAGAAATAAATTTCTTCTCAGCAAAAGGATGAATAATCTGAAGAGGAGAAATAAAACCAGAAAGTGATGGTAATTGTCTGGGTGAAGAAATGAATTACTTTTATCTCATCTTGATCCTAAAAGTTGTTATGCCTTTCAGTTTTTTCTGCTTTTGTGGGGATTCATTAATAGAAATATCAATGTGATATAATTTATAATATAGTGGTAGCTCCAGAATGATTATACAAACACTGAAATGGTTACCATCATTGCCTAGTGTGACCAAGAAGTTTCACAAAAGACTTCAGTAAAATTGTTTATCTCAGAGTTCTTGTGTCTTTGTTCTGTTGTGCTCTCACCATGCTGTGACTCTGCACAGTGTTTCAAATTCAACTATAAAATCAAATGAAAGGGGGAAAGAAAGAAAAAAAAATGTGCTTTAAAGTAGGAGCATTCTGTCATTTGTTTAGCAAAACGGTGGTGAAATTTCCATCTTTAGTTTTTCCAAGCTGGCTTAAAAAAAAAGATATCTATGATTACTGATAGTAATAATGAAATTAAATTCAGAATGCATCCTGAATTTGTCATCACTTTAGGGAATATTGTAACTAAAACAGATGCCTGTTCCTCAGTAGTACAATATATTAATCCTTATTTCTTTGAGTAGAAGTAGTCTTACAGACAGTGCAGGGACACTCAGTCAATGAGGTTAGCGATTTCTTTCTGCAATATTTAAGTTAATGAACTTTTGTATAGGACTTCAATTTACTGAGATAAGTGGAAGCTGTTTCAGCCATTATGAAAGAGAAGGTAAAGGACTGAACAAACTCATTAAATACTGACTATTATCTGTGACAAAATATGATGGACAACTTCTGAACAGGTACTGGAACAGCAATCTGCAATAAAACAGGATTATATTTAACCATTAATCTTTCAGGTTTCCAGTCTTTTTACATTCAAATTCTTTGGATTAGATTGCTTTCAGTGTGAACATCTTGTAATATTTACTTCCAAAGCCAGTGGACTAGACATACTCCTTGATAAGACCTAAAGTGTTTTCAGGAGGGGATAATCACATTCTACACTGCCAGATATTAGGTGATAATACAATTTGAGGAAATTGTTTAGTGTGTATAGAAGCAATAATACATTTAGAGCAGTGACTTTCCCCAGATGCAGGGTCCAACATGAATCTGAAGACTAGGCTGCATGTTATTTTTTACTTTAAGACAATGACAGAGCTTATGTCTAATATCCTAATTTCAAAGATAGCTAACACTCCTGCAAACTGAAATTTAACTGAATTCTACTAACCACCAAGAAAGATTTTATACATTTCTCAGTCATCTATACTTAGATGATTTAGAAGACTTAAAGAGTTACTCTCCTGTATTCCAACTAAATACAATGTTAAAATGGGTTAATATTTTCATGTTCCTATTTAAGATTTTTCTTCACAGGACCTCCATTTGCATAATAAGAAAAATTAAAAAATAAAAATATGTTTGAAAAAATAAAAATTTGTTTGAAATAATTCTGGGGATGGTAGGTGTTATACTTCTCATTGTGACAGCACCAGAAGGAAGTCCTGGCTGAGGTTCCTTCAGAAATGTTGAATTTACCTCTGCTAACAATTAGTAGGTTTAGTTACTTAATGAGTACTGAAACTGTAATAATTTATTTTATTTCTTTATAACTGAAATCTATGAAAATTATTTATGTCTGTAACAAGTATTTACAACATTAGCAGTACAAATGAGTACACAAGTAACTTCATATATTATATGTATTTTCTATATGTTATCACTTTTAACCAGTGACATCAGCCAAATGACAATTACCCAACTCATAAAGACCTCCAAACACAGCTTCCAAGTCAGAACAGCTACTTCAAAAATAGGTTCAATTGTGGAGACAAGAACTCTGATTGCAACAATACTGCCTTAGGAAAGTACTCCAAGCTGCGTGGTGACACCTGAAGGACAGGATGCCACCCAGAGGGACATGGACAAGCTTGAGAACTGGGCCCAAGGGGATATCATGAGGTTCAACAAGGTGTGGTAGGTTGATGGATAAGTTGCTAACCCAATGAGAGGGCTGGTAACTCCTCTGCAATCGCATATTTAAAGGAAGACAAGTGCAGGAGGCTCCTCTTTTGTTCTTGCCTCAAGGCCCAAGGGGTGGCTGGAGGGAGAGGGCCTCGGGCCCAGGCTCAGGCCAAGCCCCCTTCTTCCCTCCCCTCGACCCCCCAGCATGATGGTGGTGTGGGGCTGGCCTTCCCCCCCAGGGGAGAGCTGTCCCAGCTCTCCATGCAGGGTGCAACCAAGACCGCATGGCCGAGATGATCTGAAGTCACCGAGACCCCGCCTGGAGCCAACAGGGCCACTGGGCCCCTCCCCTGCCAGGACCGCATGGCTGAGACTCCCTCTGAAGCCACTGCAACCTCCCCGCGTGGAGCTGGCAAGGCCGGCGGGGCATCCCTGCATCCAGCACAGCTCACGCTGAAACTGAAGGAACGCTACATGTCTCAGCCAGCAAAGACACCTTTTCTTTCAAGTCAGCAAGGAAGAAAGAGAAAGTAAAGTCACATGGGATGAAGCTGAACATGGCCGCTCCAGGGTCAGAAACAGAGGGGAAGGGTGAGGCCATGTGGGATGGAAGCTATTGACAGCAGGAAAAGAGGGCGGTTGCACTTCTGGCACTTAAAAAAGTGAGAGCCGAAAGAGCTTAAAAATCCTTCTTCCAAACCATAGGAAAAACTTTAATCCATTTGAAAAAGAACCTGGGGAGGTTGGGAAATTCCTGTGCAGCCTGTGATTTTAAAGAGAGGCCCACACCAGGGCATACAGAGGTTGTGAGAAGTTGTTATGCAGAGGCCCATGACAGGCCACAGAGAAGTTGTGAGAAACTGTTCGAGATTCGAAGCAGAGAACCTTTGCTTTCAGGCTGAGATAACTCATCCTTAAAAGACAAAAACCCCATGATTTTTTTCCTGTGGCCCATGACCTGGCAGTGTGGGAAGACTGTGGGGTTTTCATGGGAAAGATACCTTTTTTCACTTCAACAGATTGTTTTTCCAGGCAGACTGCTGGTTTGTGAAGATTCTAAGGCACAGCAGAAGAACCTTTTTCCCTTAAGCATAAAAAGACTCTTAAAAAAAGTGCAATTCTGACCAAATTCCATGTTTGGTTTTGTTTCTACTTGTGAGAGGTTTGTGGTAAAGAGGGAGGCACTGGGAAAGAAAGGTGTTTAAAAGTTTGCTTTGATTTCTTATAATTTATTTTTTTTCCACTTTTCATTCTATTAGTAACAAACTTTTATTTATATTGCCACTGTTTAAGTGTAGGCCTGTTTTACCCCAAAATTCCTTTCCATTTTCCTTAATAAATCCATATTCCCCTTATGCAAATAATTGGATTTCATGTGCTTGGTGCTTAAACCAGCATCAAACCACGAAAAAAGGCCAAATGCAAGGTTCTGCACCCATATCAGGGCAACCCAGAGCCTGGGGGTTGAACAGATCCAGAGCAGCCCTGTCAAGAAGGACTTGGGGGTGCTGGTGGACACAAGCCAGCCATGTGCCCCTGCAGCCCAGAAAGCCAAACATGCCCTGGGCTGCATCCAAAGCCCCATGGGCAGCAGGTGAGGGAGGAGATTCTGCCCTTCTGCTCTGCCCTGGTGAGACCCCACCTGCAGTGCTGCATCCAGCTCTGGGGTCCCAGCACAGGAAGGACATGGACGTGTTGGAGCAGGTCCTGAAGAGGCCACAAAGACGATCAGATGGATGAAACAATCTCCTATGGAGAAAATTTCAGGGCTGTTCAGCCTGGAGAAGGCTCCAGGGAGATCTTACTGCGGTCTTTCAGTACTTAAAGGGAGCCTCTGAGAAAGATGGAGACAAACTTTTTAGCAGTAGCTGTTCTGATAGGACAAGGTGTAATGGTTTTACACTAAAAAGAAATAGATTCAGACTAGATATGAGGAAGAAATTTTTGTCGTGAGGGTGAAAAAGGTTGGCCAGGGAGGTGGTAGATGCCCCATCCCTGGAAACACTCAAGGTCAAGTTGGGCAGGGCTGTGAGAAACTTGATTTATTTTAAGATGTTCCTGATTATGGCAGGGGAGTTGAATTAGATGACCTTTAAATGTCCCTTCCAACCCAAACCGTTCTATAATGATCTGATTCTCTGAAAGCTAAATGTTGCACCAAGTCAATCCCTCTGTAATCCTACCACCGTCATAGAAAACAGGCAGTTCCTTGGAGGCTATTTGAATTTAAAGACCATGTATTTTAGATTTGATTTATAGGAACTACTAACACTGAGGATATAAAATTACCCTATGTATGTTTTCTCATGTATTTAGCTGCTCAGAACAACAGCATAGTACAATATGGGAGCCCAGTGAAGGCTGTTGCCTTCTACAATATTCATCTCCAAACATTTTAAATATTTAGGCTCACATTTACCCATGAGTATGAAATAGAAAGAGTTGGGGTTTTTTTATTCAGATAAATCTGTCTTATGATTACTTGCGAAGACAGCCATAATTTGATGCAGAACTCTCTGCAGACAGCTCGTGGATTTTAAAATTCTGAGTCACTGTGTAGAAAGAAAAAAGAAGTTATTGGGGGAAAAAAAAAAATCAAAATTCAGTGTTCTGAGTTCAGTTCCTTCTTGGGATTTGCACACATCCATATGCCAGGTATAGGGAAAGATTACTTCATATAAATGATGAAAAACCTCACTTCTTCTGTAGATACTTTCCCTCATCCCACCATTTCCAAGACAAACTAGTGAAATCTCTGGTCATCAGTTTTCCCCAGTCTCAGCCCACTGACCTATAATGTGCATAGGTCTATTTTTATTTTAATTTTGACAAAACTGAGCCTATAAGCCTAGGGTTTTGGAAAATAAAATTGAAAAGGAGGACACGTCTTATGCCAATGAGAGTTGGTATAATAAGCTGCAGACAGCTTCCTGCTAAGGCTGAATAACAGCTGAAGACATCTGACTGCATATCTACCATTAAAAAGCTGGTGGAGAGCAGCTGTTTTTTCTTGCTCAAGACTGTGTCCCACTTCATGCTCAGAGCCTGTATCCATCCCTTGGACCATTACATAGAGACGTACAGACAGAACAATCTGTAGCAGAACTACTTCTGAGAGGTGGAGGGGAAAGAGCAGGAGAAGAGAAAACCGAGACATTACAGTAGATAACTCCTATGAGTATTGTGAGTGAGAGAATTAGCTGCAGCATGCTTTGAAAGGCTGGAAATAGGTGAAATATGCACATGGTCTATATCTATAAACTATTATCCAAGACAAGCTTTATTCTGAATCTCAAATCTTGTTCTCTGTGCTCCTCCCTGCTACCACAGGCAACTAATACAAAATTCCCCTTTTTTTCACTATAATTTGAGAAGCCTTTAAATCCTTGGGAATGGTTATTCCTGTCTAAAGAGAGGACATGCAAAATAGATCAGGACCTGCTCAGCCACTGGCACTGTAGCCTTTATGCTCACCTGGCCCATAGGGATATCTGAATGGATCTCTCTGGCTGAATGCAGGCCATAAATCACACTAGCAGCAAGCCAGATGAATACTGGTGTGGTATGTTTTAAAAAATACCTCACCGATTAAGAAGTTTGAGTTCTGTCTCAAACTCACGAATTCACTCTTTGCAGTGCTTTACAGTGTTTCCAAAGCGGTCAGCCTAAAGAGTAACAGGAAGAGCTTGTGTCTAGGGCTTGAGCAATAAGTTAAAAATAAGGGAGTTATTTTGCCGTGTATTTATAAGAACTGTTGTTAAAAAATCAAGCTCAAATACATTACTCCAACTCTAGCTGCTGATGTGTCATTATGCAGCCACAAAAATAGTCATATATTTTGAGCAGTGTACAGAACACACGTGACAAACAAGAACAGGAGTGGGTTTTTAAGGTAGGAGTGGGGCTGGCTTACAATACAAAACCTGGTTTGCATTATCCACCAACATCAGAGTATTTTTTTAATATCAGTTTAATGGAAATCCTTTTAGAAATAGGCCAAGATACTGAACTGTCCTTTAAGATGTCACATGTGAATATACATTAAGTGATCTGGAAAGAAACTTATAAGAAAAGGCTCTAGCAAAGCTTGGACAAACACCAAGCCTGTAAGTAAAAATCTCCCTCATCTAGCAGTTCTGGCCAGAAAATTTAAATAAACAACTTTGCTTTGTTTTTCCTTTAAATATAACTATATGCATTAAAATGTAGTCTAGGAAAAAAAAATGTTTAGAAGCAGTGGAGAGAAAATAAGATTTCTTTGCAGTAGGCATTAAAAAAGTTTATGCACAACTTTCCACACAGGGTTTAACTACAAGGTCAATGTTAGTATCTTAAAATTTAGCTAGGACCCTGGGAAATAAATATATTGCTCTGAGGAAGGACAAATGTGCCATTGTAAGGAATCTTTTCATGTCTCTTTAAATAGGATTTGTAGAGTAAAATAAAAAAAAATATATCCCCCATTGGCAGTGAAAAGAAGAGAGAGTTGACTTACTGTAAAAGGCTCATTTAATGGCTTTTGCATTGTAAAGAAGATGACAATTCCCAGGGAGAAGGAGCAGCCTTTGGCTTGTCAGTCTTAATGAAGTGCACGCAGTACATAGCTTCAATGAAGATAGATATCAATAATAAGGTAGGCAAAACTGATGAGTTTGGGACCTATTTGCATAAACTGGTACTTATGCTTCTGAAATGCTCACATTACAAATACTGACACCATACTGATTTCATTCTAACAGATTTACCACATTAAAAGACTGCTATTCATCTACATAAATAAAAATTTTGTGCTGGGTATGAAATGGTGCTTCAGGAATTTACAAATTTATCAACTCTCCAACTTATAACAACACAACCAGAAACTTTATGAACACAGCAATATTTATCACCCTCTTTAGCTATACATTTTGGCAGGAGGCAATATTTCTTTTGATTGTTCTAGGTAGAAAAGAACTGGAGATACAGGACTTTGGATCTTAAAATACACTGGAAAAACCTTCAAGCTGAATTGTTGTGGTTCTTTTGTTTTGTAGTGCTGTATAGAGGGCTATATTCTTATAGCACTATATTCTTATCTGTTAATGAATGGCAAGACTACCTATTTGAATCACAAATGTATTTTTTTCCCCATGCATCCTCTGAAAGGATTCATCTGCAGCATCATTAATCTACTCTGCTTTGGTGCACACAGTAACATCCACTGGTGCAGAGAATTTTTGCTATAAGAATCACATAAGTACCATGTGTTGTGATTGATTTAGGTTTTGAAAGCAATTTCATTCACTTCTGCACTATTTAATGCACTGCAGCGTTTAATACTGCTTAACTTTAGGCATGCAAATATTCCCACAAGGAAATGAGTTTAAGTGATTTGCTCATTGGAGTCAGGGCACCTTGCAAGACTCAAACTTGAAAAATACATGAAATTCCATGCTGGAAAGATTCCCTTCTCTTCTATCTGGTTTGTCTCTGAACTTGCCAAGAGAGCATAGTGCACAATTTATGACTATCTACAGGCTCAACATCTGTTTCTCTTTTCCTTTTTTTCCTTCTCTCCACTTCCCACAACTGGTCCAGAGGTCATGCAGCTGAGGAAGAAGTTTGTTGCAGTGGCCCAGCCTGGGGCAGGGGCCACCAGAGAGGCTGCATCCCCTGAACCAGCGAGCTGCTGGTGGGACAATTCAGAAGTTTAAGACAACCTCTCCCCAGGTTTTGGTGAGGAGAAGGCTTTCTCCATAAAGCAGTGTAGCCTCTGCACGTACCCCGTTCTAGAATGTTCCCCCTTCCCTGGTAGCCCCTTCCAGCCGCTCCTCCCTTGTACTCCCATGGGACTGTGCATGCCAACCCCGCCTTTACTGCTCCCCTTTGCCCTCTTTCCCTTGGTTCACACCCCCAGATAAAACCCCTGGACCCTCATTGTTCTTTGGTTACTTTGTTCTGAGATGCCTCGTGGGATAAACCCTCAGGTGCTGCATGCAAAGAGCCCTCCTGTCTCTTTGTCTCCGATGGACACTGAACTCCTGAGCCATCCTGGCGTGAGTGTGTTGGTGTGCTCCTACCTGCAGAGTGTGTCTGTGTGCTGCCAGCAGCCCCAGTGGCTGTGCTGGTGTTGGTGTGCTCCTACCTGCAGAGTGTGTCTGTGTGCTGCCAGCAGCCCCAGTGGCTGTGCTGGACCGTCAGGTTAAGGATGCCCCAGGACAGGACGTGGTGCTCGGCTCACTGACCACCGCATTGTGTCAGAAGCTGAGATGTAGGATCAAACATGTTGTGTTCCACACTATTGTGTCATTTTCTGCCTGTGGTGGTAGGGACGGACACACCACACGTATGGTAATCTAAAGCTGTAAAGGTTTTTTATTATTTTCTGTTACTATTCTTATACTTTTTCACAATTACTGTGACTTATGATTGGCTGTGTAGCAAACATTGACAGGGCTGTCTACAAAACAATGACCATTCAAACAGCAATACAATTAGCTGTACAAGCACTTAGTTACATATTATATACAAGTCCCTTTCTGTACAATCTTGATATTTCATAACAAGAACATTTTCTCCTTGTGTCCAGAACATCTTCTTTCATTGATGATCTTTCTGGCTATCCCTGTGGCTTTCACTGTGAGTGCAGTTTCTCACAGGTAGATTTTGACTGCTTTTAAGTCAATTTCTGTGGGACTGAGGCCTTCAGACCAGCTGTCAGCCTCAGCAATTCCCATATCTGCCAACATAGCCTGGCAATCTGAAGAGTGGAAATCACCTTCCCCAGGAATCAGCATGCCTGGGCTTTATGGACCCAAGGATATGAGCAGCAACAGATAAACCAAAGCCTTTCTGGACTCCACTTATTTTCCAGCCTCCTGGAAAAAACAGAGTTTAACAACACAGTTCAGTGCTCCTCAGATGTGTTGGAGTCATTTCACACATTCAGTGCAGCACCTGCAAAAATTTCATAAAAACAAAGACCGAAATGCAGGTGTTCTGCATATAACAAACTAATCTCTCTCTATCCCTTGAGGTTGTGGTGATGCACAAAGCTGTATTGTTTCGGGGAGCAAAATCACAGATGAGTGGATTTAGGGCAAACTAGGAAACGTATGTAATGTCTCTAAACTAAATAACAGGCAATTAGCTCAACAGGATTTCTTTTTGTGTGATGAGGAAGGGATTACTGATGGATGTATTTACAGTTAAATTACTGTTTTCTCTAAAATGTAATAAAAGATGTGGGTTTGTTTTCAATTGAAGAGTTCAAAGTAATTTTTCTTGGTCCCACCTGTGATTTAAAGATTACAATGATAGATACTGAAAAGTCTTTCAAATTATAATACATTTTGAACTGAATATGTAAAAAATGAAAAATTGGACATTTTTGAAATTAAAAAAAATATGTTCTTCCTAATAATATTTAGTATTTGGTATTTTTTGAAATTAATTTTTAAATCATCAATTATGATAGTAATATATACTAATATATCACCAACTTCTAGAATCCATTCCAGTTTTCCATGTCCAAATATTTGCAATAATTTTAAAACAGCTTCAAATACTAAGACTAATATTTTTGATCCAAGAACCCTAGACCTGTCAAAAATTGCCAGAATACCACTAGCTGACTGCTCTGTAAAGTTGGTGTGTTACAACTACAGAGAGCCTCCTTTTCTTTTAAATCATGTTATGCTCCATTAGCAAACCTGTCAGTTGAATCCCAAATCTGTAGTCTCTGGTTCCAGTGACAGCTTGAAAAGTAAAAAGAGCAGAGTCTAGCTCTTCACACAATAGATGTTATCTTCTTTTCAGTGAATACAGTTTAGAAATAAACCTTTTTTAGACCTTTAAGCTGGACAAATTTGATTCAGGAGAAACAATTAACAGGTGCTGAAGATCAATTCTTTCAATGGACTGTGGGCTTTTTAAGTTAAATTTATAATTTTCAGATCACATACTTCCAAATAAGCATACAAATATTGATTTTTTTTAAACTCTTCCAACTACAAATACCGGTCAAACACAAGCACATATAGATCCTGTGAAATCCAGAGTTGCAACTAAAACAATCTTACTGAAAAAATACAAATTATCATGTGTGTAGGGGTTAATTCCTAAAGTAAGGGGAAGTCTACGTTACTTTCATCGCATTATTTGTTTCCTTCAAAAACTAAGATACTGCCTGATTATTTAGCTAAATACCACCCCATTGTGGTTTTTTTTCATTTAAATAAATTAATTGTGGTGTAATGCAGAGAGTTTCTAACCAGCTTACATATTCTACTGGACATATTAGTTTTGTTCTTTGATTATTTTGCTCCTTTAATTTACAAGCTGCTATTTGTATCTCTTTTAACAACACAAACTATAACAGATGACACTATTTTAATGCCCAAAGATTCAGTCCCCAAGAAAGAACTATAGAGCAATTATTCTATTTTGCTTAAAATTTATATGTAATGTTGCACCCTTGAGAGACTTTTGTTCACATTTCCCTGCAATACCTTTCCAACAAATTAGAGTATGTGCAGGGTTTGGCTGAGGTGCTGTTAATTTTCTTTACAGTAGCTGGTATGGTGTTGGAGTCCACGAAAAGCCTGTGAACTTTTCCTGATCCTCTGGGTGAACTGAGAGCACCAAAGAAATGAGGAGATGGTTGTTTAGTGTACCACAGAGTGTGGAGTTGGAGTTTTTAGGTTTTGCTATATATATTATATAGAGCCAACATGGAGATTCTAGGGTGTCGGCTTCTTCTTCTTCATCTTCTTCTTTCTTCTTCTCTTCCTTTTTCTCTCTGACATGAGTTCCTGTGATTTGTTAATTGGTAGATAGAATTTAGTGTAGAGGAGACATATCAATAAGGTTGATAGTCACTGGTTTTGGGAACAAAATAAGATACATAAAGTTTTCTAACTGGTTGATAATAGATATAAAAGCTACCTGCTTTGGGTAGCCATTGCCATTCTGCCCTGGCGTTCCTGGAGGTCACATCACAGTCTGTGCCTCCGAAACTTTGATAAGAACAAAAAATAAACAAGCTTTGAAACAGCAGAAAGAAGCCTCATTTCATCTTTTTGGGACATGGGACACTGAAATAAGGAACACAGCCGGGCCAGGAGTCAGGGTCCAAGGAACACCCTGACAGTATGGGGGTGTGTTTTGGATGTGTGCTGAGCACAACGCTGATAGCACTGATAGCCCTATTGCGGAGCAGGGCTCAGGCAGAACCAAGGCCCTTTCTGCTCCTCACCCTGCCCCACCCACCGCCGGAGAGGGTGTGGGTGTGCAAGGAGCTGGAGAGGACACAGCTGGGACAGTGACCCCCGCTGACCCAAGGGCTATCCCAGACCACCAAATGGCCTCAGGGTCAGCATATGGAGCTGGGGTCAGGAGGAAGAATGAAGGACATTCGGGATGATGGTGTTGTCTTCCCAAGTCACTGCTACGTGTGATGGAGCCTTGCTCTCCTGGGATGGCTGAACGCAGGAAGTTGTCATTGAATTCCTTGGTTTGCTTTGCTTGTGCAGGCAGATTTCTGCTTTACCTATGAAACTGTCTCTCTTTATCTCAACCCTCGAGTTTTTTCACTTCTACCTTTCCAATTTGCTCCCTCATCCGACGAGGAGAGAGTGAGTGAGCAGCTGCGTGGGGCTGAGTTATTGGCTAGGCTTTAACCACGACAGAGACATATAATTAGAAGACAAAAAAAGAAAGTTATTTTGGCTTGGTTTTACTGCATTTGGTATCTATGAAGATCGAGTAATGTTTAAAAAAACTTCCTGGTAAAAGAGCGGTTTTAAATTTGGGCTATGTGATTCCACATGTTTATAACATATTGCCATCTATAGGCAAAAGGGAGAAAATGACAGCTTTTTGGTCTGACCGTTTGCATTGGAAGTAAAAATCCTTCTCCTTTGAGAATTCATACGTAACTATTTTTCGTAGGTGTACAGAACTGATATATAATAAAGTTTTATGAGATATTTCTTCAAGATATGCCAAAAAATTTAGTCCAGTTCTCCAAAAGTGAGAAACATAATATTCAATATAATACTTAGAAGGATTTACCTTAAAACAAATATTTTCTCAGTATTGCATATAAAATGTTTATGTCCCATACTCATATCTATAGAATGGTGAGTGTGTTACAGATAGCATGTTCTGTGCCACAGGTCTAAAAACATTAATTAATAACTGCTAACTCACAACACAAAACCCAAAAGAGATTAACTTTGCTATTCTGTATGATTCTCTCTGCTATGCCAAATCTGTAATTAAAATATCCACTAGCTGCTACTCTCTCCTTCCTCCCCATGGACGTACAAATAATCCACTGCTTTGCCAGCAGAGGGTCAGCTGGTGAAAGCCCAGAGGGAAATGCTTTGATCCAGCATGAGAAGACCCTACATCAGTGAACTAACACAATATACGGTTGTGTTCCCAGGACATAAAAACATTAAGGATGAATTTTCAGTTATGATGACAGATAAATAAGCAGTTGTCATGTAGTAGATATCTTTGTGAATATGTATGAATTAAAGTTACCTAAATAAAATTAAAACCAAAACCAGCCCTTTTCTTTCTGATATTATGGAGACTCAAAAGTAACTATTTCAACAGAGTCAAAAGCTTCTGTGTTGTTTTTCTGCCAGTTTCCCCCTTGAAAGTTAATTTAATTATTTGACTTACCTGCCCAGTAATTTCAAGAGGCCCATAGTAATTTAACTGCATGGACTGCAAAATGTCACACAAACTAATAATGTACTGAAATATTAACTGAATGTTACAAAAATCAATACGAGTCAAAGGTACAGGAAGAGAAGGAACAAGTGAAAGTTAAACGGATATACCACATGGATGTGGAGGATGATGGATAGGCTGAGGGTTAAGATTAAAAAATGAAAGTTCTAGAACATATTGAAAATGAAAGAAAATCAACTGACAGATAATTATTGAACATAAACCTGCAAAGACATGCATCAAGGGAACAAATTACACTGTTCAATATTTAATTCACTAAGCCTTTTTTTTCCGTGGGGCAGGCCAACTTCTGATTTGATCTACATGGCCGGATGGGGATGTTAGAAGATATAAAATACTTCTCACTCCCAATTTGTTGCCTGCCAGTGCCACAGAATGGACAGTGGGGGAAGGACCTTTTCCTTTCTCCACAGGGACAGTAAAGAACAGGGAAAGGTCACATCCCAACTTTCTTCCACTTATAACCTTAGCAGACAGCTATGCCAAGGATGTGAGTGGAGCTTTCTGAAGGACATTTCCTCCCCAGATAACAGAATCTGGGATGCAGATTAATTCCAGCGCAATCCAGCTGCTAGCTCAAAGCCTCCTGAAGCATTTTCCTGTCCTCAGCAGTCACATTTTAGTTGGTTTTTTCCCAAAAAATAGGCAGCTTCAAATAAAAAAAAGGTCTAATATTAATTAAACTGAAGCCCTCTTATGAACTATTTGATATTTTTTAATTTATATATAATTGTGATGTGACTGTGTCCCCACCCCAGAGTGATCAGTCCTGGGAACAGTAATGTAGAACAGGAAACTTGTTTTCCTGCTCTGGAGAACATGCTGAGGTCACAAAAACATCCTCTTCTCCAGGCTGGAGCAAACCCAAGAATTTTGACTTCTTTTAATGAGATGAAGAGAGTAAAGGATTTCTGAAACTCATCTGGGATGTTCTGACTTTTTCTGAATTGGAACAAAACTCCCAAACCAAACTCTCCCACCTCCCAAGTCTACGATATGCCCACCAACAGACCTCCCTCTGTGTATTTCTCTTAGGGAAACTCTCCCCTGAAAGTTTTACTGCAGCTACTATAGTCCCACAGGAAACTTTATTCCATAAAAACATTCACTGCTGTCAGCTGGGAATAAAGTTATAGGCTGTAAAGCTAAAGATAGTGTTGTATTCTTAGTTCTGTCCCCCTGCTCAAACTGTGACCTCCCTTTAAGACACTTAAAGATGTCTCTAAAGCATATGAATAATTCAGACAGCTAATTTTCTTCAAGCTTTCGTTCAATAACCACATTTAAATATGTTCTTCCTTTCTTACATTGCTGCTCTGTTTTCTCCTCTTCCCAGCAGTGAATTGCCATCTCTGTGTGTACTTTAAAGACAGTTCTAAGTATGACAAATGATATTAATGAGCTATTATCTAAAGCTGGTCACCTCCCTGTGACTTTTTCAGCTTTCTGCCAGAATATGCCAAAACTCCTTTTAATGTATGTACACTCTGAATATATTGAAAAGGGAGTACATAACTCACTCAGGCCTTTTCTTCTTAAGGGCAACAGTTCCCCTTAATCCATCACTGTAGCCCAATGAGGCTAATGCAATATTCTACTGCAAACTGTTACGAACATACTTTTCATTTTATAATGTCTTTCATCCAACAGAGGGGGACCCCAAGGTGTTTTAGAGATTGGGTTGTATGGTGTGATAATAACAGTACATGGATCACTGCACACATGCTGAAATATAGACTCCTCTAGGCTGGAAAGCTGCAGATATCTCCCACTGCCAGGAGCACTACGCAGTATATTAAGGCAGAAATTAAGGCTGCTTTATCCTCTTGTGCCCACAGGTGAACGCAGGTAGCCTGGACTGTATTTTCTTGTAATATAATTTAGCCAGGAAATGAGAACCAACAGTGCCAGAAATACAGCCTGAATTTTAATCACTTCTGAGAACATGTTGTTTCCTTGTGTTAGAGTTGAAAGAGAGTTGAAACTGTACAAATCCAAGGTCAGCTCTGCCTTAATCTTGAAATCAACAGAGTTCAGGACAACCTAAGGATCATCTGCTCCCTGTCAAGTGAACCTCATACTCTTAGAAATACCAGTGTGGTCCTCCTCTGATCATACCAGGGGCTACTGGAAGGGACAGCAGCCAGCTCTTCCTTCTGAAGAAAAGCTGGTAATTTCCATTCCCTTGGTGGTGCTGGAGACCACCGGCTCCTTTATTTCACGTGCTTACCTGCACTCTTTGTTTGCATTTCTAAGTTATTGTTCTATATTTTGGGTGTGGAAAACCCAGCTATGTATCATCTTTATGTATACATTGTGCACTAGCACTGATCCAATTGGAGTTCCTACCTCCTAAACCCTAATTGACATATATAAACCAAAACCAGGAGAAAAGCAAAGGATAAAAATAGATTCAGTATATGCGCTTAATTTTTCAGTTTTATTGACTTCTTAAATGAAATGCTGAAGGTTAAAAATGCCATTTTACAGTTATCATATGCTATCTCAGGACACTTTAATACTGGAAATAAGATTCTCTTACTGAATTTAGCATTAATTTGCAGGTAAAGGGAATGCTGTTGCTGAGCAAAAGTGGGAGCTCAGCCACTAGCTAGTAGGTGTGCATGTTTAAAGTCTCCTAATGCTGAATCCTAAAGAGCTCACCTTTACTTCCTCAGATACAAAAAAAGTCAGAAAAGATTCTCCTCACTGTATTTCTGTCATAACTGAGAAACAGTGACTTCTATAAGCCCCATAAGAATGGAGAAATCAGTATTTTGATTTAATGCAGAGGCCAATCTCTTAGAGAGACCATGTCCAGACTTTCTAAAAATTATGGAAAGCCTTTTCAGTGGGTAGTGAGGGGATAACTTACATCTGTGAGATTTGAAAGAAAAAACTTCATAAGATATCACTATAAAGACTGTTCTAATGTAGGCACCACCTTTCAATGGGTTCAGGACTTTCTGACTGACCTCATCCTCTGCTAGCCAGGACTGGTAGAGTTCAGTGAGCCTACTGCAGATACCCCAGACAATCCTTAGAACATCCTTAGACAAGGATAAGTGTGGAAGGGATTCAAATCAACAAATTTTTAGAATTCCTACATGTACTGAAATAACTGGATAAAAAGGATAGCAGAGGGTAAAGATTCTATGTGTATTTGCAGTGAAGAATTACTTTTTTCAGGATTCTTCATGTATTTATTTACTCTGAACTCTTATTTTTATGACAGTAGCATACGAAATGCCATAAAGATTTCAAAATCCTTCTGGATGTTTTCATTTTAAATGTCTGCTAATTCTGCTGTAACTGAGCAAAGTTCATTTTTCATGAGTGCAAAACATTGGATTCAACTTTCCCCTTTATTTTCTTCTCATGAATACTGCATCAATACTTTATTCTGAGGTGAAAGTGTTCAAAAAAGTTATAAAAATTGCATGCAGATAATCACTCTTCTATTAACAGTTCTTTAGTTATTTTTTTAGTATTCTAGCATTCCCAATTTAGTTTAGGAAATAAAAAGTTGATATAGAGAGCACAGAATGAATTTATTAGCATATAGTTACAAAATCTGTAAGAAAATGATTCACCACAAATTAATTCAGCTGTGTAATTTGAGAAAAAAAAAGGTTTAAGATCAACATTAAACAGTACAAATAACAGTTCCTTCATCATAAAAAAGAAATAGAACAAGTCCAATGAGGACTTAAAAACACCCAGGAACTTAGAGGGAACAGATGTCTTCAAGACTTGAAACACCATTAAGTGGCTGAAGATCAACAGTTTGTACCTCTCTGGAACCCAGGCTTTTTTGATAACCTTCTAAGTGGAATAATGCAAACAGATGTGAATTTAACATCTTGATAAAGTATTAAACTACAAACTGAAGAAGAAAGCCTGGGTGTTTCAGGTTGTGGTTTTGTAGTTTCCTTGAACTAACAAATTCTTATTACTACTTATACTACTGGGGACAATGACAGCTGTACTTCTCTTGTTGAGTAATAAGTGCCCCAAATTATTCTGTCCAGGCAATAGCATGTAACAGTCTTTGCTTTCAAAAGCCTCTTGGGCTTTGACCTTGCAAACATTTGCATTTTTGTTTAACTTTAGGCACGCCAGTAATTCTGCTGAGCTCAGTGACTGAACAAATGAGAATGATCGACAGCTGGAGGCTCCTGCAATGCTGATGGGAGGCTGCAGCTCTGCGTGTGTTCCTCTTTGTTTGGAGGTGAGGAATCCTCACCCAATCAGAGCAACTGCTGTAATGAGAAAGGATCCCTTCCCCAGGGAACTGAAGCAGACAGGGATGAGAAGAAATGAAGAACAAAATACATTCAGAGAAATTCCTTCTGGGGCAACACTGAAAAATTCATATGCTTTATTTTACAATCTGCCCTATTGTTTCCTCTAATTTATTACAAAGGTCATAAACTTCGGCTTCCTATGTGAGAGCTCATATACCTGTGGTGATGACGATCATGAAATAAACATGTTTTCATTGTTATATCTGATTGAAATCTTGATTTTTTTTCTGTTGCATTTTCTTTGATTTTTACACCGATTCTTCTGCCCCTCAATCCTTAGATAATCAGACAGTACTGTAAAAATTCAGAACAAAATAAAATATACTGCTGAGTCTGGACCTTTCTTACTAATTTGAAAATTACTACAGCAAACCAATTAGACAGTTTGGCAAACAGTTCCAATGTATATTAAATAGCAGAACTCCACCAAACAAGCATCACCACATGTGTGATGCTGTAGCAGAGGTGACAGGGGCAGCACTCAAAAAATTTCCATTGATGTGCTGCATGCCTGGAGGATGGAAGCAACACTGCTTCTTCCAAATTTGTGGGAACTACAGCTGCAGACAGCAGTAGGAGACTCTTCTAGAGGTGAGTAGCACCTTCTTCTGACATCGAAGTATCAGTGATGTCCTGGCTCCCACTGACAACCAGGAGATTCTGCTTTGCAGGAAACAACTTCCTGATCTTCTGCATCTCCCTTCTATGAAAGGTGACATCTCCAAACTATGGCTGTGTTGCCACTGGGACCATTAACATTAAAGCTTTTCTTTCCCTAACTTCATGACACACCAGAGAAGAACATGTATCTTGAAATAGTCCTGTTAGTCACTGCATATGTATTTGTTTTAGGGAATACATTAATATCTAACATTTAATACCTCAAAGGTGGTACATCCAGCAGTGGTCACTTTATGCAAGGGCTAAAAACCAATACAGAAAGAGTATGGTGGGAATATGGATCCTAGATAAGAATATGTAATATGGCTCTTTCTGTTTGACAAAATAGCCTTTTCACTCGGTGCTGCACAGAAAGAAAGATGGACTTCCTAAAAAGAATCTTAAAACCCTGTGTAGGCCAAATTCTGCCATGCAGCCCACAAAACACCAGATATCCCAACTCAAAATGATCTGCAGCAAATCAGACACTGACAATTGTCAAGGCCAAAAGTGGAACAAGGTTGACATTCACATGGAGTCCTTGTGCCTTTTCTCAGTAAATGCATACTGAGAACAGAGGGGGTGGAAAGGAAAGGGAAGAAAGTTATTTTAGCCATTCCTGGTACAGTAAATCTTGGGATCTGAATAACAAGCAACAAATATATTTTTTCAGCGTGGGACTTGGCTAACTTTGGAACTGTTCAATTTATCTATCTTATATTGAGATGAATCACTCTCAGGAAGTGTTTCTGAATGGAATGAAGCCCAGCTAGCCCCAAGTGAGAAAACTAATAGATGTCTTTGCTAACACAGAAGACTTTCCTATCTTTTATCTCTACTGTCTCCTATAATAGTACTTTAAATGTAGCATCGCTCCTCAAAGCCAATAAAAATTCTTCTGTTAACCAAGTACCTTGAAAGCCACCATTCTATACATGTATAAAAAATGCAGTAGTTGGGAGACTCTTAAATCCATCAGAGAATTGCCTGTTCAGATAAAGCAAAACCAGCAGATTAGTCATGCTGCTTTAATGCAAATAATTGCAGTCCTTGCTTACATTTTCCATGGCAATGCCCATCTTTTGTGAGATAATGCCTTTAAACACTACCCAGCACAAGCTTCACTGAGTCTTAGCCGACTCCCTCAATCCCAGCCGTGTTAATCCATGATTAACTCCTAGATCTGTTCACAGGTCTGTTCTTTAAACCTCAGAAAATGTAATTCCTCTTGACTGCTCCTTAATAACTTGTTCTCCTGCTCCCCTTCCTTCACAATTTAAGGCATTGCACTGCTCTCATTCCTTGCTGGCTCTTGGTGGATCAGTACCCAACACAAAAGTAGGAACATCATCCCTGTGCTGCTGTCAGTCAGAAAAAGAGCCAATATTTATGGGAGTCCCAGGTTTTAATCCACCAGAAATATGATATGAAATAAGAGTGTCCAGTGCTGCACCTTAGTCAGGATGATGGTCAGATTATAAAATTTTAGAACAAAAAAAAAATTGTTTTTATGGTATATTTGAAGTATTTCTGCCACCATTAGCCTTTATTACACAACCAAAGCTTCTACACCACCATAGCAACAACTATTAACAGTAACTGTCAAGAGAATTCAGTGGCAAAGACCTATTTCTGAAATGCAGAGATTTGAGAATAGTCTGTTCATTAATATGTAAGTATATAAAGTGTCTAAAGTTTTAGTATACATTGCAGAGCTTGGAAAAACGAACAGAAGATAAGATTGAATAGAAACTAGATCTACTTTATGATTCTGGTTCTTTATGAGACTAACATGTTTGAAAACATTTACAAATGTCATAACTACATTTTAATGTCAAAAAAACCTGTGTTAATTTTGGTATTTCACTCTCAAAATAATAAACATGAAAAAGTCAATTTCATTTTAAATGGGCTCTTGTAAATGTAAGATATTAGATACATTTTAGAAAAAAACCTTCACATCTCATAGAAATAAAAAACTTCCTGAAAATTGTTCCTACTTCACATGAAGTAGGTATGTAGGAACTGAGTAATCTCATGCTGGTAGGTCAGGCATAGCAAACACCAGTATACTTCATGATTTGTTGCAGAATTCTCTGCATAAAAATATTTGAAATATTCTTTGGCTTCCTCATAATATAGAAATTTCAGCTACTTTTCCCTTTTAAATTTAACCTAATGTAAAGTTATTTAAGCATGAAGTTAACATTTGAATAGAAGAGAGACATTTCACACAGACAGCTCGGAGGAAAGAAAAAGGCCTTGGTTCTTATCACAATGAGCAGCAGGGAAAAAATATTACAGTACAAAAACCAGGGAGACATAAAGATCAGGGAAACAATAGAAAGAGAGAGCAAAGTAGGAGGAGGTAGAATAAATAAGTCCCAAGAGAAAGAGACTCTACACAAATCAATATGGAAAGTTTCAGCCCAGGTCTCATTACACAGAATGGTTGACTGAGGAATTGAATTAAGGTTTGCAAAGGTGAATAGGGATTAAAAAAAAGAATCGTTCTGTGGTCAGGAGCCTTCTCTTTTCAAGGTTTTCAACCATCTTCAGTAGAGATTTTGGTGTAGTAAATTCAGTGTATAGCCAGAATAAACCAACTGGGAGTAACAAAAGAAATTCAGGTGTAATTTTCATTTTAAGTGCTGCTACCATGTTGAAACAAAATGCAAAGAGAGAGGAATAATAAAACCCAATTTCTTCTGTCTTCTTCATATTATTGTATCTGCAGTCTATCTGTATGAAATACATTAAAGCTGCATCCAGTTTAACAATGAGAAAGGAAGGGCAGAAGAATGTATTAAAAAAGTATATGTCGCACTGGAAAAAGAGTTAAAAAAGACAGAAGCAAGAGTTATGATTAATATGGGAGAAAATTAAAACCATGTGTGAGTTCAACAAATAAAAAACTTATCAAAAGATAAGTGGGATCATGTGTTGAATAAAGGTACTATACAATCTTATTTGTCTTAAAAATAGATCTCCATTTCCATCACTTGTTAGTCTTGGCATAACTGCAGAATTTTGTTCCCATTGCGCATTTAGACCTGACAACTTGTACATTACTTTTTCTTCCTGGAAAGTTCAAGCTAATTATTGATGCAGTGACCCTCTTTACCTGAGCATGGATTGCTCTGGGAATCAAGAGTTGGCAGAACAACCTGCACATCGTTCCAACAAACTCTGTCATTACTTTTCTAACCCAGAAGGCCGCCAAAAGTCAAATGTGACCTTGAAGTGTAGACAAGTGTTAACTCCTTGGAATTATGACTAAAATCCTTTATCAGAATTAATTCCTCTATGATTCATTGGTAGATTAACAAAACAATTCTTCCAGATGTTCTCTTGTTGTAGATATCTTTACATGTTTCCCTTGTTTTACAGGCCCAAACCAGTACTTCAAGATAAATTTGGTAATATTTGTGGTATACTTATAATTCATATTATTGCACATTATGTATAGATTTACGAATTCCATTATTAAAATAAAGCACTATTTCTTATTAAACTAATTTTTCCTACTGGAGTCAAAGTAAAAACTATTGAACTCAAGGAAAAGGGTGTTTGGACAACTTTTAGTACTAGAGAAATATACTCTGCATTTTGTGGAAAGAGAGGCCATAGGTTTATTTAACACCTTCCCTTAAAATCGTTTGCAGTAAAGAAGACACAAGAGCCATCATTAGGCTTTTGTGACTGTTACACTCCCATGGAGTGAAAGTGCATACTGTGGCCATAGCTGTTTGCTAGGTATTCACTTAAGTTCAAGATACTTTGATAATGAAAATAATGTATATTAAGTACATGGTAAGGAGTCATGAGACTTATTGCTGAATCACAATGTCTTTCAGTCATTTTAGTGCTTATGAATAAAATAAGACAGAATAAAAGATGTTGGAGGCTAGCATTAGGAGTGTTGTTCCATCAGTGTTCTGCTCATTTTCTTTGCTCTATACAAGTTAGATCATAATCATTTCCAGAGCATTGGAAGCCAAACTAAGACTTCCCATGTCCTGAACGGTTTGTGTTCACATTGGAATGTGTGTTAAGAGATAGAATATATTTATTTTCACAATATTACAGTAAATCACATCACAAAGGTCAGAGCTGTGATTGCATGGACTTTATTATATCAAGTCTTGATTTTTGGAGCTAGTGATGTAAGCTCAGAATAGCGATTAGCAGAAAGAATCCTAGAAAGAATTGTATGTATTTCTTTTTTATCAGCTAAATGCAGCTTTTGCTGCTTTAATTATCAACAGACTTCTTTACATCTCCATAGAGTACTCAAACTACCTACAATTTGTCTTCCACAAGTGCTCTTAGTCTCTTTCTCTAACATTTCCATCATTTCTACATCTTCTCTCCTTCTCACAATTTTTGAATGATAACCTGAGTATTTCTGTATTACAATTCTTTTTTGACTTTTTCACAAAGTTTTAGCAAGCAAGATCTCTCTTTTTTTCATATTCCTCAGCCATCTTCTGCATCTTGCAGGACTAATTTTTTTAATCTTGATGTCCACTTAGAGCTTTGCCTTGTTTGTCTTTGTACGGATAACAAATTTCTTGGGAAGGTTTCTCAGGAAAATGGAGACGGATAGAAAAAAATAATATTTATTTTAAAGAAAATCAGTAACAAGGACAAGCATGATCACATACATGTGTCCCATGAGGAGAGAGGTGACCAAGATCCAAATACTTTCAGAAGAGAGCAAGCTGAGCACCACTGAAGATATATTTGGAAGCAAGTCTATTCCTTCTACAATCATGTCTTCTTTAGTGCCCCCATCATTTAGGTCATTAATAAGGAGAATACATAAACCTGTATAAGTGCTAGGACTTGGGTGTTGATTTTGTCTGTGTGATTGCTACTACTTCTTAACCTTTGTCTTGCCAGGATGCACACCAACGTCACTGAAATGGAGCTACACTTTCATAGTGCAAACTGAAATGAAGTTTTCTCGGTTTTGTGACTCTGGCAACAGCACAGTGTACTGCAACTACTGCTAGCCATCATTATGAATGGAGTCTAAAAACATTGTTTCTAAGTTTCTTATACTTCTGGAAAGTCTCAGCCGTTATCCTGGATTAGTTCTGGCAGTTACAGAACTAACTGACAGAACACTCTGTCAATTGGCAGTAAAATGAAGGAGCTTTTTTTCCCGCAGTAAAATATCAATAGCTCATGCCACCTTGAAAAAAAAAATAGTTATTTCAACTTTGCCAGCCCAGATAATTCTCTAATGGCAGATCCAAGGCAAGAGAGAGCACTGCTTAGTAAGAATAAAAGACCAGGCTAAGCAATAGCAGCTTTCCTCTCTCACTATTCCCTTCTTTGTTGCAGATCCTCTCAGCAGAATCCATTACCCTCACCTCTTTTTCCATTTTTTAGGGGTAGCAAAGTCAACATCACTTCTTTCTCTTTCCACATACTACGTTTAGAAAATGAAGGTGGAAGCAAAGAGGTTTATATTCTCTACATTCTGTAACCCAGACAAGAAGTTCTGTCAACTGTCAAGTGACTTTATGCATCAGTTTCTATTCTACGTGAAAACCTAGCTGGTTTATAAAAAAGCTATATAGAACAGCAACCATAACTTCAAAATATCATAAAACAGTTAGAGTTGAATGGATGTGACCTGAAGATAATAAGCAAGCAATATTATATCCCTATAATTTTGCACAGTTACCTCTTCTGACAATGTGCATTCAGTCATTTATCTGTTGCAATATGTTTCTAAGTGTTGTGGTGCCCACTGTCCCACTAAAGTGGCAAGGATTAAGAAAGTACTTAGAGCCTGCCAAGGTGTTTCTAATAGGCATTCCTAACCTCTTTCCAGTTAGACTCAACCCAAGAAACATGGAAGAACAAAGCCAGTGCAACTCTGACAAAGGAGCAATTTCTTCGCCTGATAATATACTTTTATTATTTGATACTGTTTATCTCATTTTTGCATATCTTAATTTAGTGCGATAAGCCAGAGGGTAAGAATCTTTATATCATAAGTTGCAAAGCGGCAGCAAACATCAGCCAGAGAACTTGTACGATGTAAAGCAAAGGACTGATGAAAGTTATAACCTTTGTCTTTCTCCTCCTTGTGCCCGAGGTCTGCCACTGGCCTCTGCCAGCAATGCAGCACATGCAAGGCTGAAGCATCCCTTCCTGCCCAAGGCACATTAGATTTATAGACGTAGTTTAATTTAACTCTGTCTTCCTTTGTACTTCCCTTCGTTATCAAACGATCACTCCACTGCTTCATTTTCCGCTTTCCTGTGCGGAATAGGTGCACTACAGATAGCACCAGAGATCTCTCCTGCCTGGCCGCTCCACACCCAGTGACTTCACTGAAGCAATAGACTTGAGAGGAAAACCAGCCTGCCCCAAAGCGTGAGGGCGAGCCCGTGTTCAGCCGGGGGCATGCAGCCGAGTAGCCGTGAGTGAGAGCCCGGCGGCAGCTCCGCTTCCCCGCAGCACCACGAGGTGTCAGGGCACGACCGCGGCTGCGGCGCTGCGCCAGCGCTGGGACCCGGGCGGGCTAAGCCCGGCTCGGCCCGGCTAAGCCCAGCTCGGCCCGGTTCAGCCTGGCTCGGCCCGGCTCGGCCCCGCTCAGCCCGGCTTGGCCCGGTTCAGCCCGGCTCAGCTCGGCTCAGTCCGGCTCGGCCCGGTTCAGCCCGGCTCGGCCGGGTTCCGAGCCTCGCCCAGCAGCTTCCCTGGCTGCAGCAGAACGAAGCATCCCAAACCCTCGAATCCCCAAATCTCTTCAGCAGAGAATCTCTCCCTTCCTTCTTTTCACTAACAGATTAATGAGTGTTCATTTTTTTTTCCCCCCCAATTTATTAGTAAGATTTAGTACAAGATTTTAAGTGGGACGTGGGATAAGCAAGATAGCTACAGGACTAGCAGAACAAGGTCCGTTTTTTAACTGAGTTTTCACGAGTTCTTTTTAAAGAAAGTTCCACTTCTCTCGTCTCCAAAATTAGCAGGCAGCAGGTTAGAAGGTGCTGGTTTCCAGAAAAACAATCCTACTTCCTACACTCCAATTTCTTCCAGCAGAGTCCATCTCTATTCCCACTGGGCTGAGTCTATTTAAAACATCAGCTAATACTCTACACCTGCCAGTTTTCTCCAACAGGGCAGACACAGCTGTTTTCTCATGGCTTTAAAGTACCCATATGCTTTGTTACAATGTGATGTACCTTAGCGATCCATATTCTTTGCTCACAAACGTTCCTGCAATGTAAGTCCAGGGTGGTGAAATAACCTTATAATGAAAACTGATAAATTGTCTAAAGCCATGGTCAGCTCCCAACTTTGTCCCTCAGGAAGGTCTTGTCAGAAGTCCTTGCTGAATGACAGAATTCCTTCATTTACTGCATTGCCCAAAATGGGATTTCCTACTGTAAGTTTTCACTGCAGAAGTTCATTATATCAAAACTGTTGATTTCTTTCCTCTGACCTATAGTGGTCTGTCGCTAATGCACACCCAGTTACTTGCTCTTAGTGCAAAAGACATTTATTTTCATTTATAGATCATATATAGAATTAAATTCTTGCCAAATTACTTGTAGAGGAGAATCAAGTTTAGGTGTTGTACAAAGGACAGAATAATTTAGCATTATTTAATGTGAGTCCAAGTAATTTCACAACTTGAACTTCGAAGTTATCCTTTAAGAAATATCTTTTGTGCACTAAGCGCTTTTCTGATGAGACGCATTGCTCAGGAAAGGACCTAGTGGCATTTAAGTGGAAGAAGATTCCACTACAATATGGAATAGTAGCACAAAGAAGGCAGATAGGTCTTTTGGTTTTCCTGTATTGAAGAGGGTGATTAGAGGTCAGAAACCTCAAGAAATCATTTTCTGCAGAAAGCCATGCACGTCAGGTTCAGCTAAGCTACCCAGCTTCTTTGTTCAAGCAGAATAAGAACAGCACCCAGGATCCAAGGTGCAGATTGATTAAGCAATCAGTTGCAAATCTGACTCATGTACAGTCAATAGTAGCATGAGAGTTTTCAAGCCTTGTGCAAATTGTTTACTGGGACAGTCATTTTACCACAGTGGGTCAGAAATGACAGATTGCAAGTGACTAATTTACAGTGTGACATCCCTTCCCAGAGCACAAGGAAGCTCTTCACAAAAGGGGAAATACATGACTAATTATTTCCCCCATCTGCATTTCACTGAATATAAAGGATGATTTGCCCAGCCTTGTTTTGTTACTGGCTAATTGTGACCTGAATGATGTCATCTGAGTGAGTAAATGCCCCAACAGCATACAGAGCTTGGGGGAGGCTGCAGATCTTCTATATGTGTCCTTTGCAAAGTGAGGCCATAAAAACTTTGAGTTACTCAGTAATAACAGAGCTAGTAAATCTTCACTCTTTTTGTTTAACGCCTCAGTTTCCACTTGTTTTTTTAGTTTCTGTCCTTTCATTCAGACCTTTCCAAAACAGGTATTTGTCCCATACTGAGTACTTTCTCCACTCCTAAGAAGAAACATAGGAAAAATTAAGTAATTTTCAAAAAAATAAGCAAGTCTCATTTTGTCCATAGCCCAAGAGAGAAATGTAAGTGAGCAACCCCATACTTTTCGCCATCCACCTCAAAAGTTTCAGCTTGTGAACACCAAAGAAACACAAATGTGTTCATTTTGCAGCAAATGGGAATGATTGTTTTCTCTGCAAAGAGCACTCTGCACTTTGCTGGCCAAATGGACTGTTTGCTCTTCTTTCTGCTGTGTCTCTCATCAAGGGAACTGAGACTATGGATATCACTCTCTGCCAGTATATCACTGCTTAATCAGGAATTCAGAGGTGTAAGGAGTGAGTATAGGTGACATTATGTCTTAGCAGGAAAGCTGCAGGAGGGAACAGGGATGGATAGACACAAATAAGGATGGAAAGCATGATTAGGTTGGAGCAGAGCAGAAAGGCAGGAAACTAGATGAATCAGAACAAAACTGCCTACGCAGAACTGTCTGCAAATCACTACAAGACACATTTTTCTCTGGATCTTGGTACTCTGAACATTCTTGTCTTTCCACTGCTGTAAAATATCTGGACCACTGAAAGTGCAATGAAAGACCTTCTCCTCTAGAGGGAAGAACTACCTATTAATGCATACGGTCTGTTTACTCGAGTGAGTAGTTGAGTTAGTGAACTCAATTTCCGCAAGTGACACCATTCCAGGCTGCCAGAATAAATTCAGCTAAGCAGTTCTCTAACAGAAAATACAATTCTGTCAAAATCAAAATACTTTAAAATTCAATCACTTTTGTCTGCACTTTCTTCTGAAGGAAAAAAAGCTCACTAATATCAAAGCATCTGATTATTCAACTTAAAAACAAATTCTTATTCCAATATACAGCTTCTTTTTTCCCTTGAATTTAAAGTAGGGACATTTCAGGCTTACAGAATTGAAAGGCCATGTACATCTGCAACAAATTTATTAGACATCTATTTCAGGAATAATATTTTGTACTTAGTTTGAAACTGAAATAAAAATAAACTTCAACATTGTGATGAAAAAAAAAAAAAGAAATATCATATTCTTTCCCTAGCTCTGTGATGTATATTATTTCATGTGTGGAGTTGTTTATTTTTTTCCAAAGGATCCTCACTTAATTCAATATATAAAACATGCTAGAAAATAAAAAAATTATTTTCTCTCTGTTTTATATTTGTGCCTTTTCAGTGGCTGCTGTACAGAAGTGGGGCAAAGGTGAAAAATACTTTCTCCCTCTTTCAAGGGGGCCTGTTATGGATTAGGCGAAATCACAGCTCAGTCCCCCTGTGAGAGCAGAGAAGAAAGGTGTCCATGATTCAGCCTTCTCCACCCTCTCTTCTACATCAGCAGCTGGGCTACATCTTCCAAAACCTGCTTTAAGAAGACATAGCTACAGCATTCCTAGCCGCTCACAGAGAAAGCTTCTGTGTTCCCCTTCGAGGTGCATGCCTGTCCACAAGCCATTCCAAAGCTCTGCCAAAATAGCCCCA
This sequence comes from Vireo altiloquus, assembly GCA_013396875.1. NCBI lineage: Eukaryota > Metazoa > Chordata > Aves > Passeriformes > Vireonidae > Vireo > Vireo altiloquus. Next base: position 212,130 of record VZRF01014966.1, read on the forward strand.
CAACACTTTGATCCCCATTCCCTCAAAAAAATTCCTTTAGGTAAAGAGATCACATGCTGCAATCTGTAGGCTGTCCCAAGACTGCCACAGCATGTGTTGGTTCACATGATGGTTACTGGTTTCACCTTCTAAATCCTATTAGAAGACAGCTAAAATATGTGATTATTATTCAGGATATTACTTTGCAATCCAAACAATTCTAGCAGCTGCCAGAGAAATAGCTTTCTCAGTCTCAGAGTGGACTGACAAAAAAGAAAAGCAATGGTCTAAGAAACTACTAATAGGAAGATGATGGACAAACATCTTTATCAAGATATAGAAAAAACTTGAGAGCTCTATTATGGGAAATGTATGTTTTCCCTTAGCAGGAACAGCCAGGGAGGCAGAAGACAGCAATTTCCTTCATTTGCATGAGTTCATCTGTTGTTGAACTTTGCTTTCCAGCAATGACTTCTTTCCCCTAGGAGCATAAGTGTGAGTCTAAGCCACACTTCCCTTCTCTCTGAATGATAGTTAGGAGCAGGCATTTCCAATGAATATCTCTGTTGAAGCCTATGCTCTTTCATGATCCCTCTTTTTGGCACCTTGAAGCTCATGTTTGCCCTGCTCTGTACTACGAAATCTCACAAAACAGATACTCAAGGAAAAAACATAAACTTTTCCAGACACTTCCGCTTGATAGAAGTTCATTTGCTCATAACAATCCCCTCCTCCTCAAATGCATTTGTGAAACTGTCTGTGAGAAGACAACAAAGTAAACACATTATTGCTGCTGTTACTCCATGTATTTTCTCTGCAAATACATGTTGCCTCCCCTAAGGATACTGAAAGGGGCCTTCCTTTTGCTTCCTTCTGGTGTAAGCTGAAACTCACTTGATGGAAGAATAATGAAGCAAGACCAAAATGAGAAAAAAGAAACCACAGGCAACTGTGTGCTGTCATGGAGGCGCTTGTAGAAGCTTTACATGCAGCAGGAAAAATGACAGCGTTAGTGCTTCACCCAGCTAAGTAGATTACCAAATGTTCTGAATTTACAATTTAAATGAATCAATCATTTTGGCTATTACTCTAGATTTAGACTAGTGGAGTTAAGAACAAAATCTGTCCATTGTTTTTAAGGCAGCTGTTGGATATATGAAGCATTAAAACAGGCTTCCTAATGCAGAAAAAATACCCCAACAACCAAAAACAAAAAAACCCTAACGCCCACACATACATCCCACCACTGCTAGCAGAAGTACATCTAGAAAAACTCAAGATCATTGTAGCAGCAAAAATTACCATAGACCTTTTCTAATCTGCAGAGTGAATCTGCAATCTTTTCTAATCTGCCATCCACCAACTTGACTACTTTACTGTACAACTAATTTTTCAGATTGTTTGATAAACTTTCTTTGGAAAGACAACAAAAGAGCAAGGTTTTAGAGAAAAAGGCTTTCAAAAACTTAAAAGGGAGGTAGGCACCTAAATCTCATCATCTTCAGTGCAGGTGGTGTCCCTAGCTTCCACATATTTAATTGGGAATCATAATCAGACTTAAATTTTCCCTTCACACTATATTATTTCATAGTTCTTCAGTTTTCTTGTGACAAATCTGATATGAGCTCAATTAGAGTGAAGAAATAATCAGATTGCTCTCCTGGTCTGGGTAAGCTGAGTGGCTTTTCAGTTGTTTTTGTTAGATTTTTTTTGCCTGCATGAAAAATGCTATCCTTTCAGTTCAAGAAAGATGGACAAACCGTGCCATGGTTAACAAACAAGCTGCAGACATTTATGAGAAAGTGTACAGTCTCATCTGGGAAACATTATGCAGTGATTAAATTCCAAGCAATTTCAACCTAAGACTTACTATTTCTTCTTGTTTGTTTGAGTTGGCTACTGAGATTGATCACCGTGGAGAAATAAATCACAACAGTGGCAAATCCTAGGACAGGCCATTTAATTAGACCTGTTGCTTTCATTAAGAGTTAGTTTTACCTTACAAGAGAAGACAGTGAACTATTTAATATGCTAAACATTAGCAAATTGAAAAAAACAAGACATCTATGGAGTAAATCAAGCTACTGATCTCTACTGAAAACATTCATCAGCAAGTGTCCTTATACCTGTAGGACAGTAGCATGTTAATGACCTGGTTGAATGTGAATAATGAGGAAGACTCTCTTCCAATCTCTGCTTCCCACTGCTCATTCTTCACCAGCATGCACCACCATATCATTCATTCTTCTTCTTTGGTCTCCTTCCACTCCAGTTCTCACTTATCTCCACACTCCTCATCACTCCACCCCTCTTCTACTTACAATGCTCAGACTTGGGAGAAGAGCTCTCTCTTTGCCTTTTTACAGCTATCCTTCTTTTTCTTTTGAATCTTCTTGACTCCATATAGTTTTAACAAAAGTCCTAGTTACTATGATTAATAGTGGGTGGGCATTAGAGTTTACCCTGAGCTCCACTAGTTTGAGGTCAACTCTGAGGGCACAAGTTCCGTAAAAACACCACTTGTAGGTGGCCCTGAGCACCTCCTGAGGGCACCATAAGGACATCCAAATGCGGCTCTCTCTTTCTCTGATGAAAGTCTAAGGAACCAACAAAAAACACTGAGCACCTCCATCCCACCAGAACCTAGAGCACCACGCAGGTAACTGTGACCCTTGACAAAGGGAAAAGTATGGGTGCTGGGGATTTTTGTTCCCTCCTGTTAGTCACTGTCTTCTATAATTGCCTTCTTTTTGCTGATTGTACCGAGAAACAGAAGCTTTGGGCTCATTGATCTCCTCCACTTAGCCTAAGAAGAGTTACAAAGAGTGCCCTAGACCCAGATCTACTCTGTGGCTACCCTTGCTGTTGAAGAGGGAATACCATCTAGTGATGACTTCTAAGGCAGACCAGGGAAAAGTCTGCTACAAGAAGTATTTCAAATCTTACTCCTTGCAATACATATGGGCATTGAGTAATAGACCATAACTAGTTCCAGTTTTGTACAGTCCAGGGAACGTGAACCTAAACATGAGAGCACTGCTCATCAAATGCATGCTTAAACTGCGAGGGAAGAGAGTGGGGCAGGAGAATCCCTTCCCTTTTCTGAGTAAGAGTTCACCCTTTATGCTATTATGCGAAACGATAGTTTCCCCACATCCTTCTTTAAAGCGAAGTAGTCTGAACTACGTGTGGGTACCTAGCTCAAGGCATCCAGCCCAGCCAGTGTTGCATGTACAAAACAAGAGAGGGACAGCAAACAGATGTTCTGGCTGCTGAGTGAGAATCAGGTGAAACCTCTGTGTCAAAATCTCAGTATAAGTAAGACTTCAGAAAGCTCATTCTTGCCCTTTTTTACCTTGACTGTTCTATAATCAGGACTCAGAAAGTGAAACTGTGGCTATTATTCTTACTGCATTGATAATATTTTCCCTTCCTCCTTCTTCTGTTTAATAAAAGATATTACTTCCTAAGCACAGACTTGCTCAGCCTTTATTGTCATATCTTCCTGGTTGATATAATACAGCTGATAGATGATAAAAGGAAGAATATGGACAATGGAATAGCTTAAAAAGGGTCACTGTACCAAATCAAAGTTTGGGTTGATAAACTTCTCTCAAGATACTTTTTAATCCTTGTTACTCAAGCCTAATATCATTAATAGTATAACATTGTTCACCACTCAAGGTAAATGAATTTGCCCTCCTTAGTTCTAATGTTAGCAAACACAGCCATGCCATATTGGTTTACCAATAATAACAAGAACTAGAATGATCAGATGATTTCTGATGGAGCAAGAAGTCCATTTTAAAGCCACCCAGAAAATTAATCCTGGGTAATCAGTGTAACTCTGTTGAACTGCTGTACCCAGTAGAAACAGTGGCTGAAATTAAGGCATCTGAAGATCAACATCTGAAAGAGATGCCACTGAGACAATCCACAAGTTAGTGTAATCCTCTAATATCTGATCTGGAAGGAAGTGATTAGAAGGTAATTTTCCATGTGATAGTGTCAGTGGCTTGTACATCATGACATAACCCCTCCTTTAACCGCACATTAGAAAAAGCATTACATCAGTACATTTAAATCACCCTGCGCTTTTTCTTCTTCCTTTTTTTTTTTTTACATTGTGTTAATCCATGTTTCCTGACTTATTGGCAGAACAAAGTGAAACCTTATAGACAGCTGAATGTATATTTCAGTCTATAAAATTATAACTTTGCAAACCACATTTGATTCATTCCAAAGCTTCAAGAAGAGTTTAACCTCAGCAGGCACAACCCATCACATATTTACATATGTAAGAAAATACATTTAAAGGCTGAAAGATTGTCTAATGTCACAACAAGTAAAAGCTATAAAACTCCTCTGGTAGCAGTTTCTGTCTTTTTTTATTACTGGGTATATAACCATGTTGATACTGATGTCTTTATGCTGCCTCAATCCATTTCAGATGGAATAGAGAATTTTTGTTGTGCCCATAGTTTTTCTCTTAGAAGAACAATTAGTAGGTGTTAGCTCTAGTAATTATACTGTAAAATGGTATAAGGTTTCAGGCACCAGTGAGTGCATTGTGCTGAGGCACTTCAGAATCACAGCAGAGAGTGGCCTCACCTCCAAGCAATTTTACAGCACATGTGAATCATCTGAAGGCTACAGCTTTCTGAAGTCTCTTTTACTGCTAGATATTATTGCTACTTCTAAATCTATTATCTTACTAGTCTGCTTCATTGGCAGTGAAAGCAATGGTTTGGAAATTACACCATATTCTCTGTGTAAGTAACCCTGTAGTTTCTTGCCTATTTATAAAAAGTCATGATTTCATAAATAGCTTTTTAAGATTTTGCAACACACATTTTGCATCTTTCAAACATCTTCCAACATAATATACCTTTTGAAATGTCTCTTAGAACAGTCTAGGATCACTAGCACTCCACAGCTGACAGGAAAATCACTGGGTTTTACTAAAATGACTAATAAACAAGTCCTCCTACCTTTAAAGTGAATGGAAAGTCTGGCATTGTCTTCTGTGGGCGTTAAATATAACTCAAAAAAACTCTCTGCAAATTCATGCAGCCAAAGGTAAAAGGTAGCCAAAAGAATATATAGCATTTAAATTCTTTTTATTTAACTGTCCATTTGTTAATTCTGCATTAGGGGACAAGATCAGCTATAACTTGTGCCTAACTGGATATATTTTTACCCTCATAAATCAGGTCATAAATCTCTTCAGCTGATGGAATCCAGTAACAAATATTTAGCTCTTGCCTATTTTACTGTAGTTTGAAACTATAGCCACTTTCATGTTGCTAGTCATGTATCTGAAAACCTCATAGCAATTGTTGTTATTTCAAATACAATACGGAAGCATCAGAATAACTCTATGAGAAACACCATTGCTATGCCAATTTGTAAAAATGATTTTTTTTTTTTTAAACCAGGCCAGGGTTTGTAGTTTGTTGTTTTCAGGAAAATGTGGTCACAGAACAATGCATTTTTCAAACAGTTAATATTATCACTGCTATCTTGCCAAATGAAAACTGAGATTTAAGATAAAATTGAAAAAAAAAAAAATAGAGAAAGAAAAGAGGTAAAGGTATCCAAAACTGAGCCTCAGTAGGTCTTTTGCCAAACTCTGAAGATACCATAAGTACGTATACACCTAAGGAAGGAAAAGAGTTGTTTCTATGCTTTTTCCCACAATCCCAAGCACTGACATCATTGCAATGTCTCACCTTGCTCTAGTTGAATCAGGTTTCATGCAAAACACATTAGCCAATACTTAATTTCAAATAATGTTGGTATTGGCAACAGCTTGAGTCCCTTCTAACAGAGTAGTCCACCAACAACTTGAGAACTCATGCAAAAATCAGGAGAGCAAGTTTGGAGCCTTCCCACTGCCTGTGAGCACTCAGAAGTCACCTCCCAAGGAGGAAGGCTAGGAAAGGGCTCCAGGTTGTGGATCCCCGGTAAGGATATCTTCCTGAGACATGCAGGTCCCAGGGAGTCTTAGACTGTGAATCTTCAACTGTCCAGTTTAACTCTTATGCCACTTGATGGTATTTGGGCATTCATTTTTAGGAGCCCAGTTTTCTAAATATCTTGTGCAGGCGTACAGTGGAAAAATCTGAGTTTCAAATGAGGACAAAATGCTGTGTTAAGAGTTCCAGTCCGCAGCCCGTTATCTGAACCTTCATCTATAGAAGTTAAAAAAATAAGGGAAAACAATTACAGTTAAGAAGTTTCTATCTGTCAGGGATTGCATCTATTTAAACCTCATTCCACCTGTACTGTGCCACAGCATCTGCTGTTACCACAAAAACCAATAAGCAGAACCCCCACAAGCCAATAATAGACATTAGTGACATACACACCATGCAAATCACCAGTTATTTGTAATACAGAGAAAAGCAAAAAAGGTTGACAAACACTGATCTTCCTGTGTCCCTATGGCTTAATCTAAGTTTCACTTTTTTGTATAGATCATTTATGGTAACCTTACTTTTCATATAAGCAAAAAAGTGATGTTGCTACATAACAAGTTGTGCTGTTGACATGTTTTTGCTAGTACACCTGAGAAAATCTTTTGCTGAGTTGAACGGATCAGGGAGAACTAGAGGACATTGAGTCTTACATGGAATATAACTAAACCCTTTATAACATTCAGTCTAGTTTTCAATTCTACCACTTTCAAGTCATTTATAGAGATTTAGATATGTTGAGATTCAGCACACCAATACAGAGGACATATGGCAAGCTTTTCCTCCTTGTGTATTTCCAGAGCTGTGAAAGACTGAAATAATAATCTAAGGGCAAGAATTCGAAGAGATTTAAAATAATATTTGTTATCAGAAGATTAACTAATTTGACACTGATCTTTTACTCCTCCATATATCCCAGGTATAATAGCTAGTGTGGTAATTTAGGCATGGATTTAAAAGGAAAAATATCTGCATTTGGTTTATCTTTACCTGCCTTCTCATACCTATAAAAAAAAGTGAAAATTATGACACTGGTTTTATTCTAACTAGAAGTAACTTAATTTTTTATTTGAAGTGAAGGTTACACATGAAGAGAAATTAACCTAAATAACAACTGATTAAATAAAGGACATCACTTTCACCTACAGATATTGTTCCTTTTATCTTTTCCTATGTGAGAATACCTACTGAATGAGGCAGTTTGTTAAGGCACCCACCAAAGATGGCAAAGGGTGGATAGATCAGGTAGAGAGTCCTCCTTCTCACAGGCAGACACATGACAATTTGCTGCAAACTGACATGGAAACCAGCCAAAGGTGTCAAAACCTTCTCTACAGCTTGAGATTGGGGCCCTGCGTATTTACAAAAAAATAAATCAAAATGTGGGATAAGATACTAAAAAGAAATATGGTTTATTTAGAGACAATTTGTGTGGGGACCTAGCCCTGAGTATACTTATCCTGCACAAATTCCACATGAGGCAGGGGCAGAGAGTATGCACAGGTGCACATAGCAGGGTATGGGTGCGTGCAGTCAAGGTGGAGAAAGGCTGTAAGGACATCCACATCTGCTTTCTGTCCCAGAGAACAGAGGAATGTGTGGAGTATGTATCCTACACCAAAAATGATGACTGAGTCTGGTGTGTGCACCCAAGAAGAGACAGAAGGTTTTCAGTTGTTCTGCTATTGCCTTCTAAATCAAGTTAGTATTGACAATTAACTTAAGCTGACGTAAGACCAATATGACCAGCATAAGCTGACAACCAAACAAATACCTTGCCCTTTTCCCTTCTCTTTCCCCAAATCCTCAAGCTAAATGTTTGCTCCTGCCACAAGGGAAAACCAAAGAGACTAAAATGTAATCTGACAAAAACAAATAATATTAATTTCCACCTGGATCACTTTCTTGACAAGCAAAGCCAGAGTCACATAGCTAATTGGTACTGCAGACACAGAGAACACAGCAGGACACATGGGCAGAGACTGGGGATGGAATAGCACCTGATGTTTTCATCAGTTTAAAATGTTCCTCAAACCACCAATAAGTCTCTTTCAATAGAGAAGTAGCCCTGTGTGCCATTGTGTGCCCTGCCCAACTCTTTAATTCAACCAGATTTTGCTAATCACACCCTTGAGAAAATGGCACGTCTAGAGGACTTTACCAGGAGCATGAAAAAAAAAAAATCAAGTACCTTTATTCTATTTGCATTTTATGAAGTGATTAGTGTCTAATTACAAATCATTACAGTAATGGTACATTTAGTAAGTACATCCCAACAACGCAGTTTCTCCAGGCTTAGTAAGAGTTGAGTAAGAAGTCACCTGCAGGAAGTGAACCTGGAAATTCAAGTTAAACTGTGGCCTTCTGTTACTATCAGATGAAAGTCAGATCTCAGATCCAAAACTGGATCTTAGACCCCACAGCACCAAAATGCATAACCATTTTGGTATTTTGGGTTGTAACATCCTCTTTCCCCCTTCAAAATCCTGTACCATGTCCGCAGTGCTCTTTTAACCCATCCTCTGGGAATCAGATTTGCATCATTAATTCGTGTGACAGGATGACACCTGCTGATATGAATTTGTAAGCACAAATCAATAATAAATAAATATCTTTTATTTGTAAGCACAAACATACTAATACACCTTGATATGAAAAATGGGCATGAAAAAGCCTTGATATGACCATAGGGAAGGCTGGAATTTTGAGGGGGATTTTTCACTATTCTGTTGTGCTAAAACAACCCAAAGTGGTTTCGGTGGAACTTCTTTACCCACTTCTTTCTGCAGGTGAGCTCTTCCACTGGGCTTGACCTGAGACCAGCACCTCTACTGCTTTTTGTGTTGCAACAAACTCCATACAGTCTCTCTAAAGGCTCTAGAAAACCTCTTTCCATCGTCAGCAGCCCATCTGTCTGCAGATATACATCATGATCTTCTCCAAAGTCTCCCAAACTCTGTGTGCTCCATCCTCCTGCTCACTGCATTTTCATATATCCCCTTCTTTCTGTTCTGCTTCCTTTTTGTCTGCAAAAGCTCCCAAGGGACACATCCTCCCTAAAAAAAGCTCTGTCTGTACCAGATGAAGGAAATGTCAGTCACTTTCTCAAAGGCCCATCGCCTTTATGAAGGGAAAAAAAAGATAAGTTGTTGATAAAATGGTTATTGTCCATCACACACTTCAAACTAAAACTCTTTGTGCTAACTTTACAAATTCATACAGCATTGTTGCAGCATGAAAAATAGTGATGACCCCAGAAGGGATGAAAAAAGCTTTCATCAGAACTCGAAAATTAATCAAAAATCTGTTTACTTTTCTTAATAATGTACAAAGACATGCATGTTTTTTATCATGACAAATATTTACCAATAGGAAACTTTTAATGGAAACGATCCCTTTTTAAATGAAAAAAAAATCAGAGAAATGTTAGTATGTCATTGCTTGAAACCCAAACACTGCAAGATATTAGATCTGCAAGACTAAATACAAGATAAGTACATTAAATACCAGATAAAAATGAAATTTCCTCCTACAATGTTTTCAGTTAACTTGGTGGGTCCTCATACAGCAATGTACCAAGCTGTTATAGGCTGTGAGGGCAAGGCCAAGAGCAGCAACATTAGGCTGAGGACAGGGCTGACATAAACACTGTGATCCACACATGAGAGGGGAAAAGCAAGAGTTCTATATTCTGTTTCCAGGAACAGCAGGACCTCTATGAATTCATTTGTATCAGTATTTAAGGCCATTCTCAAATGTCACTCATGTTTGCCAGTTCAGGCCACAGACACTTCTCACACTTGTACAGAATCTTCTTCTGTGTGCTCTGAAATAAGCTTCCATTTCTGGTTCCTGCAAGATGCTGAGTTAACCCATCATGGATAATCTTTTGTATCTATGCTTATAGAAATTTTTACATGACTGAGGCTTTAAATGGTAGCCAGTCAGTCATTATCTCTCTAAAAATTGTTTAGAACTAACAGTGTAAAAGATACAGGAAATTACTTTGTCAAACATGACCTTTATTTAGTCTATGAAAAAATAAAGTTTATGCCAACAAACCGACCCTAATGATAAATTAAAATTAATAAAAGCCTTAAAGTTTCTATGTAGGACAGACTTTTTAAAACAAAACAAAACAGAACAACAATAATACTCCTCAAAAAAAAAAAAAAAAAAGAAAAAAAAAACAAAAAAAAACCCCCAACTTAAATTAAAANGAAAAACACCCCAGCCTTAATTTAATCAAAATTTAATTTTTCATAGTGAAGTATTTAGTCTGTCTGACATTTTACTTTAGTTCTGTAGTAGGTGGATTCCTTTATATATTAAAATACTGATAAAAATGATTAATCCTTATTTTATATCATTTTTATCATCCATTTTCTTAAGAAAAGTTAATGTCTGAGATAATGGAAGACAGAAAATCCTGAATCTACAATCACTGGTCACTGCAAAGTAAAGATCAATCCCATTAAATTTTGTGAATAATGATTCATATATATGACATATATGCTCACTTTGGGGAACATCAAGCAATAAAATTGCTATCTATATTTTAAACCAGTCTTTCTCTCATTTAGAATATTAATATCAGTAGATATGACTCTCTTTAGAAATATATAAACCACTTTATAACACTCTGTCCATGTCTTCTTGCATGTTTCCCAAAGAATCACTGTCCAAAGGTTACACCAGTATAGTGACTACATTAGAAAAATCAAGGAAGGGGCATAAGACAAGGGTACATAAATTATAATAAGAACAGGTTGCTTTTATATCCTTTCCAATTTAATTACACTCACTGTCATAAAAATGGATTAGATACTACTGTTTTCTCTTCCCATTACCATCTTTGTCATAAGAATGAGAAATCAAAACTTCAGTGCTTGTCAGCTTTAGTTGGACTGTGTAGTTCTTTAACCTTTCCACAGCTATGTCATTTTATTGGCTGGCTCTTCCCCTTCTTTCATGTTTAAACCAAAGTAGCTTGAGGTAATGAACTGGAATGGATAACCAATCCCATAACAGCACATTGAAAAGGCCAAAGCAGTTCATCATTGTGTAATCAATAAAATAAATTAGAAAACGCAAATATTATTCCCATCAAAAAGACTAACAAAACATGCTAACAATTATTTATAGTGATAAAGATAGCTTATATAGAGAAAGCAGGCTCATCTTCTTACACTTTTATATACTAAATTTTTATACTCTGGCATATAACTGAAATTCACCATTAAGAGCACTGTTATAATTTAGACATACGTATGCTTTCCATGTATTGTTTCCAACACATGTATCTCCCTTACTTCCTTTCAATGTTGATATATGAATTTAAAATTCTATATTATCTTTTAGGAGAATGAACAAAGATGCATTCATAAAAAATAAACTTCAGTAAATTTTGGCATAATTTTCAATCTCTAATGCCCAAAGTTTCTGGGTTTATGCCCTGATGCAAGAGAGCCATGGAGGCATGCACAGGAAGACAACAGGAAGACATCATCCTCCAGAGGCACCTACAGACCAGAGTGTGCACTGCCAGCACAGCACATCCCTCAGGACCTGTGGCAGCACTGTGCTGAGGAGCAGGCAAGGTGATATCTCCTGAGGGCCACCCTCAGGTCTGCCAGCTGGGCAATCCCATCCCAGATTGGGAGGATTTTAATAATGCAGAGCAAGTACCCATGAAATATCAAACATGGATCCAGCTTGGCAGTCTTCATGAAGTCTTCACGACACATGAAATGTGTCATAGTACTATTACACTGCAAAATCCTATTTTCACCCTAAATACTGAATGATGAGACACTCACTATTTCTTGATAATTATTCTTTTCTTTTCTTTGCTTAGTTGTGTTTTTGTTGGTTTTTTTTAGCACAGCTAATCCAAAGTCTGCAATGTAGACAAATGTGTTCATTATATCCTGCATACCAACTTGCCTTTAAGTCTGGGCGTTTTATCCACTTATGTTTAAAGTACCAATTTAAGATGAGGTCGCAGTACCATTTTACTAAAAGACAATTGAGTAGACAAAGATTGAGACATAATTATTTCTTTTCTGTGAGGGCCAGAAGCATCTTTGGTAAAGATGAACTCTTTGAAGATAATACCTGCCAATTACTTAAGGATAAATCTAAGTCTATGGAGAGCCTGGATTTTTTTTTTCTATCTTCATTAAGAATTTTACTGAAGTGGCTGCAGATTTTATATTCATATTCACCTGTTGTGTCCTGTTGCACTGCAGACAAGTGTTTCTCTCTATACAGCAGATTAGTAAGTGAGGAAAACCTCTGTATTATATTTGGGAGTAGGTGGTACTAATTTGAATAATTAATAATTTTTACTGTGCAAGTACCAAATTAGATGAGGAATATGCCTATAGAAGGAAGAAAAAAAAATAAACAGGTTTCTAACTGCTACTTATTTTGGTCAAGAAAACACCCTAATTTCAGATTCCAGGGGTAGGGATTAACATGATAAATATACAAATTTGTACAGCTAAGGTTAAGATGCAGTGCACAGTAAATATTTTATCAACAGCAAAGTGATGGGCTTGCATACTGCAAGCTTTATTGGAAGCAGGAAGGGAGACAGGGTAACAAAGAGTTTGAACTTGGCAGTAAATGAGAATATATATTCTATTTTAACAAAGATTCAGTAAGTCTGTTTTAATATAAATGTTGCCTTAGCCAAACAGATTTCTAAACTGCAAGTTTGTTTTTCTAGGCTGCTAGGTGAATAGAGATAAACAGCATTTCTTGGACAGCACTTAAAAACAATATTTTTGTTAGACTGCTGTTGCTGAGAGTTGGGAATGAATATTGAAAAATAAGTACTTTATATTTCTCTGGGTCATGTTCCTCCGTGGATATTTGCATTATGAAATATATAACAAAAAGAGCATTAGTCACCAGACATCAGAGCCTGATCCAGCACCCACTAAAGTCAGAGCAAAACCTTCCACTGACTTCAGTGGAAATTGGATCAGGACCACAACATTCTTGTCCAAACCGTGCATTTTGTGCCAAATGCTGATAGTGGAACAAAGCTTCTGACAGCAAAAGCCATTATCAGAGACATGACCTGCCACACTGCCTACTCCCCATGGCAAACACCTGGGAGGAGCTGGGAGCTGCGCAGGACTGGAGAAGAACAAAGGACATCTACACCAGAGTAAGGGAAGGAGCCAGATGAGATAGAAAGGAGGGAGGAGCCAAAGCAGAGTGGTTACCGAGGAAGACATTGGTCTGACTTGTAAAATAGAAATGGGGAAGCTGGGACAGACTATGAGGAAAGCTGGGCAGGAATTGCTGGCCAGCAGTGCTGCAAGGTCAGAGGGAAGTTTCCATGGGGAATTCTGGAATGGTTGGAAGAAGGTAAGCAAGAAGTTACTGAGACAGGCATCAAAAGAGCTAACAAAGAGAAACATCAGCTGCTGTGGCCACAATCATCTCCAAAACACAGAAAGGAATTTGCTTGGTAAAGGCTGGGCTGCAGCAGTTCAGCAGTGCCCAGTGAGCACTGGGGACAGTGATGGGCACAAGATTCAGTGTGAGAGGAGGGTGCTAATGAAAGGGATGGACTGCAGAGACTCATACACAAGTTTACTTTCCTCCAAAGATGCCTTAGTCAAGGCTTTTGAAGAACTGAGACCTAAATCACTATTTCACAATGTGGAAAATTTGTTGAAGCTGTTAATACAAACTGAATACAAATAAACACATAAAATGAAGAAAATAACTCTGATAGTTTATACATTTTATTGCTTCTATTCTCTCAAAACTTATAAACACAATAGCTGCATTTCATTCCTTTATTTGAATTAAAGTAAAACAGATAAAACCTGGAGTCATTGTACAAAGTTAATAGAATATAAAGAGATAACCTGAGGGTGGTTTTAATGGTTTACATTTTATATTGTTTTCCTGAATCTTTGAATAAATATTTCTCAGAACAATAAATTTTAGATTAGGTTATATTTAAGAGGAGGATGAAATTACAGAACTGTTCAAATGTACCATTCTTCCTAGACAACAAAAACCATGGCTGAATGATTTTCTGATGAATTTCAGATGCTTGTGTTCAGCTGCCCTGGGTAACATTTGCAATATTGTAAATTTGGTAGAGAATTTCAGTTCTCAGTTGCTCTGTCCTATGACAGCAAAAACAACATTTGAAATGTAAAACTACCGAAGAAAAGTTGTTATTTAATTTTTCACATCAGTGACATTGTAGCAGTGCCTAAAAATTCTGTCTTGATAAAATCTACTCTTACAAATAATTAAAAAGCCTTGACTGACTAGAGGAAGAAATTGTTGGAAATGCACAAAAGAAATAAAGTAGTATCCTCATTTTTCAGCTAGGAAGCAACACAAGAAGCTTCTGTGGCAAAGCAGAGGTTTGAAACCAGTCTGGTGACTTGTCCAGAAGTGTAAATAACTGTTTTTCTCAAATTACTTGCCAAAGGGAATAATGCTTTACCCATGAATAAGAATTGTAGATTGTTGTCTTTTAATTTAACAGAGAAAAAATCAGTATCTTTCTCAGTAATGCACACAATTTCTTTTCAGGTCATGAGCCACTTTCTCCACTTCAGTAAAAAACAAAAAGCAAGCAAACAATCAAACAAAACCAACAACAACAAAACCAAAAAAAAAAACAAACAAAAACCCCCAATACTAAAGTCACCTGTCACTATAGACATTTAATTAGAGTCCTTTGGAACTGAAAACAACAGCATTTGTTTAAAAAAGGATGCAATAGCAACCAGTAGCAGACATTCTTTTTTTTCAAGACGACATTAGTAATATTTTTATTTTTATTTTGGCCAACAATCAAATTTGACAATTTCTGATACTGTATCTCCTGATGGCACTTATACTGGAAATGGAATAAATAAATATATTTACTACCTGGACATTTTTTCTGCTCTATCAGCAGACCCCTTCCCCTGCTGCAGAGCTAGGAACATATATTGCTGGTTCCTCAGCCTTAGTTAGGGCTGTTCTAGCCCAGCACGGATGCAGGGCAGCAAGAAAAGAGTTACCAGGACTTAACTGCTCACTGGGGAGCTTGAGGTGGGGAAATGCCTTCATCATGTGGTAGAACACTAATTGAACATATGTTATCTATAGTTTTTAGGGGCAGAGGGAAGCAATATAAAGTAGGTTATATTGTCATCAACAAGACAGAAAAAAATGCAAATCTGAAAACTATAAATCTTAGAAAACTTTGTTTTCTAGTGACTATGGTATTAAAGAAAACCAAGCCTTATCAGGCTTCAACCTGATAAGTAATGTAGATAAGTAATTGCAAGCTGGGGGTTGTCGCTCTCCAAAAAAGAAAGTGTGATCAACTTTGAACAACACAAGTAATGAGGCCTCAGATAGCAAAGACATGGCAGACTTTATCTGACATGGCCCTTAATAGCATTGTTTCAATTGCCAGAAATCTCTAAAACCTCATGCTGGGCTGCAGACAAAAAGTGTCTTCTGAAGGCATTTAGATTGCCCTTAAGGAGCTGCTTCCTTCCATTGCATTGCTGGGATTTTTTTCTGTCTATTGGGAGCCTCTTGGAGCCTAGGATGATAAAATAAAAATGGAGCAACACTCTTAGCATGGAATGAAATGCTCAGTGTAGGAACAGGTTGAGACCAGCTGCTCTTGCTGTAGCACATGGAGGTTCCAGAGGAAGGTAGGAAATAAAGATGCTGAGGTACCAAGGGTTAACCATGGTTGAACAAATTTATTTAAGACTGAATTAAATAACACAGATGTTATGAAAGCAGTGAAAATTTGTTTTATAATGATAGAGAGCATCCAGTACACACTAATTAGTTGCAAAATAAAAAGGAAAGGAAATATCAAGAAAGAATTGTCTTATTAATCTGTACTTGCTTAGAATTAGAAATCAGCTCTTAACTCTTACATTACTGCTTTCTGGTGAAATGTTTTAAATTAGAAGCCTCACAACACACCAAAATAATATATTAGGCCAAACCAGCAGCTTCAGCTAGAGAAAAATTGTTTGACAGTGTTTCCCCATGAGAGCCTGTTCTCATTCATTGTACACTTTTCAAATTCAGCAGTTCAAGCTCAATTTTTTAGGCTAGGTATCTGTCTCTGAATTCTTGGAGGAAGACATGGCTAAAATAATTCAGGCCTTGTTAAGAAATGACACTAGGGAAAGAATATTTCAGAAAACACATTGGTCTGTGAACTGTGAAAAAGTAACTGCTGCAAGAGAGACTGCTGTCTCTAGGACCTTAGCTTTGATCCCATAAGAAGCTGAAAATCTAGAGAAAATTAAATATTGAGGATAGAGAACAGCCCCTCTATTACTTAAGCACTGGGAAGGACGGGGTTCAATAGCCACCTTTGTCAGGTATCTGTGCAGCCATGGGAACTTAAATTCACAAGGTGCAGGCAGTGGTGAGCAAGGATGACCATGCCAGCTCTTTTGGTGGTGTTTCTCTACAACAGCACAGTGCTAAGGTACATCAGCCTGAACCCTCAAAACAGGTCTGTGTTAGCATGGAGCTTCACAGAGACTAGCCCTTTTCTTCTTGCCCAGTCTCAGGGAAAGAAGAAAGGCAAATTAGGTTAAGCAAATGTGTTGCTTCCAGCATCAGATCTGATTTCAGTAGTTGCAGCTCTACTGTTCTTGTTCTCACAACAAGAGTGAGACAGTGGGTCACAAAAAGAATGGTTGATCAGCTCAGTAAACCAGAGACATTTGACACAGAAAAACCTACCTCCTGTTTAATAAACTGTGTGTAATCCTGGCTTCAGTTGCTTGGAACTGGAGTTGCACAGTTGATAAATATTGTGCTGCCTTTCTTTTACTCCTTAGGCACTAATTCCAGCAGACTAAACAACCCTCTAGAATTACCTACATTCAATAGGGAGCAGAGCTCACATATCTGAACTTCATGACAGCTCTTCAGGCAAGAGTCTTCCACCTTTATCCACTGAAAACCATTAATTAAAAGACTGGACAGACCCTGCCCCCTCTTTAAGGTGGGCAGCGTTTGGTAGAGCTTGCATTAGTCCAATCACCTCATGACTTAAAAATCTACTTTTAATTTCAGTAGCTCAATATTTTAGTAAGATTTCAGTAGTTTGATATCTTCTTTTCACATGAAAACTGAACATATATGTAGCTTCATATTTAGTTAACACCAGTTAGACCTTAAATATTACATTTAAAATTCAGCTAATATAAAGACTTCATAGATTGACAAGTATTACATTTCATCTCTTTTTGTCACTGTCTTCTGTTGCCTTCATAACTAAGTCTGTCCAGGATTGCTTTTGGATAAATACTCAGAAATTATTCACTCTCTTCCATGCAAAATGCATGCATATGCAAGGTTAGAAGTAAGCACAGAAGCCAGCACAAATATTAATGGATCCATTGCTTTTAATGATTCTTTTGTAGGGTTACATACACTTCAGATTTTGAGATAATTTAAGAGTTTTATAGGGGTTTAAGATTAGAAAGCATCTTTAGTATTTATGTGAAAAAAATCTTTCTCACAATTAGAGAGAATTCCAAAAGATTTCCCTGAGTCTTCTCTTCTCTGGCCTCAGCCTCTCTGTATATGAAAGGTTTTGCAGTCCCCTAATAATGTCAGGTGGCCTTTGCTGGATACTCTCTTTAATTTTGTATCCATCATGAACTGGAGAGCCAGAACTGGACACAGGACTCTGTGTGTGGCCTCACCTGTGCCGAGCAGAGAGGAAAGATCACCTCCCTTGCCCTGCTGACAAGAGTATGCCAAATGCAGCCCAGGATGCTGTTTGGCTTATTCACCTTGAGGGCACATTGTTCATCTTGTCGTTCACCAATACTCCTGAGTCCTTCTCATCAAAGCTGCTTTCCAGATTATCAGTCCCAGTATGTAATGGTGCATGAGTTTGTTCTTCCCTAGGTGTGATGCCTTAGGTTTTAGCCTTTATATTTTTCAAATCCTATACCGCCAGTGTAGCTCTGAAGTTTTCTGTAACTTGTTAAGTGCTGTTCTCTATGCTAAGATAGAAATAACAAACCTCTGTAACTTGCTCTCCAAGGACACCCAGAGCAAGAGCTGTAAACCATCATCTTGGGAAGAGAGGGGCAAGCTTGGGGAAATTCCATCATTGGCTGGGTTCTGGTTGGTGAATTTATGTTGATATCAAAGTGTGAAGAACTCATGACCTGTTGTCCATTTTAGGATCCACTGAGGCAGGACACTCTGGAGCCTGAAGTGTGCACCTGAAGGCCTTTCAAATAAAATACCACCTTTTTTCCTTTACTCCTGTCTAGTCTCTGTTTCTAGGTAGCCGGATAAGGCATCAGTTCTTTGGCACCACCAGAAGGGACGACGAGGCTCCCGAAAATCTTCTGGGACTCAGAAGGATCCAGCTCAGCTTCTCCCCCTCTTCAGCTTTCTTGTAAGCACATTCTATGTTTTATCTTGATTTTTTTCCCTCATAAAAGAATCCATGTTAACAATTTATTGTTAGCTATACAACAGCTTCTGTATTGCACATGAGCTCCACTCTCATCTGCAAACTGGTGATGCTGAAATCTGCTGGTACTATCCTTGTATCATAGTGACTGAGCTTTCTGTGACCTGTGCATCTTCCAGGAGCCCTAAATTCTTGCATATTCCACAATATTTATCACAGAATTGACAACATTTAAAATAAGGAGATTATTTTAAAAAAACATAAGCACTCAACCTTTAACAGTGCTCCAAGCTGTGCTTTTTGTTTGACACCCAGTGGTCTCCCACACAGACTTCACACCATTATTGCAGCACTCACATGTTCAGTATCCTTCTCTTACTAAACACATTTGCTTTCAGTCTGAGTAAAGCAGTGGATGCAGAAAAAAATCTTCACTGACTGGTAGCACTGATAGGCAGTTATTCCATATACTTCTAAAAATCCCGGGAAATTCTACATCTGCTGATTAATTGGAGTCATTCTGCTGTACATTTTTAGCCTCATAATTATCAGTGAAGGTTAGTTAGTCTTTCTCAAAGCAATAGGCCAGATTTTGAATGCAAATGTTCTGCCAAACAACCAGGCTCTGTTCCTTCTTTCCCCCTGCTAAGGATACATTACATCCTATTGCTGCAGGCTGCAGTTGTGTTTTCACGTCCAGGAGGTCTCCAAGGACACTGCATTCCTGGTTTACGTGCTTCCCATCATCACTGAATGTTGTGTCTTTCCTCTCTCAGCAAGCATGAGGGGAAACAAGGCAGATATAGCCAGATAATTGTCTTTATCAGTTACACAAAGTTTAGCTACTTAGTGCCCCACCGCTCCAGCCAGGCTCCAGTGGCTTACACAGTAACAACAGAAAGATTGATAAAGCCCTTCTAAACTGTTTTGAGGGATAATATAAAATTTCTCCAGACTATTCATTCTATTCTTGGAAAAAGGTGTGTTTTGCAACCTGTTCCTGCTAACAGCCATGTATACCCAGTGCTAGGCAAATGATGGAGGTTTGTCTTATATCCCAGAATGTCCCTATACACAAGCTTAAACTGGATTGACTTACAGAATGGAAAATTAAAATTCAGCCCCCAGGTTAATATTTTTAATCAAGAGGTAAGATGCTTTTAAAGAAACATAACTAAAGATTTACATGAGTATCCTTAAAGGATGAAAAAAAAAGGGTTTGGTTTTTTGGGGGATTTTTTTTCCACAAAATTTCACACTAGACCATTTTATAAAGGTTACATGGGCTATTTTCAGAGTTGATGTTACAAATTTTGGCTCAACCAGTGGAGAAAACAGAGGCTTAAAATTGCTGCAATGAGAGAAGGGCTGCCTGATGCTTGCTTTGCTCCATGTCCAATGCACTAGGAAATACTGCTGCCTTAGAAATCAAAGAGCTTTCAGAAAACTGAATTCCCCGTACAGTTAGAAGACTAAACCTACTTGGAACAAGAAGGAAATGGACTTTGTGATATCACTGGAGTATTTCTAGCAAAGATGAGTCATGGAACTTGACCAAATACAGCATTGCTTTAGGGAGGTTAGCCTTTAATTGACACTTTTAAATTTTTTTTCTGTCTCCCGGAAAACAGGCTCAGGTTTCTCTTGTAGAAAATCTGGCAAAAACAACACTCTTTTTCAAGTGAATCCAGGAAATTTCATGATATAATCTAATAGTGTATGCAGAGTACAGAATACACAATACGCATTTCAAACCTCAGACTTGAAAGCCACTTAGAATCATGGATGTTTTTCAACACACAAGTTGCTCCATTGGAAATGTACTGGCACTCAGGAAACCATCTTCAAATCAATGTAATTGCTCATGTAGTTGCTGGTGCAAATGTCACACTACAATTTTACTACCTGTTTTTTTTCAGTGCTCAGAGTGAGATGATCCAACAGAACAAAGAAAGTAAAAATAGAGTTTACCAGAGTCTTACACAGATTTAATTCTTTCATATATCAATATTAAATCCCAATTCCTTTGAGAAATATGCAAGAAACAAAGAAATCTGTTAAAATTCTACATTAAAATGTAATATAAAACCTCCTTCCAATACCAGAAGGAAGCCTATAAGAAAGATGGAGAGCAACTATTTGCTAGAACATGTAGTGACGGGACAGGGAGGAATGGATTCAAACTAAAAGGCAGTAGGTTTAGATCAGCTGTTAGAAAGAAATTCTCTACTGTGAGGGTGGTGAGGCACTGGCACAAGTTACCCAGAGGAGCTGTGGATGCCCCATCCCTGGGAGTGTTCAATGCCAGGTTGGATGGGGCTCTGAGCAACCTGCTCTAGTGAAAAGCGTCCATCCTCATGGAAGGAGGGTGGAACTAAATGATTTTTAAGGTCCCTTCCAACATAAGCCATTCTATGATTCCATGGCTCTTTGATTCTATGAATAGGAAAAGATAACATTTTAATTTAGAGCTGTAGGTACTTGCCAAATGTATTCCTGAAAAACTCCATAGTATTACCTTGATGACAACCTCATTTATGCAATTTTCACACCTCTGTAATGCATTATTCTTGATTTATGCCAACATAAATCAAGAAAGAGTTGGAACAAGCTATTTCAAAATTTTGTGCAAGTAGCTGAAGAGGCCGTTCATATTATCTTGGTAGATGCACATAAAACCAACATTTAATGAGTATGTGACTCATCAAATTAAGCTTGTTTTTAACAGAGGCAGGAATTGAACACTAAGTTGCCACTAGGTCACAAAGAAAGACTGAGATATTAAAGGGCAAGTTGTAGCTATGCTGGATAAGCCAGCATAGATGTATTTTGAAAGGGTTTGACTCAATAATTTATTCTAAATAGTCTGGGGTTTTTTTTCTTAAGAGCATCTTCCACTTAGATTTTGTGATTCTATTTTGATTTTTTTTCCCAAACAGTAAATTTTGTAGTACAAGTGCTACTTTAAAATGTTAACAATAATATTCTCAGCTGATGTAAATTGCTAAAGCTCCTTATACTTGCATGGATGATCATTGGTTCACATGTAGGTTAGGTATCACAGGCACTGAGGATATAAAAACTTACAGAAGTGCTAGTTCTTTTTTTTATTACTGTAATTAATCTTAAAGGAGTTTTTCTTCAGTAAAGCCAGTTGCTATAAGAATATTGACAACACATGTGACCAGCATGCTCTTTCATTCCCATTGGGACTAAAACACCCTTAAAGTGAAGTTACTTTCAGCTGTAAATATAATATATGCATTTATAAAAAGGAAACAGTTAAATACAAACATTTCAAAAACACCTGACAAATTTACATAGTATAGCATTCACACTTTGAGAAAACTGAAGGAAAACATTGTTGAAAAATGCATTTTTTTGTTGAAGAACTAAGACGTTACAAAGTCTTGCCAAACTTTTCAAGTAACAAGATTTTTGGTTTGGTTTGTCACTGGAAAAAAAGGACAAGTGATTTAAAAACTACCTTTCCGCAAGATGAAACTCCAAAAACACATTTGCTTCTGAAAGGATCATTTCATAGCTAGTTCTAATCTTCAAAGGCATATTCTGAGGTGATATTTGCCACATGCAACTGATTTTGGTTTTAAGGTTTTTTTCAGAGGAAGGGACTTTTCAAAGGTTCTGTCTCTTTCTTTAAAAACACTAAGTAATCTCAGATATGTGCAACATTGAGGCTGCAGCCAAGGTGTTATATCCAAGTTGGAGGGTGTTTAATATCCTGGAATTGGTGTCTTCTTATCAGCTGAAGGAAGAAGAAAACATCAGTCTATAGGCAGAAGTTTTGGAATTCTTCTGATTTGTGAACTGTTATAGTTAGCCCAATATTTTCCCTTTGAAACCCACATGACCGCTGAAATCTTTAAGTTCTCCCAACCTTTTTATCACTAGAGTCTTTCAGAAGAAGGAAAGAACTATACAGTGAAAATGTAGGAAATATGATTCTGTGAACAGAGCAAGATATTTTACTGCATATGGTATTGATATGTTCCATCTGAATATAAAAGTACATGGGCTATTCCCACTGTTTGCCTAATGGCTAAAAGAAAACGAGAATTCTCCTCACTCCTCTCTAAGGTAATGGTGCAAATCCCATTCTTCTACAAAGCTGTGTGATGCTTATTCTGTAAGTTCTTTTTAAAGGAGAATTGTATCTATGCTATATCATGAACACTTCTTGGAATCTCCTAAGGATACAAAAAGTTAAAAACTGGAGCTTTCTATTGATTTCAGCAAGACACTGTAATTCTGTGAAGACAGGGAGTCAGCTGTTTTTTCTTTGAGAAACTGAAGCTTTGGAAAGTACGTAACAATTCCAATACTCCTATTTTTTTTGGTTACTTTTATTGCTGTTACCAAAAGACTCGTGCTGTGGCCTGATAATGTCTAGTACAGGAGCCTGAATAGAGGGTGTTTCAGAGCTCTGAGCACCAGGTGACATCCTGCCGAGGCATTATTTCTGGACTGTCAATGAAGTTGAAAGCTCTTGAGGGATTCAAAAGTGGGCCACTACCAAAGACTGATCAAAAGGAGTCAGAAATCACGCAATTGCCTCTAATTGGATCCTTACAGCACTTACAGGGAGAATTCTTTCAGAAACTCACTTTTAGAAGGCAGTATGTAGAAAGTTTCAAATGCCATATAGATAGAGTACCAGTAATTAAAATTGGACTATCATTCATTGTGTAATTTAGGGATGACTGAGTCCCTGAGCACTCAGAAAGCCCTTTTCTTCCTTACCAAATAATACCTTGAACCTGGGAAAACCTACCCTCTCTATTTTCAGACTCAGTTCTGCTATTCTTATCTTCTCTATGTTAGCAAATCCTGCTCAGGTGCTCAGGAATAATGTGAAGTATTTAGTTCATGTTTAGATCAGTATAGTTCTTCTAAGAGCTGCAAGGAATAAAAGGGATCCCTTGAATTTAAAGCTCCCTCAGCACTGGGCTGAAATGTGATAGGTTAGAGCATGGATGTTACTTTTGGATGGCACCTGCACTATTGAAGGTGTTTGCCCTGCTGTAGAGAGGTTTGCTGTGACACTTAGAGGCACATATCAATTAGATGAAGTCACAGTGCATATTGTCATGCAAATTATGGATTGTGAACATGAGAAGCAAACTCAGACTAACATCTGTCATATACCAC
This sequence comes from Vireo altiloquus, assembly GCA_013396875.1. Lineage (NCBI taxonomy): Eukaryota > Metazoa > Chordata > Aves > Passeriformes > Vireonidae > Vireo > Vireo altiloquus. The sequence goes on from VZRF01014966.1 coordinate 235,716, forward strand.
CTACAAAAGATTTCTGCTTTCATGTCTCAAGACTGTCTTGGGTTAGCCATCAATCGTATTTTGACAGGGTTTAAAAAATACAAATTACAGAGCTAGTGAGTCATGCTCGGTATTTCCATCAGACAAATTCAAATGGGTATACATTTTAACCGAGCTGTAAATAGATTAAATTGTAAATCTAATCCTTGGAACTTTTGCAGCTTTACAGATTTTAGAGGAATATGTTTTCTCGTTCAGAATTCATTCCTAAATTAATGTTGAACATAGCTGTGTAATGTGTTTGTTATGAGGCATGATTAGAGGGATTTACCCAACATTATATCAGATACTGTATGTGTTATAGACATTCACATAAGCACATTTTTTGTCACATTTATTCACCAGGGGGTCTCTATAAATAAAAGGAAACAAAATGTTCTTTAGCCACTTTGCAGTGTGCTGCTGCTAGGCCCAGATTCATTCTGGTGAACCACAAATGCACAGCCAAGGTGTTTGCATTAGGAGAGTTGCTGTTCCTTTGGGGTGAAGGGACCTGGAGCTCCAGTCCATGGCTCACCCTGCCCTGCCCTGTCCTTGGGAAGCTGCAGCCATGGAGAGAGAGCTCCATCTCCCTGCTCTGCCTGCTTTGAGAAGGCCTCAAAGCAACTGCCCTTGTCTGTTTGGCACTTTATATAGACGCTTTATTCTTGCCTGCTGTGCTGTGATTCTCCTCTCCTTTCTATCTTATAGAATTGATTTTGCTGTCAAAAACATGATTGTATTTTTACCACACATATTAAGGAAATACAGTGTGAAACATGAAGGGAAAAAAAGAAAAATGAAAAGAGAAAAAAAAAAGTTGATATGGCCAAACATTTTGATCAAACACTTGTAAGAAATAGGACAAAATACAAACTTTTTATGAAATGCCATTCAATGTTGAGTGAATCTGGAAGGAATCTTTAATTTGCTTTCTCTTTTTTCTGTTGCTTTTTATTTTTTTGTTACATTTAATTCTTTATTCGGGTGCCTACTACATATTGCTCATGCAGTGAAGTATTATAGAACTAAGAGAGGAATATATGAAAGCAAAGACTAGTTCAGCTAAATGGCCTGTATGGTTTACTTTTGTCAGAAATCACCTTTACATCATGAACTGCTCCCTGAAAAGTGTAGAATTCGCAGATAGCCAAGCACCTTATAGGCCAGTATATGTAAGAATGACATGATGTTCTTCCTGTTCCTCTTTGCTTACACTTTGCTGTAGCCTAGTCTTTGAAGGTTGACCTAATTCCCTTTAAATGCATTTTTCAGGCAACTTTTCTAGATATCATAGAATCATTGAATGGCCTGGGTTGGAAGGGACACTAAAGATGATCCAGTTCCAATCCCCTGCCATGGGGAGGGACACTTTCCACTAGAACAGGTTGCTCAAAGCCCCATCCAACTTGGATTTAAAGTCTTCCTGGGATGGGGCAGTCTCAGGTTCTCTGAGCAAAACTGAAAAAATAGGAGGAATAATAGTTTTTAAATGAAGTCCTAGATCAAGTGGTATGCATGATTTACTAACTTATTTCCAGAAGCAAGAGTTATGTCTGGGCTGCAGTTTACACACACGTCCCATATTCACCCCAACAACACAATGGAAAATGGCCTCCATTTCATGGATTCATCACAAATGATGCTTTGCCTCTTTTTAACATGCCAGTTCATTGATTCTGAGGAGTTTATTAGCAGGCTGAAATATTTCCTTTAACCCACAGAATGTGTATGTCTGCAGAAGACTGAGCTGCTTTGGATCTAGCTCTCAGTAATAAGAAAACTCTCAGTAAGATTAATCTACAAAAAAGATAAATTCAAACTAACATTTTTTTGTTTCAAACTAACAATTATTTTCAGAATGATTCATCCTCATTTCATTTTTTATTTTGTTTTAAATAATTTCACATAATTTGTTAAACAATGAGAACAAATTTAGGTTTTGTAATTTTTTGTTGACAGTTGTGAGGAGAGCTGCATTAGTGAAATATTGCAGAAAGAACATCTGCATCCTTTCTTAAGGCAGAAGAAAATATGCCTGTAAATTTTTTATATTTTGGAACTTGTTGCCATTGTATTTATTACATTTTACAATACAGAGGAAAATAATAAAAAAATATATTAGAAAAAGCTGTTGCAGAACATAAGTTTGCTGCTTTGGGATAAATGAGTAATGGCTACATAACTGTCATCACACAATCACTTTTAAGCCTTCTTTCATGGTATACAGCTCTGGGCTTGGGCAATGCAATTAATTAGAGGGTAAAATCAAAGCCATATATCTTTCTTCTCTTGTGGATTTTTACTCTTCGTCTTTAAATGGCTATCATGCCCTTCTAACAATATGAAATAAAATTAAATTTCATCTTTCCAACCAACAGTTCCATACTTCTGTCAAATCATGTACATGTGCTAAAAGAAAAACATATTAGGAAGTGAAAGGCATTGCTGTCAGTTGTTGATAAGAGAAAGGAAGTCCTTAAGAAACTTCATTCAGTCCTTAAGAAACTGGTCTAGAGCATAACTGTGAGCACTGCTGATGTTCTAGGAAAAGGACAGATAGAGTCAGAAATTTCATTATTTAGCATCAGGTTTCAGTGGCCAGCAGCATCTTAATTCAGCGGTGCTATGTTAAAAATAGCTTAATTTATATTCACACAAATGTGAAAATTTTGGTAGTTTAAATTTTTCATTAAAGAAAGTAATTGTTTTTGTTCTTCTAGTGTTTTTCATGATAATGTGGTTTTATCAAATTTGCAGAGATTTGCTTAACTGATTCTTCTAAGTCCAAAGCTGAATTTTACACTTGATACCCTAATTCTGAAATTATCTTCTACATGTTTTGTGCCTGACCAAGAGAGTCAAAGACAATATTCCAGGAGCCTGCTTGAACTAAGGATAATTGATGATCCTCTGGACAAATCTGCTGATACATACTTTGCCACAAATACAAGAGCCCTGGAAAAGGTTGAAGGGCAAAAGGCAATTCCTGTATTGATATTTGCACATTGTTCACAACAGTTTTGATTTCCATAACTTTTGCAGATGTCCACAGACTTGACTATAAACTTTTTTTTCAGCCAGAACTCCAAACTGAGAAAAGAAAATTCAGCCAAATATATGATTTCTGAATTCCACAAAATACTCCTAGACTTACAAAGACTGCTTATATTTTCTACTCTACCTGGTAGAAAAAAACGTGTCTGTGAGAAAGACATATGTTTCCAAAGGAAAATTATTTTAGCCATGAAATTATTCTTCGTATATTCAGCCTTACTAAAAGCACTAGTTTATGCATTCCCAGGAATATCAAAAAACCTAGTTTCTCTAAGAGCTTGTTTTCTCATTCTCCAGTTAGTAAGTTTGTGATAGTCCTAATCTAATCACAGCAAGATTTCTCAAAGACTTTCCATCAGTGTCAAGATCACCATCATCATTAGATCAGAAGCTGATACTCAAATCTTATTTAAATTTCTTTCTGAGGCACCAGCTACACAGTGGTATCTCATTTCTCATTGAGACCTGCCTTCCACGTGTAAACTGTATGAGCTCATTGAGGCAGAAACCTCTGAACCCATCTGTGTCCCATCACATCAAAGTTCTTGCTTCTGTGAAGGGAGTGATGTATCTCATTCTAAAACTAATTAGAGTTTTGCCTCTAAGTGTCTCTTTTTCTCCAATAAGTATGAAGAGAACCGCAATAAATAGCTGAAATGCAGACATCTGCGTAGCAAACAATTAAATTTACATGAAATGAAATCTCGCCCGAAGGGTCTATAATTAAAGTGCAATTATATTCCCAAGTTACATGAACAGGATCCCACCCACTGTCTTTAAACTACTGTTGCTATTATGTCTTTGCAGTTAGCTAAAACAAGCAGATTTGGATCAAGGTTGACATCTCATTATACTTTGCCTCACACCACCACTGTCTCAAAGCATGAGACTTTCAGTTTAACTCTGAATAGGAATGAGTATGGAAGGGGGAAAGGGAGAAAATACAACAACATGATGCACCTACAGACATTAACTAATAATGTGTATATTAATTAAAAGTCACCATTTATTTTCTGTACGATGAATCATCAGAAATCATAAATCCATAAATTCAGAGATACAATCTCCACTGGGTCTTATCTGGACAAGATGTACTTCTGTAATGATAGAAAAATTAGTTCTAGTAGTCTTTGGTGGAAGAACATACAAACTTTACACAAGAAAAGAGGTGAGAATATTAATGGTGAATAGCACAAGAAACATTTTGAAAATAATCAAAATATCTTGTGTAAAATTGATTCAAAATACTTCTTTTATGTATGTTTATCTTCTTTTCCTGGCTTTTTTTGGCCACTTTGGGTCTCAAATAATAATAAAAAAAATATTTGAAATTGTACCTGTTTTTGTCACAATGTATTGTGGTAAAACAGCTTTTGTTATTTACACATAGACCAGTAATAGTAATCAAAGTTTTAAGTCAGCTAAAGTCAGTATCACTGTAACTGCAAAATGTCTTGAATTGTACCTGTGTATTTGTCCTCTCTCCTATCTGCTGGATATGGAGAGGGAAAGGTGCAGTGGCCCAGTGGTGACAAAATACTCCTTGCTGTCTGTTCTTACAGTATCTTTTTTTTTTTTTTTTTGCTGGCCNTACAGTATCTATTGCAATTTTAAAAACCATGAATGGAACCAACAACAAATGAACAAGAAAACAGACTTCCAAACTGGAAGAGATGAAAACAGAACATATTACAGATTGACCGAAAATCAGGAGGCCCCCTAGACAGCCTTCTGGGTGTACTATGAAAAAAAACCTATCAGGAAATATGTGATAGCATATGGAGGAGTGGATGATGAAACCTTTTCAAACACAAAATCTACAAGGGGTGAGATACCAAAATCTGCTGGAAGATACTGGTGAGATGCAGCCACAGACCACGTCTGGAAAAGCACCGGATATACCTTACAAGCTTACAAGCTTTTAAGTAATATACTTGTGTGATTTTCATTTAGTCCCTTTTGTTTCTTCCAAAGGATGATTAGTTCCCAAGCATTAACAAAGTGTGCAAAAGTATTATGTGCATGCAAAGATGTTGCTAAGTGCTCTACATGAAGAAGTCTGTCTTCAATTATATTTGAAGCAATTACTTTGATATCATCTTTTGTTTACAGTAAGCTACCATGAAAAAGGATGTCCCTCAGGAAAAAGGATTTGAGGAGGACATAGGAAGAAAAGACTCTGAAAACAATGTTAGTTTTAAAGATTTTTCTAAGGAGAAAAACAAAAAAGAATCATGTTCAACATCTGTGCAACAAAAATCTTTGCTCACCAAAAAGAGCTTGATATAGCAATGACAGGAAACAGGAGGAAAATAGTAGGGAACCAAGGGATTTTAAGAATTAAAAAAAAAAATAGGCCAAAGATTTTGAGGTAGTTTTGCCTAATGTATTTGTGGGGTTTTGCTCTTCAGAGGATATGTTTTACTTAGGTAGCTGATGAAGTACTTATTCCTTCCATGTTCAGCAATGCTTTGGCTTTAGCTTCATTTATGGAATGGAAGAAGAAATGAGTGTATTTCACCGTTGCACTTTTCCTTTTTTTTTTCTTTTAGGTAACAGTAGGCTGAATGAAAGCATGATTCATTTCATAACTAGGAAATGATGCTGCAGCTATATGTAGAGAGCAGGAGCTCTTGAAGTTGTTTGCTTCCCACAATGAACTGTTGAGGAGGAGCACACTTACACCAAGAGGACTTGGGCGTCTGGCATGCTGGGAGAGCAGAGGTCCTGGCACATGAACCAGGCTGGAGCAGGGAGCTAGGCTGCAGCACTCACTTAGACCTCAGATCTCTGGGTGAATTAGCCTCTGGAGAGATCTGAAGTGTGCAGTGTAAAAGTGACCAGTATTGCAAGACAGAGCCTGGGACCAGACTGACACCTCTGACACATGAGGGGATCTCAGTAGGCTGTGTGATGGCAGCAGTGCTTTCTCCCAGATATCCAGCATGCCCCACCAGACATGGCTGTATGGGCTGTGTTAAACTAGGCTTCCAGGCTTCTGGAATAGCATTAGGTGGTATACAGCCTTAAAATAATCACTACAGACCAGGACAGACATAGACCCTCTGTCTTTATCAAGACTCAGAACAGCCCAGTGTCATTCTGGCATGTCTGAGACACAGGTTGTGATATATCTCAAGGATAAGCAACACTGGTATACCAAATATTGCAAGCTTTAAGTTCAATCCTTAAAATTATAAAACCTGGGCTTATTCTGCCCATATAACTCACATGAATAATTTTTATGAATTGGCCCACCCAGCCATCCACAGTACAATTGTACTAATTCCATTGGATCCATCTACACCAGTGCGATTGCCTAGGGATAAGCCAGCTTTCTTAGGGTGTTTTTAGTACACCAGTGGTATTTCATGAGAATTAGGACCTAAGGATGTGACCACAATCTCGGGACTTTCTCCTGCCTCTCTGTAGTGACAGACCCTGAAAAGACAGAATCAGCCTTCTAATATATAGCCTGTGTGTAATAGCATCATACAAAAGATTCTTAAGATAGTAGAAGACATAGTACCCTGTTGAATGCAAACATATTGGTGTGTGAATGGAAGCTGATATCTTTTAGTCCTACAGAAAGAGTTTGCAAGTTAAAACCAAACTGAAATATGATCTTAATACACTTTAAAATTTATAGTGAGCAATCAGATTTTCCTTAGCAAAATCTTTTTATATTGCCTTGCTTTCTTTGTTTTTTCTAGTCACGGGAAATACTGTGTGTGTTTTCCAACATCTAAATGCACTTTCTTGCCTTAATTATGAAATCACAAGTTAGGAAAACAATATTCTTTGCGCTTTGCAGGTTTTCCCTGTGAGGAATGAAGGTTACTGCAGTATGTTTGTTTAAGTGCCATGCTTACAACTGTATCTCCCATGTTATTTGCTAGCTCAGTTTTCATTGCCCCTGGCTCTCTTCTATTATTTACCTTGCTTCTGAAGCTCCTTGTAAGGAGAAAAGAAGTTGTTACTGAAAAATACAGTAAAATGTAGTTTCCACCCTGAAAAGAAGGGTGAATAATTTGTTGACTGAATCATAGAATCATGTAGGTTGGGAGAGACCTTTAAGCTCATCGTGTCCAACTGAGCACTTCCAACACTTGCCGTGGTATCCTTTAGCAGGTCCCATCTTGCCCCATGGACTTTTGAGTGTCTTCAAGATGTAGCAGTTCACTGACCATTTCCCCTGGATTATGAGGATATCCTTCTGCTCTCCATCCCTGTTTTCCAGCTCAGTGGGCCTGGTACTCCAAGAACAACTGTTCTTGCTATTAAAGGCTGATGCAAAGAAGGCATTAAGTACCTCAGCCTCTTCCTCACCCTTTGTCACTATGTTTCCCTCTAAAAGCAATAAAGGATGGAGTTTTTCCTTGGCCTTCCTATTGTTGTGAAAGTGCTTATAGAAAGATTTTTTTATTGTTTTACATCAGTTGCCAGGAAAAGTTCTAGCTGGTTTTTGTCTCTTCAAGTTTTTCTCCTGAAAAAGCTCACAAAATCCTTATAGTCCTCCTGAGTTCCCTGCCCCTTCTTCCAAAACTTATAAACTCCTGGGTTTTTTACTGAGTTCCAGTCGAATTCTCTGTTCAGCCAGGTCAGTCTTGTTCCCCACTGGCTCATCTTTTGGCACATGAGGACAGCCTTCTCCTGTACCATTAAGATTTCCTTCTTGAAGAATGTATAGCCTTCCTGGATCCCTTTGCTCTTCAGGAGTCTCCCAAGGGACTCTCTCAACCAGTCTCCTAAGGAGGCTAAATTTGCCCTCTGAGACTCCAGGGCAGCAGTTTTTCTGGCACTCCTCTTTACTTCTCTGGGAATTAAGCACTCTTATGATTTCATGATCCCTGTGCCCAAGATGACCTCCAATCATCACGTCAGTCACAAGTCCTTCTCTGTTTGTGAAACCCAGGTCTGGTGGGACACCTTCCCCAGTTGGCTGAGTCACAAAACTGACTTTAATGCCTCCTGCTGACTGTGGCCAGGTCTGTAAGGGGCCACAACAGGCACATGGACCATCTTACACCTGAAACAGAACAAAGGCAGAATAGGAAGACAATGGAGTAGATGGGAAAAAAGTGTGGTGAGCAGGAAAGCATCTGAGGCATTTCAGTCTGTCTGTAGAGATATTATGAAATGAACCTGTAGTGTTGAACAGGATCCCAAAATTACTGAAGAACCTGAGACATGACTGAGGGTAGGAATGAAAATCTATCTTTCAGCCACTGACATGATGTAAGGGGACATCTGCCAGCTCAGGAGGGAGTCTAAAGTCCAAGAAGATAATCAAAGCAGTAATAAAATCTTATTCAGGAACTCATTTTAAGTTAACACTTCCACTGCAGCTACATTTTAAAGCGAAAGGCATCTTTTGCACATTTCAATTTGCACATATCCCCCCTTAGCCCCCTTTCAGAGCATACTAAGCAAAGTAGGCAGGTGGAGCCTTTTCAGCTAATGATAGACCAAAATCATCTTCTAGCAACTGGTGGTGCCTAGCAGATGCCTGCAGATGCCTAATTAACATTCATGAAGCACTTGAATGCCTTAGATGAAGACAGTATACAGTAAAAGCATAAATTATTATTATTATGGGTACTAACTGCTTCAGAAAACAACTGTGACTATTCTAAAAAAAAAAAAAAGGTTTCTTATTCCTTTTCTAAGAAAGAACTGAGTAAAGACCAACGGGAAAAGCTTTTTTTCCCTACACATTAATTATTTTACTACCATGTTAATATCAGCAAACAAATATTTAAAGCAGCTCAGGTGTTTCAGGAGTTTGGATTTCTAATGAAATCTAAGATTCCAGTTAAATCTGACAGAAATCTGGACTATTGGCAATCATTAATGTGATTGAAATTTTAAAGCAGACTGCTCAATCATACTACAGAGCTGCTAAGAGCATTCTGCGTCCTTTCCTTGCCCCTGACCCTTAAGCTGCTTTGCATCTGGATATTTAAATACTTTGCACAGCTGTGTCTTGCAGACTTCGCCTTCTCCATCTGCTTGTTTGTTTTCCTGGTTTTATTTTTCAGGCCGCTATTTTGTATAAGCAAAATTATCCTTTTATGCCTCCTCTGCCTCTGTTATTTCTTCTAGATATTGTAAACTACAGCATCTGTAGTACTTCTGTTAAAGATTTATGTTCTTCTAGGTACTGTGGGATAAAGATAAGAAGTCTCAGTTGAACATGAAGCTGATGCCCTAGTCTGACACATAAATCCCCAAAACTTTTTATTTCTGAAATTTTCTATGGAGTAGAAATGGTGTATAAATGACTTTGATTTTTTACAACTATATATCACAGGTCAGTAGAAAATAAAAGAAGACAAGCCTGGCATTTGACAGAACACAGTTACCCTTTACATTAGCAAGAGTGACACTTTTTTTTTGGTCAGATAATCTGAATACTCTGACAGTAAATATTATTAAAAAAAGGGTTCATGACCTAAGAAGAGTAGGGATCCAGACTTGATTTTTAAAGCATTTCTGTCTTTGAGTCAGCATGTTTGCATAATGAAAGGATGTGTCCTGACCTTTTTATCTTTGAAGGGTGGGAAGTAACTTTAGATTCAGAGATTTATCTCATATCCTAGAAACAAATTGAGCCAAGTTTTCAAGTTCTATCTCCCAGTTATTTCTGGATTACTGAGCTTTGCTTACTCTGAACCATTTCATAAAGGAAGTTAAAAATTAATGCTGCTGCTTAGCTATATACTTAAATACGAGCTCAGCTTTCAGCACAAACAGATGTTCTTTGCTTAGTTGGGATGGTCTGGAAAAAAAAAAAACAATTACAAAATTGTTTTGATGTGTTCAATTCTAGGAATCTGTTAATGGCTTATGAACAGAACACATGGATGGCTCTCTTAGGTCAGGACCATGGCTTTCTCACCAGATATCAGAAGCGGATATAATGGGACAAAAGGTAGGGGGTCACATACTGAAAACCCACATGGATTATAATATCCTACAGCTTTCTTATGCGTTAATGCATCCCTGATTTTTTTTTCCTGTGTTATCCTGTACTGAGCCCTATCTATGTGAAACAAATTGCAAGATCAGAATCTTACCTGCTTAAAGAAATCTCTCAGGTTACCTTAAAAATTTCATTTGACATGTTTTGTAATAGCTGTTATATCCTGCTGAATTATTCTGAAATATCAAGAGCAAGGTAGAAAAACATGCCCTTCTGAACAGAAGTTTAGGAAACATGAATCTCTGAAATGTAATTCTGAATTTCCTTGGGGAGAGGGAGCGAAAAGACAGTGAGGTCAAATTACTAATAGTAACTCCTGATCATGAGCTTTGCTCTTTGACATAGTTTGCATTCAGTTCATGGGTAGTGCACTTCCAGCTCCCTTTTGCTTCATGGATGTTTTCAGAAATATCTGGAATTGCTATGTGAGCCTTACAGAGAAACCTAATCATATCCAGGTAAATTCTCCTTAGTTCTATAAATAATGACCACACATAATCTTGAAAAATCACAAACCTTAAAACAGCATGAAGCTTAGGGGAATCCATTTCACACCATCTTTACTCATCAGTTCTTCTAGAACCACAGACTTTAGAGGAAAGACTATTAAACTACCTAATCTTCATCTCCTGTTTATCAGAGATGCCTAACATTTCTCCAAGTTACCCCTGAACTGAGATCAGTAGTTCACATTTGATGGAAAAAGGTGATATTATTGTATGTTGCCATTCATCAGCTCTCCCAATGTCAGCGCTGCAGCCTACTGGGTACTAACTCTAACTAGGCCATGACTGAAATAAAAGATGTAGCTTATTTGTAATTTTGCAGTTGTGCTTAAGAATCCTAGCTGTAGACCATCTTGCTTTCAGCATTCAGAAGTGCAACAGGAATTTATTTCCTGCTTCCCACAGATTACAGGTTGGAATAGTTCACTTGGGAACAGTGAACTCCCCTCGATTTCTTACCATACTCCAAAGACCAAAGCTTTGGTTGGAAAAGTACTAAGAGTTTTTTATTGCTAATATTAATTTAGGAAAAAGTAAAAATTCCACCAAATTTTTTAGGCAAAGCTTAGCAAAACGAAGAGCTATGTCTCATTCTTACCCATTTATGTTTTAGGACTTACTTCAATGGAGAAAGGAGGAAATATTATTATAATAATATTTTATAAACTAACTGACTGCCCTAAGGACTGAGGCACCTGAAAGATTTCCAGCAAGTGTCAGTTACAACCCTGAATGTGACTCTTCTTATGTTTACCTGTAAGTTTGTCAGTTATTCTGAAGTGTACTGATTTATGTACCCATAATAGGGGACTTCAGGGGCTCTGTGTGTTTTATTATTTGAGGGTACAAGTGTATAAGACAGAATGTTGGCTTCAGGGCTCCTGATACTGGCTCAAAACATGAAATCCATATGATGTAAAAGGCTGATTCTATATTATTTTCATTCAGGTGCCTCATTTTTTTTCTCCAAAAATAACTGAAGGATGAATTTGTACCAATACTTTTTGCTGGAATAGGTATTGTTCATCTTCACCATTTCGTCTTGATACCAGAACTGATGTCATTTGTTCTCCTGTTTTTCGAAAAATACATAATGCCAAAATAAACTCCATTCCTGTGTAGTCTGGCTAATATGACAGAAGTACAGTCATCTGATCACAGCCAAGCTGGATCACATTTGTTTCATGCAGGACTGATTTTGCTATTGATCACTAACAAAGACAGTACTTGTAACAACAGGATTGCACTGAAACTTGCCTCACTTGAGGGAAGGCTTTATGAATAGTCTTTTATACTCTCTCTTGATATAGCATCTTTTGTTCCAATAAATATTGATATGAGCAAGTCTAGGGTGTGGAGAAATCTTTCCCGGCCCAACTGAAATACACTTTTCTTCAAGGCTGCTAGTGTCCTCCACCCAAACGACTAAGGCATACACTTAACCTCAAATTGAAAAAGGAAATAGTTTCATACCTGACAAGGGGGTAGTTTTTCATTTCCCCCACCCAAATACCACATGGGAAATTTGTTAGGTGGGTAGAGCTAATACACACCCCAAATAATCCCATGGTTGCTCTAGCAGCCAAAACATCTTGCATTGTGTTTACACCATGTCCTCCTGATGAACATATCCTGGGTGAGGCTCTGTGGCTGGCTTTATTTTCAGCATTCTGCAGTTATTTGTGTGCCATTTTCACAGAACTATATGAAAATGCTTTCAAGTTTTTACAGACTTCTTTGGAAGGAACTGCTTTTACCTTCAACAAAAGAACAGTTTTGTTTCTTAACAGCACTCAGGATAAGCCAAAAAGCACTAATTTCTCCTCACTTGTAAAACATTTAACATATCGCTACCCACACCCTGTAATTTCAAGGCTCCTAGGATTTATATTTTAAAAGCATAATTGAAACTTCTTGGCAAAGGCCCTATGACTTCCAGTCAAAATGGTTATAGAAGAAAAATTCTCTGTCTTAATGTAAAAGAAATCCTGCCTAAATTAAAAGCAGTTGGTATTAGCTCTTTTTCCCCTATAATAATATCTACCATTATGATGACAGCTAAAATATAAGGTGTTCTTGCATTTCAAAGACTACGAGAGGAAAAAGGATTGGTGGGACTATTTTAGTGATGCCACATGGAACTCATAATATATTTTGTCAAAACAACTGTTTATTCATATCATAGAGAAATTTATTTTTAATTTAGAATTCATTCAAAATCTCATGCCTTAACTCATTGAATCATAATAACTCAATGCCTAAACTAGCACAGGAAAGAGAGTACAAAGGTTCATGTTGGGCATGTCATCCTGCAAGTGTAGTTTTCTTAATATTTCAGAATAATTTAAATAAATTAATCTTATTATCTCATTTCTACTTTCTGGAAGAGTTGAGTGCAGGGGCATCGTTGAAGTTCAGCCTATTTTTCTTCATTACACAAAAGCATTGTAAAAGTTCTGGAGAGAACAGATGTCCAGATCATACCAACACAGATCATACCAACACTGGAGCCACACTCAGCCTCCCACAGAATGCAGATTCTCACATATTGTCAGCGAAAAATAACTTAAAAATAGCAAAATGGATCTGATGACAGCAAGACAGGACAAACACTCTGAGTAACTGTCTAACATCATAACCTGAGCCTAAAGGCATATCTACAGCTTTCTGGGCTGTTAACCTTGCATTTGTCTGAAGAGCTCCTAGAAACTCACTGTACCTGTATTGCACTGTCTATTTTTCCTCCAGTTTCTGCCAGGCAGAAGGCAAAAACCTCAGCCCCAGTCCCAATCTGTGGCCTCCAGTGCCATGAGTCTGGGGCAGCAGCATTAATCTTTTCTTTTTGGAATCACAAGATTCTAGAGTCGTTGTCTGGCCCAGTATTAATCTACTCTCCTGACCAATAAGAATGCAGGAGTTGCACTCACTGATGCTTGTGGGTTTTTTCCACATTTTGATAATCTGTGATTCTATAATTCTGCTGTTTTATTCTGCCAGTGAATGTCTTTCTATAACAATACAGGTATTGACCCATAGTAATCCCTATTTTATACTACGCAGACAACAATTTTTTTGATTTTTCTTGTGAGACTGTATTTTGCTTTCTTCATGTCTCATTAGCTTACAGGGAGAATATTTTAAAAAAGCTTAGTGTTGACAGTAGTTCATTTCCTGCTCAGCGCTGTTGCCTGTAGGCCAGAGACTGAAGACATGTCTACAATACTAGATCAAAATGAAAGACCAGCTCTGAATTTCAGTTATTGAAAATGGTGTTTAAAAACATGGTCTCTCCCTGTTAGGATCTGCATTAGCAATCATACAATGACACTAATGCAATGCTAACTTAAAACAAAAATATGAGATTCATGAAAGGGACATTTACTCACCAGTTCACCCAGAGTTATGAAATACTATTGTAAAGGGGATGAGAATGATCACTAATCTTGTTGTGTTTATAACAATTTTCTTATATTAACAGTCATTTATTGTAGGTAATGAGAGATGGTCTTATAGGAGATAAGAAAAAAGTGTTAAAATCATGCTAATGAAAAGCCAAATGAAGTGCTATGATTATTGTTATGAACTTTTCTTTTCATGCTTTCCTCATCTCTGTAGTCTTGTCTGTAGTTGAACTCTGAATTCCTGAGGGCAAGGAAGATGCTGATTCATCAGAGAAAACTCTCTTTGTTCCAGATCCTATATAACACTCACCAAATCAGCCTTAATCCCTTTAACGTAAATAAAAACAAAGAAAAGTATCACAGCCGTGTAGTATGAGAAGAGACTTCAAAGATACCAAAGTCAATCTGCTTGCTTTGAGGAAAAATAAATGTACCTAGGCTATCCATGATGAGTTTGTCTAACCCATTCCTAAAATAGATTTTGCCTTTCAGAAGAGGCACGGAGTTCTTTGGTCACTTTCTGAAATCTGCCCAACTACTTATCTCTTCTTATATTTAGGGATTGTTTCCAGTAGCCCTGTGGATGGGGGAAGTAAGAGGAAATTTTGGTTATGATTAAATGTTGCTTTGTTTTTTCAGTCAGGTACCTACATGTGACACACATGGATAAGAGAGCAAAAGCCCTTAGTCTCAGCAGTACAGCTTAAGAGAAAAACACTTTTTTTCTGTACCTTCAAAATACTTCTGATGTCAGTGCCTAGTTTCATAAGTGGCTATCACATACTAAGTTGTTTCCAAGTATCTTCGAAGCAAAAACCCATGAAACATATGTTTGTCAGGAACACAGTAAAAAGTTGTGAGCATTCTCTCTCCTACCCTTTCCCAAAGTTTTAATGCATGAATTGCTCCCTTGTTTCCTGAGGACATCTCTGTGATTTTCATAGTAAAGACAACCTCTTATTTTGCTAATATGGATAGTGTGTCCTGGTCCATCATTTCATTGTTTTTAACATCTACTCTTGAAACATTAACATGAAAAATATCACAATTAGGAGGTTTTTTAAGGTGTTTTCTACTTTATTTTGTATGCATTTATATTGAAAACATTCTGTGAAATAATCTATTGCAAAATAATATTTTGCTTTGTTTTATTGCAGTTCATTGAACATAAACATATATGTCCTACTGTTACAGTTTGAAGTCCATTCTATGTAAATTCAGGTTAGTTATAAACAACAGTGCATGTTGACAGAAAGCCACATCTAGCCTGCAATTAGGATACAAGTTTGGTGCATATATAGGCATAACTGGGCTAGTTTTATCTTCTCATCCTTTGCTTTGTTCCTCTAAGGATGGCAGAAAACCTCCCTCCCAGAATGCTGGTCTTTCTGTGTGTGAGCCACGTGTGCTTGCAGACAACCCTGAATACTTGGCAGCTGTATCCTATGGTATGCAGTTTTAGATTAAAACTAGCTTGGTATGTGCTGCATGTGTTACAATTACACTTCAGTCTGAAGCCCCCATATATCCTAAATTGAAACAGCAGTGAATACTTGAGACTCAGAAATGATGTTCCATCTCTGGCCATCTGTGGGGCAGATGTGCAACACTTTTCTCACAGCTATAGCAAAAACAGTTTCAAACCCACCTTCCTGTTGTGCTTCTCCTAATCAGCCCATTTCCAGACCTCGCTGCTGGCTGCAGTCATATTGCATGTTTGGTTTAATAGCTTTGCACCCCTGATATAATCCATCCCTTATGTGTGCACACATTCTCCCAGGGTCTCTTGGTGAAGTTCCTGAGTTAGACACAAGTAAACAGTGAGGAAGATGACAATGTGATGGCACAGTGCCAGATGTGGCACTGGAATGAAAGTGCACCTACTGAAAAGAGAAAGTGATGCAAATCGGGAAAGTGTGTGGTAAACTTGGGCACTGAAGCTATTGAAGCAGGAATACTTACAACATATTTTAGGAGCATGTGAGTAGATTTTATAAAAAAAAACCAACATAGTCCCTTCAACCACTATGATAACAAAAACACACCCCCTGCTGCACCAATAATCTAGAAGTGACTACATTTTCACTGCAAATAAAACATAAGGGTCTCTAGTGCACTTTGCTGTGTGTGTTTGCTTAACCACTTTCTTCCCCAAAAAGATATAATTATATATATTATTATATTATAATATTATGGAAATACTTTAGAGGAAAAAAACACAACAGGGAGATACCGTAATATAAAAGGTGAGTTTTTAAACAAAAAATTTCTTTTTCATTTTTCACCACCTTGTCAAGCATGTCATCCAGTCCTCCACAGAGCAGACTTCACTTTGACACAGGATGCTGCTGAATGGAGATGGCTCCCAGACCAACCTGTGTCCCTTCCAGGAAGTCATGTGTGCTCTATAGTGCCCAGAGGCAGCACACACTAAAAATGAGAGGAGGTCGTGGGCAGGATGAAGCAGGAGACACTCAATGTGTTACCATTTAACAGTAGAAATTGTGCTGGTTTTATCTGATAACATTTGAGTCAGAGCACTGCACATCACTGACCTATGAACTACCCTGCTGCTTCTTCTGTGGCTGCAAAAGGAAATGGGAACACATGGAGAAGGGATCTAATTTATATCTTCACAGTTAAGTGAATTTTACTAGACACATATCATCAGATCTCCTGGTGAAAGTAATTATAAAAGTGGAATATGTGGTAGTATATGATAGCAACTGCTGGTTTTCCTGCTCAGTATCTAGTGCATCTCTAGTCTGGGAATGCTGGGTACAATTTTCATATAAATGTCTTGTTGTTTTGTTACTTCTGTATAATAATAATAATAATAAAATATCTATTGTTAATAGCAATAAAACTTTTTAAGATATTTTAGTTTGTTTCGTGAAGAAATAATACTTAATGAAAAAGAAAAGTCTTTATGGTAACCTTTTACTAACCTGACTTGTAGATTTTGTTATCTGAAATATTCTTTTAATCCTAGTTTAAATAATTTTTTTTTCTTTCATTTATTGTTCCATGACGGACAAGACTAGTAACTGTCAATTCATT